>VWZE01000042.1:190454-235419 GCA_013396675.1 Eubucco bourcierii
AAGAAAGAAGGGAGGGAAGGAAGAAGGGAGGGAGGGAAGAAGGGAGGGAGGGAAGAAGAGAGGAAGGGAAGAAGGGAGGGAGGGAAGGAAGACGGCAGGGAAGAAGGGAGGGAAGAAGGCAGGGAAGCAAGAAGGGATGGGAAGAATTGTAATGGAAGGGAAGACACCTCTACCTTCTTGCTCTCAGCTGGAGCAAAGCTGTCCAAAGAGTTAACTGCCACCACTGATGATCCAAAAGATGCACAAAGCAACAATTAAAGACAGTACCACAGTATCCTACAGAGCAGTAAGAATCAAACAGTGCCTCCAAGAAGGAAGGCATGAGAAGGTGGTTTCTGTAGAGCTACCAAGTCTTCTGAAATCCCCCTAGCAGCAGGGCTGGCACCAGAATAAATCCCCTTTCTGTCTCCCCTCTGCCTGCAAACCTTTGTTCCTGAGGCTCATTCAGATTTGCCACTTTCTCCAGGTCTACAGACTTTAGACTTCAGTCATCTCAAGTCCTTTAACAGGCTGGAACTTGTGACACAGGCATGACTAAGTACTTTTTCCAGCTTTGTCATGACATCTGGGAAATTTCTTCCTTGCCCAAGCAGTTGGAGCCTGGGATCAGAATGTGACTGCCATCAACAGGCAGATGAAGAGGTGGATGACACAGAAGCACTCCTGGCTTTGACAGTCTCCTACAAGCATGAATGACTTTGCACATGTTCACAAGAGTATGGAAGCTCCTACAGGACTGCAGGACAGGAGCATAAACTTGCACTGGAAACTAAGAGAAGGACTTTACAGACAGGAATGCTACAGAAAGGGGCTCTGCAGGGCTGGGAGCAACAAGGGAGGAAGCGAAATCCCCCTGGATTGCAGCAAAGTTTCCTGAGGACAACTCCTCCTGCCTTACAGTTTTGGAGACTCACAACTGAATTGCTGGATGATTTTGTGGGCAGTTGTAAGGTTTACCCAGCCCTTAGAGATAATCTAATCTGCTGGAAAGCAGCTCCACAGAGAAGGACCCTGGAATCTTGGTGAAGAGTAAGTTCTTCAGGGGACACCAATGAGCCCTGGTGGCCAAGTCCAGTGGTCTCCTGGGGTGCATTATGAAGAGCATGGCCAGCAGGTCAAAGGATTCCCTACCCCTCTACTTTGCCCTGGTGAGACCACAACTGGAATACTGTTTCCAGTCCCAGGCTTCCCAGTTCAAGGAAGACAGGGATATACTAGAGAAAGTTCAATGGAGGCTGCAAGGATGATAAAGGAACTGAAACATCTCTCTGATGAAGAAAGACTGAGAGACCTGGGGCTGTTTAGTCTGGAGAAGAGAAGGCTGCAAGGAGATCAGATTGACATTTCCAAATATCTGAAGGATGGGTGTCAAGAAGGAGGTAGGCTCCTCTCAGTGGAGTCCTGTGATGGGACAAGGAGCAGCAGGTACAAACTGCAACACAGGAGGTTCCACCTCAATGTGAGGAGAACATTTTTTGCTATGAGGATGCTGGAGCCCTTGGAACAGGCTGCCCAGAGAGATTGTGGAGTCTCCTTCTCTGAATGAGTTCCTGTATGACATGCCCTGGTGAATCTGCTTTTAGTAGGGGGGTTGGACTCAACAATCTCCAGAGATCACTTCCAACTTCTACCATTCTGTGATTCTGTGACTGCTACCTCAAATACTCTCCCTCTGGATGGAGCAGGCTAAGAGGAAGAAACACTCTGGAGCCTGCACTCTGTGTTTGTAGAGCTGCACAAAGTTAGCCCACAGACATTTTTCCACATTAGTCTGGTATTTGCTGAAAGCCACTGGAGTTGCTTTTAGAGCAGGTAATTCTTCAGATGACCAAAAGGCTTATATTCATCTGCCTGTCAATTAATTCATTTATCATTTCAGATCTTTCATTTCACTCAAAGTGTTCCCTCATAACTTTCATACCATTGTAAATTTTTACCATGTGGGTGAACCAAGGAATGAGAATCATCAGTGCTTTCAATCAGGGTGAGATATAGATAGAGAGACAGAGAGATATGTGAAGCAAGTGCAGCAACAGTACTGGATTTCAGAACAAAATCATTTATTCTGCCTAACAATGAAGCTACTACCTAGAAACAAGCCTGATTATCCAGTACTGGGCCCCATCCTCTTTAACATCTTCAGTGATGATCTGGACGAGGGCACTGAGTCAGTCACCAGCAAATTTGCAGCTGACCCCAAGCTGGGGGCTGATGTTGCTGGGTTGGAGGGCAGAAGGGCTCTGCAGCGGGACCTCGACCGCCTGCACAGATGGGCAGAGTCCAAGGGGATGGAGCTCAACAAATCCAAGTGCCATGAAGATGCTCAGAGGGCTGCAGCAGCTCTGCTATGAGGACAGGCTGAGAGAGCTGGGGCTCTGCAGCCTGGAGAAGAGAAAGCTACCAGGAGACGTTGGAGTGGCCTTCCAATACTGAAGGGGGCCTACAGGAAAGCTGGGGAGGGATTATTGACAAGGACTTGCAATAAAAGGACAACAGGCAATGGGTTTAGATTGGCAGAGGGGAGATTGAAAGTGGATGTTAAGAGGAAGTTCTTTCCAGTGAGGGTGATGAGACACTGGCACAGGTTGCCCAGGGAGGTTGTGGCTGCTCCCTCCCTGGAGGTGTTCAAAGCCAGGGTGGGCGAGGGCTTGAGTGAGCTGTACTGGTGGGAGGTGTCCCTGCCTATGGCAGGGGGTTGGAACTAGATGATCCTTGAGGTCCCTTCCAACCTTACCATTCTATGATTCTATGATTGTCCTCAGTGTGGAAAATGAGGTGAGCA
This sequence comes from Eubucco bourcierii, assembly GCA_013396675.1. Lineage (NCBI taxonomy): Eukaryota > Metazoa > Chordata > Aves > Piciformes > Ramphastidae > Eubucco > Eubucco bourcierii. The sequence goes on from VWZE01000042.1 coordinate 193,237, forward strand.
GCTTGAGCAGCAACCCTGCTGCCTGTCAGCAGCAATCCTGTGCCTTTCTTACACTAAGTCAGAAGCAGCTGTGTAGGCCATAAGCAGATCAGCTCCTCACACACAAAAAGCCTGCCTGACGTGCCCAGCACCGAGGAGCTTGGAAGCTGATTTCCACACAGTAAGGCTCCCTTTGGGATGAAGCACCTTCACAGCCAAAAAGGAAAGCCTGAGGAAAGCTTATTATCCATGAAATGCAGACTTACCAAAAAACCCACAAAACCCCCTCAGCATCAAGAATTGAGCTTACCTTGAAGCACCCCTGCTAGTTTACTGGAAAGCCATGTAAGCATGCAAACGCTGAAGCACTGCGAGCTGAAACCTGGGGCCCAATTTATTTCCTGAAAGAAACCCATTTGGGGCCAGGATATTCCTCTGATTTCGTATCACCACAATCATGAGCAAAGCCTAAACTATTTCTGGTAAAACAGTCTTTACAGTGAGGGTGCTGAGGCACTGGCACAGGTTGCCCAGGGAGGTTGTGGATGCTCCTTTCCTGGAGGTGTTCAAGGCCAGGTTGGACGAGGCCTTGAGTGAGCTGTACTAGTGGGAGGTGTCCCTGCCTATGGCAGGGGGTTGGAACTAGAATGATCCTTGAGGTCCCTTACAACCTTACCATTCTATGATTTCTAGAGGATTCAGCTTTAAAATACATCCTTTACATCACACATTAGGTGTACCTGACAGCAAAAAAGTACACCCAAAATGCTGTGTAGGTTTTTTTTTTTTTCCCTGTGGTCACTAGAGTTCTCCTGAAGAAATACAGCAAATACTGAAGCTTTTTTTCCCTCAGTTACTTTGGAAAAGCTCCTGCAGCCATTCTTGCAGTCTACTGAGCAATTGCTCTAATAAATGCAACACCCAGAAAGATTGAGTTCATGTCACAGAGACACATCCTTAGAGCTGAGAATCATTTTCAGGCTTTGAATCCGGCTAAAAATGAGAGACCAATTAGCAACTGCAGGTGATGCGTTGCTGTCGCTTTCTAAAGGAGGTCTAAGCAGCAGACATGCTGAATTCTGAGACCCTTACATTAAATAAATAACAGCTATTATTATTTGTTATTATTATTATTATTGTAGTTTGAGATTTAAGAGAGAGGGCCCACAATTCCCCACACACCTTGCATACCTTGGACAGCGCTACTGACAGTTAAAATGGGATAAAATTGCTTCCCAAATACTTAGAATCATAGGATCACAGAATGGTAAGGTTGGAAGGGACCTCAAGGATCATCTAGTTCCAACCCCCTGCCATAGGCAGGGACACCTCCCACTAGTACAGCTCACTCAAGGCCTCCTCCAACCTGGCCTCAAACACCTCCAGGGAGGGAGCAGCCACAACCTCTCTGGGCAACCTGTGCCAGTGCCTCACCACCCTCACTGCAAAGAACTTCCTCCTAACATCCAGTCTAAATCTCCCCTCTGCCAGTTCAAACCCATTGCCCCTTGTCCTGGCATTGCAAGACCTTGTCAACAGACCCTCCCCAGCCTTCCTGTAGGCCCCCTTCAGATACAGGAAGGCTACTATAAGGTCTCCCGGAAGCCTTCTCTTCCCCAGGCTGCAGAGCCCCAACTCTCTCAGCCTCTCCTCAGAGTAGAGCTGCTGCAGCCCTCTGATCATCCTCGTGGCCTCCTCTGGACCCACTCCAAGAGTTCCATGTCCTTCCTGTGCTGAGGGCTCCAGATCTGCACACAGTACTCCAGGTGGGGTCTGAGGAGAGCAGAGCAAAAGGCGCAGAATCCCCTCCCTTGCCCTGCTGCCCACACTGCTCTTGCTCCAGCCCAGCTGTTGGCTGTCTGGGCTGCATGCACATACTTCAACATTGCCTGGATGACTACTGAGTTTCACTAACAATTTCATTTAATTAAGATGGGGAAACACCAGCATCATAACAACAGGGTTATTTTATTGGCAGTTTATTTGGAGTGTGTGTGTGTGTGTGTGTGTGTGTGTGTGTGTGTGTGCGCGCGTAAACAAGCAAATAAATAAATAATGAAGAAAGTTCATCTGTTGGCCAGCAATAAAAATCAAAACAACTGCAAGTGGCCTCGAGGCTAGAACCTGCTCTTATTTACACCACCCAGGTAATTCCATTTATTGCAGTAGGATTACTCCAGGTAGAGATTGTGGTCGTGCAGCTGTTTAACATCTCGTGCAGAACAGAGCCCCCCAAGGAGAATTTGGCTCTGTGCATTTACACTTTCTATCAGGCACATATCCCTAAGGGGCTATAATGCAGTGTTAAATAAATAAAGTAAAATAAAAATAGGGACTTCTGGCTCAGGTTTTAACTCTGCCCTCCTGCACAAGGTTCCAAGTGATTTAGCAAGTTAGTATCATGCCTGGGAGGCATGAGAAAGTATGAGGGGTAAAGAGCTCATTTAGCCATTACTAATTTCAGTTATCCTTAGCTGGAGTCAAGAATAAGGTGATTCAGAATGAAGATGTCAGGGAAAAACAGAAAGATCAAACTGCTTGAGCAGGCACCACCACCACACTGAGTAGCTACAACAGCTGCATTACAGGTTAGTAGTTCTTCCTCCCAGAGAATGGCTGCTATAGGAAATAGTTTTCTGTGTGAAACATGGGCTGCTGCTCAGGGGAGCAAGTAAAGAGAGAGTCTGAACGGATTCTGCAGTGCAGCAACCCTGGAGCAAGCTGGCCCTCTGCACTGGGCAAGATAAGACTTCACACTGGCACACTGTTTCCTCCTGCTTCTCTGTGTTTCTTAGTCACGGTGGAAGAAGTGGCAGTGCAGATGAATGAAACACCGCAAGGTAAGCAAATTATATGGCTGGGGATCTGCAAAGGAGGTGCTGGGGGGGAAGAAGCTGGACAGGAGCCAGCAATGGGCACTGCAGCACAGAAGGCCAAGGGCAGCCTGGGCTGCATCCAAAGCAGTGTGGTCAGAGATGGAGAGAGGGGATCCTGCCCCTCTGTTCTGCTGAGACTTCACCTGCAGGGCTGGGTTCAGCTATGGGGCCCTCAACACAAGAGAGACATGGACCTGATGGAGAGGGTCCAGAGGCCACTAAGATGCTCAGAGGGGTGAAGAACCTCTGCTATGAAGACAAAATGAAAGAACTGGGGCTGTTCAGCCTGGAAAGGAAAAGGCTCCAGAGAGACCTCACAGCTGCATTTCCATATCTGAAGGGGACCTACAGGCAGGCTGAGGAGGGACTGTTTAGAAGGACTCGGAGTGACAGGATGAGGGTAATGGTTTGAAAGCAGAACAGGGCAGAGTCAGGCTGGACATCAGGAGGAAGTTTTACACAAGGAGAGTGGTGAGACACTGGCACAGGCTGCCCAGGGCTGTGCTTGAGGGCCTGTCCCTGCAGACATTCAAGCTCAGCTTTGCTGTGCCCCTGTGCAGCCTGTTGGAGGTGTCCCTGCAGATTGCAGGGGGGTTGGCCAAGATGCCTTTGGAGGGTTCCTTCCAACCCAGTGCAATCTGTGACTCTGTGAATGTTGGGTTGAGGCCTGTGCACCAGGAAATGTCTGTGCATGCCAGCAGCTGAAAATGGTCTGACCAGGACTGACAATAGAAACTTGCTCATTGCCACCAGCTCAGGCAACAGAGCCTTCACCTCAGTGGCTGTTTCTGTCTGACCTTTCAGGGTTGTGGCCATCAGTGGGTGAAGCACATTAGAACAGGTGTATTGTCTCCATCAGATCCCTTCAGCCCCTAAGCAAGTCCTTGTGACCTGGTCACAGTAAACTATGAAGCCAATGGCCTGCAACAAGAGAGGACTTCCAACCAACGTGATGCAATTCCTCAGTCTTTAAGGACCAGCTGCTTCAGGCCACAGTTTGAAGAGGACCTAAGCAGATGCTTGTAACCTGATGCAGAGAGAAGTGCCCTGCTGAATGAGAAGCTAACATCCAGCTGTAAGAGAGAAAGGTTGGTTTAAGTGTAAGATTTCTCACCCACCTGCTGAAGTTTGGGGGCAGGAACTGCTTTGTCCCTCCGCTGCCCACTGCAGGGCAGGCTTCCAGGCCATGCCTTTCATCTGCACTGAAGCTGCAGAGAAGCCCCAGAAAAAAGACAGAGGGAGAAGAGAGTGTTCACTGCACAACAGGAATGGCATTTTCCTTTACAAAACAGTGCAGGTTGGTGGCAGAGTTTCAGCACAGAGAAGTTATCCTTACTTGGTGACTAATTTACATTTGGAAGATATTGCCTCTACAGCTGATAACAGACTCAGACAGGAGTCTTGCCCCTGAAATAATTTCCCATCAATCTCAATCACTCTAAAAGGCTCAGCCACCAAAGGTTCCCAAGTCAGCTGGCACACAAATGGCCAGACCCTGCCAATATTTTGTGATCCACTTACTGTAAACACACAGCTAATGAATGTTCATTCCCTTGATGACTGTTTTGGAAAGTGGAGACATGTCTGAGAGTGTTCAGGGGCTAGGTAGTATTCCAAAAGAATTATAAATATCCTGACACATCTTAAACCAGAGGCAGCAATGCCTTCAGCCAAGTAAATAATGTTAAGCTTGTATGAAGACATGAGTTACCTCAGAAGCCTCCATGTATTCATCTCACTGCCACTGAACGCTGCAGTGGATAAATCCTGACCCCTCAGTTTGGGGAAGAACGGGAACAAGAACTAAGGCAGATGAAATTTGTTAGTTGTTATGGAAACTTTTGCATGACTGTGGTGGTGGCTTGATGTCAGGCTGTGCACTGCATGTTTCCAACAGCAGCAACAGCCATTGCTGAGCCATCATGGCCACTCAGCAGGGTCTGAGAAGACTCTGGGCGGACCTTAGAGCTGAGGGGAGCCTACAGGAAGGCTGCAGAGGGACTTTTCATAAAGGTGTCTAGAGACAGGCCAAGGAGGAATGGTTTGAAGCTGAGGGAGAGCAGAGTTAGACTGGAGCTCAGGAAGTTCTTCAGTTCAGCAGGGTGGTGAGACTCTGAATAGGCTGCCCAGAGAGCTTGTGGATGCCTCCTCCCTGGGGGTTTTGAGGCCATATTGGATGAGACCTTGGACAACCAAGTCTAGCTGAGCCATCACGGCCACTCAGCAGGGTCTGAGAAGACTCTTAGCAAACTTTGAGGACCTTAGAGCTGAGGGGAGCCTACAGGAAGGCTGCAGGGGGACTTTTCATAAGGGTGTATAGAGACAGACCAAGGAGGAATGGTTTGAAGCTGAGGGAGAGCAGAGTTAGACTGGAGCTCAGGACGTTCTTCAGTTCAGCAGGGTGGTGAGACTCTGAATAGGCTGCCCAGAGAGCTTGTGGATGCCTCCTCCCTGGGGGTTTTGAGGCCATATTGGATGAGACCTTGGACAACCAAGTCTAGCTGAGCCATCACGGCCACTCAGCAGGGTCTGAGAAGACTCTTAGCAAACTTTGAGGACCTTAGAGCTGAGGGGAGCCTACAGGAAGGCTGCAGGGGGACTTTTCATAAGGGTGTATAGAGACAGACCAAGGAGGAATGGTTTGAAGCTGAGGGAGAGCAGAGTTAGACTGGAGCTCAGGACGTTCTTCAGTTCAGCAGGGTGGTGAGACTCTGAATAGGCTGCCCAGAGAGCTTGTGGATGCCTCCTCCCTGGGGGTTTTGAGGCCATATTGGATGAGACCTTGGACAACCAAGTCTAGCTGAGCCATCACGGCCACTCAGCAGGGTCTGAGAAGACTCTTAGCAAACTTTGAGGACCTTAGAGCTGAGGGGAGCCTACAGGAAGGCTGCAGGGGGACTTTTCATAAGGGTGTATAGAGACAGACCAAGGAGGAATGGTTTGAAGCTGAGGGAGAGCAGAGTTAGACTGGAGCTCAGGACGTTCTTCAGTTCAGCAGGGTGGTGAGACTCTGAATAGGCTGCCCAGAGAGCTTGTGGATGCCTCCTCCCTGGGGGTTTTGAGGCCATATTGGATGAGACCTTGGACAACCAAGTCTAGTTGAGCCATCACGGCCACTCAGCAGGGTCTGAGAAGACTCTTAGCAAACTTTGAGGACCTTAGAGCTGAGGGGAGCCTACAGGAAGGCTGCAGGGGGACTTTTCATAAGGGTGTATAGAGACAGACCAAGGAGGAATGGTTTGAAGCTGAGGGAGAGCAGAGTTAGACTGGAGCTCAGGACGTTCTTCAGTTCAGCAGGGTGGTGAGACTCTGAATAGGCTGCCCAGAGAGCTTGTGGATGCCTCCTCCCTGGGGGTTTTGAGGCCAGATTGGATGAGACCTTGGACAACCAAGTCTAGCTGAGAGGCATCCATGCCCATGTTGGGGAGGTTAGAGCAGATGATCTCTGAGGTCACTTCCTACCTAAGCCATTCTATGCGATTCTCTGAGCCTGTGAGCCCTGACTGGGAGAAATTGTGACCCGCAAGTACAAAGCTGTTGTCCTTATTCCCATCAAGCTGAAGTAAAACTCTGCAATGCAGTATCAAGAGCCTACAGGAAGACTTGAATCCTGTCTGCCATGATGCCCAGGGGCACTGCTGCAAACAGCTGGGCACAAGCAGCACTGTGCACACGCTCTCCTGGCCACAGAGCCAGGCACACACTCTCTTTGGAAGCCGAAAACTACAGGTGAACAATATTGTGCTGAGAAGAACATTTCCTCTGCCCTGAGTTCCTCTGAACACCAAACCCCCAGAGGCAGAGGATGTGACCCTCTGAACACGGCAGGAAGGAACCTGCGGATGCTGCGTGTGACACAGTGCAAGGCTGTGCTCACTGACTGCCATCTTAGCAAACTTTGAGGCATCAAGGAAGTTGAATGCAATCTTCCGGTGCCCTCAGCCCTTCCACAGAGAGCTGTCTTCCAAGGCAAGGAAGAGGAATTCCGCCTCTGTGCGGGATCATGTTGCCATCTAGTGACCGTAACACGGTGCTCCAGCACCAACGCTCCCACGCAGCGCAGACAAAGCGTGAAGCAACAGGGTCTTGTATAACCAAAGCCTCGGGGCAGGTCCAGGCTGTTGCCAACGTGTGCAGGATGATTGCTCCGAAAGTTCCAAGTCTCACTCCAGCAGAAACAGCAAGTTCTTTCAGCAAGGTGATAAGGAACTGAAAGCTCAGAGTGGCTGTACCTTGTGCAGTGGAATTTCAGCTCTAAGGCCAATGTGGCAGTTCCCTTTCCTAACTAAGGAGGATCAGTCGTGGCCAGCTGGTCTCTGCTGTGCCTGTGGGATTTGCCATACTTGTCCAGTTAAGCACAAAGAACAACAAAACATCCCAGAACAAGTACAGAAGAGTGGAAGGTCTCCTCTGCTACTCACTGCACCTGGATTCAATGGCAGATTTTCTGGGACAAAGGAAAACTGCAGTCATCTTCTACAGACCAAAGGATGCAGGTGCCCAGCACTCGTTTTGATGTGACCCAGGTACCACAGAATCCTAGAATGGCTCAGGCTGGAAGGGACCTCACAGATCATCTAGTCCAACCCCCCTGCCATGGGCAGGGACACCTCTCAATTACATTTGGTTGCCCAAAGCCTCATCCAATCTGGCCTTATACACCTCCAGGGAGGAAGCATCCACAGCCACTCTGTGCAACCTCTTCCAGAGACTCACCACCCTCCTACTGAAGAACATCTTCCTCAGCTCCAGTCTAATCCTGCTCTGCCTCAGCTTCAAACCATTCCCCCTCGGCCTGGCTCAGACACCCTTAGGAAAAGTCCCTCTGCAGCCTTCCTGCAGGCTCCCTTCAGGTACTGAAACAACAGCCTGATAGTCTTTTGGGCTCTACATAAAAAGGAAGGAACGAGCTATCAAAAAAACCCTGAGTGAAGCTTCCACAAAACCCTCATGCTTTGACTCCTGCCACCCAGGTGGTTCATCAGTGTGAGCCTGTACACAAAGCACAACACTTTGGATTCCTCCATCAACTGCCAATACCCAAGAGATGTCCTCAGGAGTCACAGATTGGCTCTTCAAAGCACNCTCAGGACGTTCTTCAGTTCAGCAGGGTGGTGAGACTCTGAATAGGCTGCCCAGAGAGCTTGTGGATGCCTCCTCCCTGGGGGTTTTGAGGCCATATTGGATGAGACCTTGGACAACCAAGTCTAGCTGAGAGGCATCCATGCCCATGTTGGGGAGGTTAGAGCAGATGATCTCTGAGGTCACTTCCTACCTAAGCCATTCTATGCGATTCTCTGAGCCTGTGAGCCCTGACTGGGAGAAATTGTGACCCGCAAGTACAAAGCTGTTGTCCTTATTCCCATCAAGCTGAAGTAAAACTCTGCAATGCAGTATCAAGAGCCTACAGGAAGACTTGAATCCTGTCTGCCATGATGCCCAGGGGCACTGCTGCAAACAGCTGGGCACAAGCAGCACTGTGCACACGCTCTCCTGGCCACAGAGCCAGGCACACACTCTCTTTGGAAGCCGAAAACTACAGGTGAACAATATTGTGCTGAGAAGAACATTTCCTCTGCCCTGAGTTCCTCTGAACACCAAACCCCCAGAGGCAGAGGATGTGACCCTCTGAACACGGCAGGAAGGAACCTGCGGATGCTGCGTGTGACACAGTGCAAGGCTGTGCTCACTGACTGCCATCTTAGCAAACTTTGAGGCATCAAGGAAGTTGAATGCAATCTTCCGGTGCCCTCAGCCCTTCCACAGAGAGCTGTCTTCCAAGGCAAGGAAGAGGAATTCCGCCTCTGTGCGGGATCATGTTGCCATCTAGTGACCGTAACACGGTGCTCCAGCACCAACGCTCCCACGCAGCGCAGACAAAGCGTGAAGCAACAGGGTCTTGTATAACCAAAGCCTCGGGGCAGGTCCAGGCTGTTGCCAACGTGTGCAGGATGATTGCTCCGAAAGTTCCAAGTCTCACTCCAGCAGAAACAGCAAGTTCTTTCAGCAAGGTGATAAGGAACTGAAAGCTCAGAGTGGCTGTACCTTGTGCAGTGGAATTTCAGCTCTAAGGCCAATGTGGCAGTTCCCTTTCCTAACTAAGGAGGATCAGTCGTGGCCAGCTGGTCTCTGCTGTGCCTGTGGGATTTGCCATACTTGTCCAGTTAAGCACAAAGAACAACAAAACATCCCAGAACAAGTACAGAAGAGTGGAAGGTCTCCTCTGCTACTCACTGCACCTGGATTCAATGGCAGATTTTCTGGGACAAAGGAAAACTGCAGTCATCTTCTACAGACCAAAGGATGCAGGTGCCCAGCACTCGTTTTGATGTGACCCAGGTACCACAGAATCCTAGAATGGCTCAGGCTGGAAGGGACCTCACAGATCATCTAGTCCAACCCCCCTGCCATGGGCAGGGACACCTCTCAATTACATTTGGTTGCCCAAAGCCTCATCCAATCTGGCCTTATACACCTCCAGGGAGGAAGCATCCACAGCCACTCTGTGCAACCTCTTCCAGAGACTCACCACCCTCCTACTGAAGAACATCTTCCTCAGCTCCAGTCTAATCCTGCTCTGCCTCAGCTTCAAACCATTCCCCCTCGGCCTGGCTCAGACACCCTTAGGAAAAGTCCCTCTGCAGCCTTCCTGCAGGCTCCCTTCAGGTACTGAAACAACAGCCTGATAGTCTTTTGGGCTCTACATAAAAAGGAAGGAACGAGCTATCAAAAAAACCCTGAGTGAAGCTTCCACAAAACCCTCATGCTTTGACTCCTGCCACCCAGGTGGTTCATCAGTGTGAGCCTGTACACAAAGCACAACACTTTGGATTCCTCCATCAACTGCCAATACCCAAGAGATGTCCTCAGGAGTCACAGATTGGCTCTTCAAAGCACATAAACCCAGTATGAGGTGAAAAAAAGAGCACAACAAACTGCTGGGTGCTGTCCCAAGCAGCCTTCCAAGCTTTGACAGCCCTGATCACAAGCACATGGTGCAGCAGGACAGCTGTGAGCCAGTTGGTGCTGAAAGGGTTGGGAGAAATGGCATCTCATGGGCATCTCTTGGGCTCTTGGTTTTGCACAGCCCTGGCTGTAGAGGACATATTTGCCATGGCATGGATTCATACCCACAGAATGGTTTGGGCTGGAAGGGATCATCCAGTTCCAAACTCCCCTCCTTGGGCAGGGACATCTCCCACTAGCCCAGGTTGCTCAAGGCCTCCTCCAAACTGGCCCTGAATACCTCCAGGGAGGGAGCATCTACAGCTTCCCTTGGCAACCTGTTCCAGGGTCTCATCACCCTCACTGTCAAGAATATTTTTCTAATCTCCAGTCTAAATCTGCCCTCCTCCAGTTTCAATCCACTCCCTCTCATTCTAATCTATAGGCACATCAAATCTGAGGATTCCACACAGATGGACTTCTGAAATCCAACTCTCACTGCTCTTTAGGCATCTTTTACCCAAGACACTCAATCTCCATTAACATTGTTTGAGTGTTTAAAAGTTACAATTATGATGGCACACTTCTTTTTTGGGCAATCTGAGAAAGCAGACTTGGGTTCCTGAAGAGGTCTGTGCTTAGCCTCTTTGCATGTAGGTGTACCCTGCTTTTGGCAGGGGGTTGGACTTGATCTCTGGAGGTCCCTTCCAACCTCTAACATTCTGTGGTCCTGTGACTGTGTGATTCTGTGTATGTATGTGTGTGGTGACAACACAGTCAACACATCAGCCTGGAGCAGTGTCATCTTCTTGGTGGAGGTGGTGGAGTCACCAAACTTGGATGTGTTTAAAGGTCATCTGGATGTGGTGCTTGGGCATATGGTTTAGGATGCACCTTGTAGAGTAGGAATACCAGTTGGATTTGGTGATCCTCAGTTGAATTTGGTGATCCTGAGGGGCTTTTCCAACCTGATTTTTTCTGTGATTCTTAACATCCACACACACATCCTGACCTCTGCTCCTGAGGAGCCCTTCACCAAGGCTGCCAGAGGAAGCTTTCACCACCCCACACCAGAAGAGCCTGTCATGTTTCCTACAGGCTTAGGGATGAGTGGCTGGAAAGCTGCCTGGCAGAGGAAGGTCTAGGGGTGCTGATCAACAGCTAGTAGAACATAAGCCAGCTTGTGCCCAGGTGGTCAAGAAGGCCACAACATCCTGGCCTGGATCAGGAATAGTGTGGCCAGCAGGAACAGCAAAGTTCCCTGAGCTGAGTCCCCCTGCACTCAACACTGGGGAGGCCACACCTCAAGTACTCATTTAGTTTTGGGTCCCTCACTACAAGAAAGACCTTGAGGTGCTGGAGTAGGTCCAGAGAAGGGCAAGGAAGCTGGTGAAGGGTCTGGAGAACAGGGCTGGGGAGAAGCATCTGAGGGAACTAAGGTTGCTTAGTCTGAAGAAGAGGAGGTTGAAGGGAGACCTCATTGTTCTCTACAGCTTCCTGCTGCTGGCCTCTTCTCCCAAGTAACTAATGACAGAACAAGAGGTAATGGCCTCAAGCTGCACCAGGGGAGGTTTAGATTGGAGATTATTTACTGAATGAGTTGTAAGACATTGGAATAGGCTGCCCAGGGAGGTGGTGGAGTCACCATCCCTGGAGGTGTTTTTTTTAAAACAAGTATATGTGGCACTCTGGGACATGGTCTAGTGATCATGGAGGTGCTAGGTTGATGGTTGGACTTGGTGATCTTGGAGGCTTCTTCCAATCTTACTGAGTCTATGATTCTATTTTCTTCATATAATGTATTCTCTCTTTCTTTTGTTTTGGGATCTGAAAAGCCAAAACAGAAATAACTGGGGGGACCTTAGAGCTGCCTGCCAATACCTGAAGGGAACGTACAGGAAGGCTGGAGAAGGACTTCTCATGAGGATGTCTAGAGACAGGACAAGGGGGAATGGTTTGAAGCTGAGGCAGAGCAGGGTTAGACTGGAGCTGAGGAAGAGGTTCTGCAGTCTGAGAGTGGTGAGACTCTAAAATAGGCTGCCTAGGGAGGTTGTGGATGCCTCCTGCCTGGGGATGTTCATGGCCATATTGGATGAGGCCTTGAGCAGCCAAGTCTAGTTAAGAGGTGTCTCTGCACAGGGCAGGGGGATTGGAATCAATAATCTCTGAGGTCCCTTCCAACCTGAGCCATTCTATGATGATCCTGAGCTAACAGATGGCTTCTCTGGCTGTCATGATGAAGGGTTCCTCAGGCACAACACAGGGCTCCTTTAGCACAGCACTCTGCAGGGCTGCTCCAGGGCATGGATAATGATGGGCAGCTCCAGAACTGAGTGATGATGGCACCTCCATTGCAACGTGGGGAATGGCAAAATACAACAGAATGCCACTAGGTAGCTGCAAGGGAGATGAGCAGCAGCAGCAGGAATGCTATGCAGCAGCCGGAGCAGAGGTGCTAAGCAGCAGGAGCAGGGGAGCTGAGCAGCAGCAGCGAGGGAGCTGTGCACTTGCAGGGGAGCTGGGCAGCAGCAGAGAGGCTCAGCAGCAGCAGCAGGGAGGCTAAACAGCAACAGAGGAGTTGATCTGCACAGGAGCTGTTTCAGCAGCACAGAGGCTGAGGAGCTGAAGCAGGGATGCTGAGCAGCTGCAGTGGGTTAGCTAAGCAGTAGCAGCAGGGGAGCTGAGCAACTAAAGCAGGAGACAGGAGAAGCTGCAGCAGGGGTGCTAAGACAAGCAGCTGGGGAGTGAGCAGCTGCAGGGGCACTGAGCAGCAACTGAAGGGCTGAGCAGTGGCATCAGGGGAGCTGAGCAGCAGAGGAGGGGCTGAGCAGCAGAGGAGCTGAGCAGCTGCAAGAGGACTGAGCAGCAGAAGCAGGGGACCTGAGCAGCAAAAGCAGGGGACCTGAGCAGCAGCAGCAGCAGAGGAACTGAGCAGCAGCTGCAGGGCTGAGCTACCATGCAAAAGCTGCAGGTTGCTGCTCTATCATCCAAACCCAACAATTACTTTTACACATCTCCAGTATGCGAAGAGGGCTACAGGAAAGTCCAGAAGGGACTTTTAACAAGGCCTTGTAAGTGACAGCACAAGGGGCAATGGATTGAAGCTTGATGAGGGCAGATTTAGACTGGAGATTAGGGAGAAATTCTTGACAGAGTGCTGAGACACTGGAACAGGTTGTCCAGGGAGGTTGTGGATGTCCCCTCCCTGGAGGTGTTCAAGTTTGGGTCTTGAGCAGCCTGGTCTGTTGGAAAGTGTTCCTGCCCATGGAACGGGGTTGGAACAGGATATCTTTAAGGTCCCTTCCAACACCATAGCATTCTATGATTCTATGACTGAGGGCCTGCAGTGATAAAAAGCTGTTTCTGCCCATAGCTCCTGAGGGTAGCCTAAAGAGCCATTCACATGCTGTGAACCAGAGTGCTTCAGCTTGAGGAAGGCTACAGTCAGAGAAACCATCAGATGCTAAGGAACACCAGGTGGACCCTTTCTGTATGAAATAGCTTTAGCAACCACAAAGCCACTGACCAAGAGAAGCTGAAGTTTTCCAAATTCAGGACAGTTGACCACTGTGAATATCTCTGGAGATATTTAAAACCCACCTGGACGCTTTCCTGTGTGATCTGGTCTGGGTGATCCTGCTCTGGCAGAAGGGTTGGACTAGATGAGCTTTGGAGGTCACTTCCAGCCCCTGACATTTTATGATTCTGTGATTTAAATTTCCAACATCTACAAATTTGGAGAGAAGCTTCTGACACACAAGTGGCAAATGACAACCCCAACATCCAAAAGCAGCCCAACACCAGCTTGCAGCAGGGGCCATTTTAAGCACCGAACATTTTGCCACCCAACAGAAAAACCTGGGTGGAGCTGGATACTCACTGAGTTCCACCTCAACATAAGGAAAAGCTTCTTCACTGTAAGGGTGATGGAGCTCAGGAACAGGCTGCCCAGAGAGGTTGTGGAGTCTCCTTCTCTGGAGACTTTCAAAACCTACCTGGATGCGTTCCTGTGTGACCTGCCCTAGGTGACTCTGCTCTGGCAGGGAGGGTGGGCCCAATGGTCTTCAGAAGACCCCTTCCAACCCATATTATTCTATGATTCTGTGGATGTCTGTTTTCAACTGTGATTTGGCAGATGTTCATAGGGGAGCTAGAGCCACCCAAGAATGCCTCCTCCACTCAGCTTCAGGACTGTGTCCAAACCCGTGCCAAACTCGCACAGCTCCAGCCATCTGTCCTGAAAGAAACCAAAACTTTTTAACTTCATTTCTTGGAAGTTCAGGAAATTGTGAAGACACTGAGGGCAAGACCTCCCAACAAAGGCTTCAGAAATCAGAGAGGCACAGTCATACATTTTCCCTATAGTGTGTTACAGGTTCAATTATGTAAAAATGCAGCCAGTAAAACTTCAGCTTTGTTGTGAAGGGAACACAACTCCAGTGATCACAGAATCACACAAACCAGTCCAACCCCTCCTGCCAGAGCAGGATCAGCTAGAGCAGATCACACAGGAACACATCCAGGTGGGTTTTGAATCTCTCCCAAAGAGGTGGACTCACAATTCCCCTGGCAGCCTGTTCCAGAGTTCTGTCATCCTCACAGGGAAAAAAATTCTTCCTCCTGTTTCCATGAAACTTCCTCTGCCTCCGATTCTACCCAGTGTCCCTTGTGCTGTCAGTGGGCATCACCCAGCAGAGCCTGGCTCCAGCCTTCTGCCACTCACCTGCACATCTTTATAAACACTGATGAGGTCACCTCTCCGTCTCCTCCTCTCCAAGCTCCCAGCCCCAGCTCCCTCAGGCTCTTCTCCTAACAGAACTGTTCCATTCCCTTCATCACCTTTGTGGCTCTGCACTGGACTCTCTCCAGCAGTTCTATGTCCCTCTTGAACAGGGGGGCCCAGAACTGGACACAGTGCTCCAGATGTGACCTCACCAAGGCAGAGTAGAGGGGCAGAAGAACCTCTCTCAGCCTCCTAGCCACAGCCTTTTTGATACACCCCAGAATGGCATTACCCCTCCTGGCCACCAGAGCACATTGCTGGCTCATGTTCATCCTCCCACCCACCAGGATCCTCAGGTCCTTTTCCCCTTCACTGCCTTCCAGCAGCTCAGTCCCCAACCTATCCTGCTCCCTGGGGTTGTTCTTTCCCAGGTGCCAGACTCTATCCTTGCCCTTGTTGAATTCCATTCCATTTCTCCCTGCCCAACTCTCAGCCTGTCCAAGTCTCTCTGAATGCCAGCACAGCCTTCTGCTGTGGCAGCCACTGCCCCCAGCTTGGTGTCATCAGCAAACTGCTGACAGTGCCCTCTGTGCCCTCAGCCAGGTCACTGATGAATAGATTGAACAGAACTGGTCCCAGTACTAACCCCTGTGGGACCCCACTAGTCACAGGCCTCCAGATAGACTCCATCCCATTGACCACAACTCTCTGACTTCTTTCCTTCAACCAGTTCCCATCCACCTCAACCATCCAGACCACACTGCCTCAGTTTAGCCAAAAGGATGCTGTGGGAGACAGTGTCACATCAACATAAACCACATCCACTGCTGTACCATTGTCTATCCACCTGGTGATGTCCCCATCAAAGCCTATCAGGTTGGTAAACCTTGGTAAAACCATGTTGAGTGTTCCTAATGACCTCACTGTCCTTGATATGTCTCAAGACAGTAGAAAGGATAAGTTGCTCCATCAACTTTCCAGGGATGGAGGCGAGGCACAGGCATGCTGCAATTACAGCAAACAGGCCATAACTGTTGCTGGGACAGACAAGTGGTTCAATACACCAAAATACTGCTCTCAAGTGACTTACACAACTTGTATTTAACAACTGTACAGCAAGAGAATCAAAGAAATGGCACCTAGAAGGGAAAATGGTAGTGATCAATGAAGTTTAAAAGTGCACTAGTTGGAAAAAACATTTTTAAAAGGTTTAGACAGATTCCCCAGGGATGGCCAAAATTAGCCCTCAAGCACAGGAATAAGAATCATAGAATCCTAGAATGGCTCTGACTGGAACAGGCCTCAGAGATCATCTATTCAAACCCCCCTGCCACAGGCAGGGATGCCTCTCAACTAGACTTGGTTACCCAAGGTCTCATCCAATCTGGCCTTGAACACCTCAAGGGAGGGGCCATCCACAACCTCCCTGGGCAACCCATCCCACAGTCTGAGCACCCTCATACCGAAAAACTTCTTTCCTAAGATCCAGCCTAACCCTGCTCTCAGCTTCAAACCATTCCCCCTTGTCCTGTCTCTAGACACCCTCAGGAAAAGTCTCTGCAGCCTTCCTGGAGGATCGCTTCAGCTATTGGCAGGCAGCTCTAAGGTCTCCCTGGAGTCTTCTCCAGGCTGCACACTCCCAGTTCCCTCAGTATGTCCTCACAGCAGAGCTGCTCCAGCCCTTATACCATCTTTGTGGCCTCCTCTGGACTCCCTCCAGCAGCTCTGTGCCATTCTTGTGCTTGGGACAGGAGAGCTGGATGCAGGACTGCAGCCGCGGTCTAAGTAGAGCAGATCCAAAGGGTAGAATCCCCTCTCTTGCCCTGCTGCCCACACTCCTCTGGCTGCAGCCAGCACACAACTGCCTGCTGGGCTGCATGAAGAAGCAGAAACAGCCTCTAAAATTGTGTTTCAAACTAGAGACACCTGGAATACTGTGTGCAGTTCTGGAGTCCTCAGCACAGGAAGGACATGGAACAGTTGGAGCGGGTCCAGAGGAGGCCACAAAGATGATCAGAGGGCTGCAGCAGCTCTGCTGTGAGGACAGGCTGAGAAGGTTGGGGCTCTGCAGCCTGGAGAAGAGAAGGTTACCAGGAGACCTTAGAGTAGCCTTCCAGGATCTGAAGGGGGGATACAGGAAGACTGGGGAGGGACTATTGACAAGGTCTTGCAACGCCAGGACAAGGGGCAATGGGTTTGAACTGGCAGAGGGGAGATTTAGACTGGATGTTAGGAGGAAGTTCTTTCCAGTGAGGGTGGGGAGACACTGGCACAGGTTGCCCAGGGAGGTTGTGGCTGCTCTCTCCCTGGAGGTGTTCAAGGCCAGATTGGATGAGGCCTTGAGTAACCTGTACTAGTGTGAGGTGTCCCTGCCTATGGCAGGGGGTTGGAACTAGATGATCCTTGAGGTCCCTTCCAACCTTACCATTCTATGATTCTATGATTCTATGGTGTTATAAAGGGAATCAATGAGACAACAAAGAACCAAAAACCTGTCAGAGTTGAGTCCTCTGGTTCCACCACTTAATAAAACAAAGAAACCAAAACCCCAGCAAAGCAACACAGATGGCAAAGGAAGGTATTGCCGAAACTCCTGGCCCACACTGAAACCTTCCTATAGCATCTGCCTCACTGAGAAAAAAAAGAAAAAACAATTTTCAAACCAACTGCTCTCCTTCTGCATCCTTGTTTCAACACAGCCACACTGGCATCCACCAAATGTTGGTCCCTGCAGCTGCTTTTTGGTCTTGGCAAGACCATGTGCTCCTTGCAAATGTGTTTCTGCATCTCTTTGCTCTGTTCCACTATATGTGATTATTCCTATCAGCAATTAACTTTTTTTTTCCCCCCCCCAAAATAACTCAGTAACTGAAACTAGAAACTGAAATTTTGTTCTTTTTTTTCCCCTATGGGAACTTCTATTCCTCAGGCAGTTCCTTAAAATCAGGTTTTCTTTCAGTGTTCACCAAGCTGCTTGCTATCCAGAGACCACCCAGAAGAAAATAGTTAGGTTCCATAGTTCTGTATTCTCTGAGGAGCAGAAAGCTGAGCTCAAGCCCCTTACTTCCCCAGCCAGCAAAGAGTTAACTTGTTGAGCAGCTACCTCATGTTCTGCAGCTATGTAAGTCCTGATTAGCAGTGGTTGGAATAAAAGACTGCAGCCCAAGGAGGGTGGAGCATTCTCAGAAAGAGCAGTCTGGCAAGAAGCTGTCAAGGGAATCCATCCAGAACCCCCAAGAAGAATGAGACAGACTGACTGGGAACAGCTAAGGAAAACTCATTCCATGCTCTCCAAAGGGGAGAACAGAGCATAATCCTGAAGTTGTGAGGTCCCTGAAAACACAGGATACGGAAGGGACTAAGAGACAGACTGGGCCATCATTTGGGGGTTAACAGCAAAACCCCTCAAAAGGAGAGTGGAGAAGTCTTCTGCTGATCACCCTGTCAAATGTGCTAACAACGGCAGCCATCAGAGCAGGCTTCACCCCACTGCAACCCAGACAGCTGCTGGCTACTTGTGTTGGAGATCATTCCCAAAGCTAAAATCTCTGCAGGATCTCAGATAGCAAAGCAAAATGCTCCAATCATAGTCATAATCATAAAGCATAACCACAGTCATAATCATGGAATGCTTTGGGTTCAAAGGGACCTTAAACATCCTCTAGTTACAACCTCCCTGCCAAGTGCAGCACCAATGCTAGTGGCCAGTCACAGAATCCCAGAACCCCAGCATGAGAGGGGTTGGAAGGGACCTCTGGAGGTCATCTACTCCAGTTTCCTGCTAAAGCAGAGTCACCCACAGCAGGTTGCCCACGATCACAATGTCCAACAGGGTTTTGAAAGTTTCCAAGAAAGGAGACTCCACAGCTTCTCTGGGCAGCCTGCTCCTGTGCTCCAGCAACATTCAACCCTTAGCTGGCCAGAAGCTGCAGGATGCTGCTAGAGAGAGCTGTCCAAAAGGTGCAAGCCCTTCCCCAAGCCCTTTGGTTCTTTGATTACTCCTACTGTTGGTGCTAATGATTATTGAGAGATGCTAATGACTGTTGAGAGATGTTATGGCTGACCTGGCTGACTGACTAATTGACATTACCAGCAGGTACCCATACAACTCCCAGTGCCACCTGGGAACTTTCTAACTGAATCCACTCCCAGTGCCACCTGGGAACTTTCTAACTGAATCCAATGAGATCTGGACAGGCTGAGAGCTGGACCAGGGCTAACCACATGAAGTTCAGTGAGGACAAGTGCAGGGTCCTGCATCTGGGGAGGAACAACAGCAGCCACCAGCACAGGTTGGGGCTGACCTGCAGGAAAGCAGCTCCATGGAGACAGACCTTGGAGTGCTGGTGGGCAGCAAGTTCTGCATGGGGCAGCAATGTGCCCTTGTGTCCAAGAGAGCCAATGACCTCCTGGGGGGCATCAGGAAAAGTGTGGCCATCAAGGTTGGGGAGGTTCTTCTGTCCCTCTGCCCTACCCTGGTGGGACCAATCTGGAATTCTGTGTCCAGATTTGGGCTCCTCAGTTCAGGAGAGACAGGGACCTGCTGGAGAGAGTCCAGTGGAGAGCTGTGAGGATGCGTGGGGCACTTGAGCATCTTCCCTATGAAGAGACTGAGAGCCCCAGGACTGTTGAGTCTGGAGAAGGCTGAGAGGAGATCTGATCCACGTGTACAAATATCTGAGGGGTGGGTGTCAAGTGCCTGGGACCAAGCACTTCTGGGTGTTCAGAAGCAATAAGCCAAGGACTAACAGCTACAAACTGAAAAGAGAAGGTTTCAGCTCAACATGAGGAGAAATTTCTTTACAGTGAGGGTGACAGAGCCCTGGAACAGGCTGCCCAGAGAGGTTGTGGAGTTCTCCTTCTCTGGAGACTTTCCAACCCCAACTGGATGCATTCCTGTGCAAACTACCCTAGGGGATCCTGCTTGGCAGGAGGGTTGGATTGGATGATCTCTGGAGGTCCCTTCCAACCTCTAATACTCTGTGATGCTGTGATCTTACCCAATTCCAGCTCAGGAAGCAGGCTGCAGTAGACACCTCAGAGAAAAATACAGAACACCAGAGGACAGTTCCACAGCCTTGTACTTGGACTTCACCTTGACTCCATCACTTCCTTTCTTCTGTGCCACCTCAGAGGACAAGGGCATGTTCCCAGGTGGGCCTGTGCCACAGGATGGTGATAACAGTACAAAAATGGCTCCTCTGCAGATTGCTTTGTTAAAGAAGAAGCAGGTGTCCTTAAAGATCGCAGACCCAGCTGGGCCCTGGGAAGCACTGGTGCTTGCAGTGCCTGCCCAGGGGCAGAGCTCTCTCCTCAGGCATGCACTTGATTAAATACCAGCACAGAGGTGAGGAAAGTGCTATCCCCCGGGCTCAGTGCTAGGGCCAGTGCTCTTTAATATCTTCAGCAATGATCTGCAGGAGGTGATTGAGTGCACTCTCAGTAAGCTTGCAGATGGCATTGAGCTGGTAGCAAATGTGGATTTTCTGGAGGGTGGGAAGGCTCTGCAGAGGGACCAGGACAGGCTGGATCCATGGACTGAGGCCACTTGTATGAGGTTTAGGAAGGCCAAGGGCTGGGTCCTGCACTTGGGTCCCAACAACTCCATGAACACTCCAGGCTTGGGGCAGAGTGGCTGGAAACTGTACACCAGAGGAAGATGTGGGGGTGTTGGTGCACAGCTGGATGAAGGTGAGCCAGGCTGTGCCCAGGTGGCCAAGAAGGCCACCAGCAGCCTGGCCTCGATCAGCAAAAGTATGGCCAGTAGGAGCACGGCAGTGATTTTTCCCCTGTACTCATAGCACTGGTGAGGCCACACCTCAAATACCAGGCTCACTTTGCAACCCTCACTCCAAGAAGGACATTGAGGTACTGCAGCAAGTCCAGAGAAGGGCAAGGAAGTGGGGAAGGGTCTGGAGAACAGGGCTGGGGGGAGCATCTGAGGGAGCTGGGGGTGTTTAGTCTGGACGAGGCTGAGGGGAGACTTCATTACACTCTACATCTCCTTGAAAGGATATTGCAGCAAGGTGAGGGTTGTTCTCTCCTCCCTAGCAAGAAGTCATAGACAAAAGGAATTCACAGAATCATACAACATTAGAGGTTGGAAGGGACCTCCAGAGATCATTGAGTTCAGCCCCCCTGCCAAAGCAGGAATTGCAGAATCTCAAACAGTAAACCCTAAACCATCTCTGCACTCTGCTTTCTCCCTAAACAGTGACCCAGACCATCAGGGATACACACAGAAGGAGGAAGCCTACTTTAGTAGAAGACTGAGCTCATGAAAATCCAACTGCATCAATCCTTCTTCTATTACTCTTTCAAACTTCCCAGATCAAACAACTTCCCTGAGCTTGGTTAGAGCTTCCTGAAAAGAAATTCCACTGGGAAAAGAAGTTTTAGATTATCAGCACAATGCATTCAGAAATCAATAGATGAACCTTCTGCTTGGCAGCAGTATCATGAGGCTGAACCAGGAAATGGCCTCAAGCTGCACCACGAGAGGTTTAGATTGAATATCAGACTAAATTTCTTCACTGAAAGGGTTCTCATACCCCTGGAACAGGCTCTCTAGGGAGGTGGTTGAATCCCCATCCCTGGAGGTGTTTCGAAGAGGCAGAGATGTGAGGGACATGGTTTAGCCCCAGCCTTGGTAGAGTTAGAGAATGGTTGGGCTCAACAATCCCAAAGGTCTTTTCCAACCAAAGCAGTTGTGTGATTCTGTGAAAGCAAGCAGTAAGTTTTGCTATCTGGAAAAGGAGATGACCTCTGACACCAAAGGCTGTTTGCGAATGAGCTATTTCCACACACTGCAGGGAAAAAAAAGTAGAAGTGCTTAAAATATTTCTGTGCAGGATTAATTTATAGCCTGTAAAGCTCTCACTGCAGTCTTGTATCAGAATGAGCCATCTGCTTATTTATACCTCTGAGTAAATGAAAAGCATGTAGAGAGTAACAGACCTGCACGGACCTCCCCTGCCAGAAAATGCATGTTGCTATCCCAACACTGCAGCAAAAAGCCACCCTCTTTGAGAAGAGATTATGAAAGAATCCATCAGACACAGCTGCTGAGGAATAAGGCTTCTTAGGGTGTGAAACAAGTCAGTGACAAGAAGGCCTGCTATCCTGGCTGAAAGGCTTTGTAACGGATGCTATCAGCTTTGCAGCAGGGAAACCAAGGCCACCCAAGGATGTATGATTCACCCAAGGTCTTTTCACCACTCAGAAGCATAGAGAGGAATACAAGCCAGGTTTCCTAACCCTCACTCCACCACCAGCTCCCTTCAGCCTTACCTCTATCACAAGCAGGTCTGGAACAAGCAGTTGGTAACTGTTGCAGGCCCTCACATTGTGGTTTCATCAGAATCCATGTGAAGGCCTGGTGGGATGTAAGAACATCAGAAAGCACTGCCACAATTTGTTTTTCCTTATCCACTTGAAGAAACTAAGACAGCCCAGGAACCCACTTCCTAGTGTGATTTCACACTGGACCAGTGTGAGTTGACCTCCTGTGGGAAACACTGGGGAAAGGCTTGGATCAACCTGCCCCTCAACAAGTAACCTCAGTGAGCTGTTCCTTGCTCCCTAACAGGAGCCTCACTGCAGTTGCTCATTCATCTCCCACCTCTTTCTTGTTTCCCACTGTATCACAAATAGGAGAACATTTCAGAGCTCCCACTCTTGAGGGTGTAGCTCTGCACACCCATGCTGCTGTGCCAGCTCCTGCCAGATTCACACTTGTGTTCCCCTTACAGAAATCACACGAACATCCCAGTCGGAAAAGCCCCCCAGGATCACCAAGCCAAATCCTTATCCCCACTCCACAAAGTTCACCCTAAACCATATCCTCAAGCACCACAGCCAAACGACCTTCAAACACATCCAGGGTTGATGACTCCACCACCTCCCTGGGTAGCACATTCCAAGGTCTGAACACTCTTGCTGGGGAAAAGCTTCTCCTACTGTCCAATCTAAACTTCCCCAGTCACAGCCTGAGGCCATTCCCTCTTGTTCTTTCACTATTTTACCTGTGAGAAGAGACCAGCAGCAACCTCTCCACAACCTCCTTTCAGGTAGCTGCAGACAGCCATGAGGTCTGCCCTCAGCCTCCTCTTTTTCACACTAACTATCCCCAGCTCCTTCATTCTCTTCTAATTAGATTTACTCTCCAGACCCTTCCCAGCTTCCTTGCCCTCCTCTGCACTGGCTCCAGCACCTCCACATCACTCTTGTAACGAGGTGTAAACTGAACACAACACTTGAGATGTGGCCCCACCAGAGCAGAGTCCAAGAGGACAATCCCCTCCCTGTTCCTACTGGCCACAGCATTTCTGATCCCAGCCAGCATGCCATTGGCTTTCTGTGCCACCTGGGCACATTGCTGGCTCATATTGAATTGTTTGTCTATCACAACCCCCAGGTCCCTTTTTGCTGACAGCTCTCCAGTCACACTTCCCCAAGCCCATAGTGTTGTTTGGGGTCACTGTGGCCCAAGTGCAGGACCTGGATTTGGCCTTTTTGAAGCTCATGCCATTAACGTTGGTCATGGATCAAATTCATCCAAGTCTCTCTGCAGAGTCTCACTACCCACCTGCAGATCAACAGTGCCACCCAACTTGGTGTCATCTGTCAGTACATTCATCTTCTGAAACATTAACCAGGCTGAGCAGAAGCCAAAGCATAGCCCAAGCTGCCTGGACCTCTCCCACAGGCAGGAGCAGATTGTCCAGGTAAAGACAACCAAGATGAGGATTCACTTCCACCAGCAGCTCAGCATTACCTTCTTCAGCCAAGCACAGCAGGGAAGCACATTCACAGAATCACTGAATGGTTTGCACGGGAATCACAGAATCACAGCATGGTTTGTATTGGAGTCACAGAATCACAGCATGGTTTGTACTGGAGTCACAGAATCACAGCACGGTTTGTACTGGAGTCACAGAATCACTGAATGGTTTTAACTGGAATCAGAGAATCACTGAATGGTTTGCACTGGAATCACAGAATCACAGCATGGTTTGTACTGGAGTCACAGAATCACTGAATGGTTTGCACTGGAATCACAGAATCACAGCATGGTTTGTACTGGAGTCACAGAATCACTGAATGGTTTGCACTGGAATCACAGAATCACAGCATGGTTTGTACTGGAGTCACAGAATCACTGAATGGTTTGCACTGGAATCACAGAATCACAGCATGGTTTGTACTGGAGTCACAGAATCACTGAATGGTTTGCACTGGAATCACAGAATCACAGCATGGTTTGTACTGGAGTCACAGAATCACTGAATGGTTTGCACTGGAATCACAGAATCACAGCATGGTTTGTACTGGAGTCACAGAATCACTGAATGGTTTGCACTGGAATCACAGAATCACAGCATGGTTTGTACTGGAGTCACAGAATCACTGAATGGTTTGCACTGGAATCACAGAATCACAGCATGGTTTGTACTGGAGTCACAGAATCACTGAATGGTTTGCACTGGAATCACAGAATCACAGCATGGTTTGTACTGGAGTCACAGAATCACTGAATGGTTTGCACTGGAATCACAGAATCACAGCATGGTTTGTACTGGAGTCACAGAATCACTGAATGGTTTGCACTGGAATCACAGAATCACAGCATGGTTTGCACTGGAATCACAGAATCACAGCATGGTTTGCACTGGAATCACAGAATCACAGCATGGTTTGCACTGGAATCACAGAATCACAGCATGGTTTGCACTGGAATCAGAGAATCACAGCATGGTTTGCACTGGAATCACAGAATCACAGCATGGTTTGCACTAGAATCAGAGAATCACTGAATGGTTTGCACTGGAATCACAGAATCACAGCATGGTTTGCACTGGAATCAGAGAATCACAGCATGGTTTGCACTGGAATCACAGAATCACAGCATAGTTTGCCCTGGAATCACAGAATCACAGCATAGTTTGCACTAGAATCAGAGAATCACTGAATGGTTTGTATTGAAGTCACAGGATCACTGAATGCTTTTAACTAGAATCAGAGAATCACTGAACAGTTTTAACTGGAATCACAGAATCACAGCATGGTTTGCACTGGAAGACACCTTCAAAGACCAGCCAGTCCAAGCTCCCTGCACTCAGCAGGGATATTTTAACTAGATGAGTTTGCTCAGAGCCCCATCTCATCTGACCTTGAATGTTACCAGGTATGGGACTCCTGCTCCCACTCTGGGCGACCTATGCCAGTGTTTCCCAATCTGGTTGTAAAAAATGCCTTGTATCTAGTCTAAATCTCCATCCTTTCAGTTTAAACCCCCTTTTCCTGTCCCCATCTTTCTTGCAGGCCCCACTTGAGTACTGAACAGCCACAGTAAGGTGTTCCTGCAGGGGAAGAGCTCTCCACGCTGAACCACCCCAACCCGCTCAGCCTACCCTCATAGAAGAGGTGTTCTCATCTTCTGACCACTTCTGTGGCCCTCCTCTGGACCCACTCCAACAGGTCCATGTCTTGCCTGTGCTGAGGACTCCCAAGCTGGACACAGTACTCCAGGTGTGCTCTCAGCAGAGCGGAACAGAGGGGCAGAATCGCCTCCCTCAGCCTGCTGCTTTTGATGCAGCCCAGGATAGGGATCCGACCGGCTCCCTGGAGAACCTGTCCCAGAAGCTGAGAACCCTTTCAGTCATGAAGTTTCTCCTAAAATCCAACCTCAATCTGCCCTGGTGCCACTTGAGGCCATTTCCCTGTGGATGCGACACACTTTCCCTGGGAGCCTGTGGATGCGAGGAACCCACGGCACCCACCCACGCCATACCTTTGCAGCTTTGGAGCGAAGGCTGTTGTGTGCCACTGACTCACAAGCCTTGCGTAACGCCAGGCGGGCGACCCCCGGAGCTCTTCCTTTGCGCACTGACGAGGCCGCTCCGGAAAGGCGGGAAGGGGAGGCCGCCATGAGGCAGGAGGCCGGGGCCCGCGGGGACAGACCCTGCGGCCACCAGCCCTGCCCCGCCGGCCGCACCACAAGATGTCGCCGTTCCCTCAGGCAGGGCCGGGGCCGCTACGGGACCCCAGCGCAGCGGACCCTTCTTAACCACTTCCAGGTCCCTTTGCCAAGGCGAGAGAGGCGGAGAGGTGCGGGCAGTGCCTCACTGCAGCCGCCCGGCACC
This sequence comes from Eubucco bourcierii, assembly GCA_013396675.1. NCBI lineage: Eukaryota > Metazoa > Chordata > Aves > Piciformes > Ramphastidae > Eubucco > Eubucco bourcierii. Next base: position 218,904 of record VWZE01000042.1, read on the forward strand.
TGCGGGTCCGCAGGGCGGCAGCGGCGGCGCAGCACCGGGCCGCGGGGCGAGCGGGCGCCATGTCGCGGAGCTGCTGGAAGGCGGCCGCGCTGCCGCCGCTGCCGGGATCGAGGGGCAAAGGCTTTCGGGGGGCCGTTGCCTGCGCTCTCGCGGCGCTGAGGTCGCTTCAGGGAGGCCCCCGCGCAGATCCGAGACCTCGGTGCCGACCGACCGGAGGGGGAAGAAAAAAAAATTGTTTTTTTTTTCAAAAGTGTAAAAAGGGCGTTTCGGCGCTTGTTCCAGGGAGCAGAAGGGCTTCGTGGGCGCAGAGCGGCACCGCGCTGGCAGCTGGCGGGCGCTGCGCCTGCCACCTGGCGCGGAGAGGGGCCGATTTGGGGAGGCTTCGCTCCTCTGCTTTACGAAGTTTCCACTTTACATGGCCAGTTCTCTCTCCGCTGCCCCTGCAACTCCTCTTTTGCTTCAGCCCAACTTATTTTTTCACTGCATTTTCCGAGCAGGGAACAATGTCGTAGAATTACAGAATGGTCTCCGCTGGAAAAGACATTTAAGATCATCGAATCCGACATTGAGTCTGACTCTACCACGGCTGGGGCTAAACCGTGGCCCTCAGCACCACATCTCTGCCTCTTTGAAACCCCTCTGGGGGTGTTAATTCAGACACCTCTCTGGGCAGCCTTTTGCAGTCGTGGAGAACCCTTTCAGTCAAGAAGTTTCTTCTAATGCCCAGCCTAAACCTACCTCTGGTGCAACCTGAGCCCATTTGCTTTCCTCCTATCTCTTGTTGCTAGGGAGAAGAGGCCCACACACACCTAGCTCCAGGGTCCTTTCAGGGGGTTGCAGAAACCTCCAAGATCTCCTTTCCTCCAGACTAAACAACCTCCCCTGCTCCTCACCAACCCTGTTCTCTAGACCCTTCACCGACTTTGTAGCCCTGCTCAGGACCCACTCCAGCATCTCAGTGTCCTTGAAGTAAAGGGCCCAAAACTGAAGTCAGCACTGTAGGGGTGGCATCCCCAGTGCTATGTGTAAGGGAACAATTACTCCCCTAGTTCTGCTGGTCACACTATGCCTGATGCAAGCCAGGATGCTGGTGGCCTGCTTGGCTACCTGGCCACATTGCTGGCTCATGTCCAGACAGCTGCCAATCAAATCCAGCTGTCTAAGAAGATTTTTGTTGCTCCTTGTTGCTGGAAGCATGTGGCAGTATCTTACAATGACTTGGTGTTAAGGTAAAACTACCATCTCCAACATATCCCCCAGCCCAACCAAGCATCCCTCCAAAAATAACTAAGTGCAACAACCTCATTCTGAAATAGGTCTCTTGCAAGACTCAGCAGCTTCCACCCCTGTTGAGCTGGCTTTTGGAAGGCAGTTAGCAAGTCAGGACCAAAAGACCTGGCTGGGATGCAAACAGCTGCTTCCCTGGAAGATGTAGCTGCCTCCCTCTTACTTGTCAGCTCCTGCCTGCTGGAGGGTTACAACCTTCCAAGCTCTGTAGGTGGAGTCACCTTATCTAAGTGCTGCCTCATCTGCTTCGGGCACAATCATGCTGTCTCAAACCGTAGGAAAGGGTGGGCTGAGCTCAGCTGGTACCCTTGAAGTTGTCCATCCCTGATGGACAACTCCTTCAAAGTGACAGTGGAGGTTTGGATTAAATCTATTTCTGTAGGTCCAGCACAGGGGAGAAGAGGTTGTGGGCTTTGCAGTGGCCTCCCAAGCTGAATGACTCTTTTCAAACCTACCACAAACCTTCTGAAAGTGTTTCTGTGATCCTGGAGGAGGCCTCCTATCCCTGCTGTGATCCAGCCCAGACCATGTGCATTAGTACTCTGGCTCCGAGTCCAAGATGCTCGTGCACATTTAACCATCAGCATGGGGCAGATAGGAAGAAAAAAGTCACCCACAGCAGCCTCTGACCAGTCCTGTAATGATGGTGTGGAAATAAATGATAGAGGAGGGTTCAGAACAACACCCCACTCTCAGAAAATATTTACCCTCTGTGACAGGAGGGGTCCTGCTATTGTCAATGAAACAGCAGTGGCCAGCTCTGATCCTCTACCAGGACTCAGATTTCCCTTTATATATATATATATATATTCACAGAACTGTTCTGAACATCTGGTAAACAATTTATTCCTTAACAATTGACAACAATTTCCTTCCAGACAGCTGGCTTAAAGCAGTAAGACACAGACCCTAGGGTTTAGATTCACTCTTTTTTTTTTTTTTTTTTCCTTTCACATGTAGCTTCTTCCACACAAGAACCAAGCAAAGTTTCTGCTTACACGTGATTTTTATTCACCAGCAAATCCTAACTGCTGGAGGGAGAAGTTTTCCCTAAGCCTGTGTTTAAACCCAAGCATCCTCATTTTCCAGGCTGTGCTCATTTGCTACAGGACAGCCACACAGGAGTATGAACTTTGCAGGCTCTGATGTTGTACCTGTGGAAAAGGAAATTTACCAATCTTTAAATATGCAGGAATTCAGGATAGTTACAAAGAGATTCAGTGCTCAACAAGAAGATAATGAAGGCTGAGGGAGCTGGGGCTGGTTATCTTGGAGAAGAGGAGGCTGGGGGTGGGGGAATCATTAATGCTAAGGGGTGGATGTCAGGAATATGGGGCCAGACTCTTCTCAGTGGTCCTCAGTGCCAGGACAAGATGTAATGAGACATAAACTTGAATAGAGGAAATTCCATCTAAACATGAGAAGGAGCTTCTTTACCTTGAGGATGACAGAGCACTGGAGCAGGCTGCCCAGAGAGCTGGTGGAGTCTCCATCTCTGGAGACTTTCAAGACCCACCTGGATCTGTTCCTGTGTGAACTTATAGAATCATAGAATGGATTAGGTTGGAAGGCACCTCCAAAACTCTGCAGTCAGCAGGGACATCCTCCACTAGATCGGGCTGCCCAGAGCCCTGTCAAGCCTCACCTTGAATATCTCCAGGGATGGGGCTCCAACTACCTCCCTGGGCAACCTGTTCTAGTGTTCCTCCAGCCTTGTGGTGCAGAACTTGTCCCTAACATGCTATCTAAATCTGCTCTGCTCTAGTCTGAGGCCACTGCCCTCATCCCATCACTGCAGGCCTTTGTAAACAGTCTCTAGGTCTCTCAACTAGTGAGGCTGGGCTCAATGATCTTCAGAGGTCCCTGCCAACCCCTTCTATCCTGTGATTCTGTGATACCTGCTGCATAGCAAGATCCTTTCTAATTGACTCTCTGGATCACATTTTGCTGGTGACTGTTGTAAGTGAAGACTAAAATGAGTTTTAACAGCTTTGATTGTCAGGAGATGATTTTCAAGAGGAAACTATCACACTTCATTAAGGATTTCAGTGGAGCTGCCATGAATTCTGTGCTAAATCAGATGTACTTAAGTGCTGTCTTTGCTTGCTTTAGTTCTATAGATCCAACTGCATTCTAGGGGAGGTTATTTTTTGTTACCATGGCAAAACTTATTTTAACTGTGTATGATCAGCATTGCCCCTCTGCTTGCTCATAATCTCTTCTATTCCTCCACTTCCCCCTTCTGAATATATAAAGCTTCAGGATCTTTTCCATGTTCCTTTCACTTAACATAGGTAAAAGAGAAACAATTTCTCATATGTCTCCAGTGATGACATCTTTGTATTAACTGGTCTGGGGGAAAATCAGCTCTCATAGAATCAGAATGGCTTAGGTTGGAAGGGACTTCAGAGGTCATCTACTCCAACACCCCTGCCATGGGCAGGGATGCCTCTCAACTAGACTCAGCTGCTCAAGACCTTATCCAACCTGGCCTTCAATACCCCCAGGGAGAAGGTATCCACAGCCTTCCTGGGCAGCCTGTTCCAGAGTCTCACCACTCTCCTACTGCAGAACTTCTTCCTAAGATCCAGTCTAAAGCTACTCTCCCTTAGCTCATAGACTCACCTGGCTGGAAAAGACCTTTGTATCACCAAGTCCAACCACAGCCTAACATCTCCCTGTACACAACTGTCGGACCACATTTCTAAGCTCCTCATCCAAACATCTTTTAAACACTCCCAGGGGTGGGGACTGCACCACTTCCCTGGGCAGCCTGTGCCAGTGCCCAATGGCCCTTTTGGTGAAGAAATTTCTCCTAAACCTCCCCTGGTACAACTTGAGGTTTTTTACTTGTTCTATCAGTGTTACCTGGGAGAAGAGGCTGACCCCCACCTCACTACCACCTTCCTTCAGGTTAGTTGTCCAGAGCAATAAGGTCTCCCCTGGGCCTCCTTTTCTCCTGGCTGAACAAACCCAGCTCCCTCAGCTGCTCCTCACAGTACTTATGTCCAAGATCCCTCTTTGTACAGCTCAATATTCAACACAAATCCAAACATTTTAATAGCTAGAGGTTAAACTCCCTTTTATTTTTAAGGCTGGATTCCTGATGAAATGAGGCTTATGTGCTCCTGCTGTCTGTTTCCCTCTCCTTTCCCACACTCCTCCCCCATTCTGATGCTTTTTAAACCTGTTGGCCAATTCCAGCTAAACTTGGCAGGGAGGTAAGAAAGTGATACCTTTGCTCAGCAATGGGCTGAGATACCCAAAGGAATGCCTTTGTTTTAGGGAAGACCACATAGTCCCACAGTCACCTGTTGGGCCCTGGGCTGAGCCAGCAGCCTGCACACACCCCAGCTCTACCCTGCAGTGCACACAGCCCAGCCAGCCTATGCACTGCTCACACAAGCCTTTGCTTCTGGACTTAGCTGTTGCTGTGCTACAGCAAAGCAGGTGGGATTTAGACAATAGGGAGAACTGGAGGAGGTGGTAGACTGTGCAGTGGACTTGCACAGTCCACCACCTCCTCCACTTGTAGGGTTGTGTATACAGGGGCACAAGCTAAAGGCACAAAGGAAGCAGCTTTTGCTGCATCAGCTGCTCCCAGAAGGACTGGAAGTGACTGATGCTACCCACTTGGTAACAGCCACCTTCAAACAGCACAGTAATTCAGAATAATCCCTGCTGCTCCACACAGCAAATGCGAGTAGGACATGTGGGAGAAATACTCAACAGGAATATTCCTTATTTTCCATAGCCGTTGCCTCCAGACAGCTTACATTGTACCCTTTGCATGCTGGGTGGCAGCCAGGACTGCTGGAGTGATGAATCAATAACATCCATAAGGAAAATTAAATGGAGGAGGCTCTTATTCATTGCATTTCTCTTTTGTTAATTGTTGCTATATCTCATTCCAGCCCTCCCATCCTTCCAAGGGGCTGGGACCATGACTCAGCTTCAGCAGCTCTATACATTCAGAAGAGAGAGGAGTCACCCTCCTGGGGCTCATCTCACTATCACAGCCCTGTCCAACACACAGGTCTCACCCACCCCACATCCTGGATCCCTGTCTTGTGCCAGGTGGACCACAATGGACAAAAGACAGGTTAGCATCAGGAGCCAGGCAGATCATCCTGCCAGTATAGGGAAACATTGTGTTTGCTCGCCTGGTGTCATTGTCCTCTCACTCATAGATTCACAGAATGGTTTAGATTGGAAGGGACCTCAAAGGTCATCCAATTCCAACCCCCCTGTCATGGGCAGGAACTCCTTCCACTAGCCCAAGCTGCTCAAGGCCTCATCCAGCCTGGCTGTAAATACCACCAGAGAGGAGGCATCCATGACCTCCCTGGGCAACCTGCTCCAGTGTCTCTCATATCAAACACATAACCTAAATGGCAGAGGAAGAAACATGACACAGACTCCAACTTTGATGCAGAAATGCCACTGCCTGATGGACAGGCAATGCAGACTAAGAAGAGCACTTCACTACAAGAGGGATGTGGAGGTGCTGGAGACAGTGCAGAGGAGGGCAAGGAAGCTGGGAAGGGCCTGGAGAGTAAACCTGATGAGGAGAGACTGAAGGAGCTGGGGATGGTTAGTGTGAAAGAGAGGAGGCTGAGGGCAGACCTCATGACTGTCTACAGCTACCTGAAAGGAGATTGTGGAGAGGTTACTCTTCTCACAGGTAATTAGTGACAGAACAAGAGGGAATGGCCTCAAGCTGCCATTCCCTCTTGGTGGCTTAGGTAGGTTTACACTGGACATCAGGAAACATTTTTCCTGGCAAGAGTGTTCAGACCTTGGAATGTGCTGCCCAGGGAGGTGGTGGAGTCATCAACCTTGGATGTGTTTAAAGGTTGTTTGGATGTGGTGCTTGGAGCTAGGGTTTAGGGTGCACCTGGTAGAGTAGAGATATGGGTTGGACTGGGTGATCCTGAGGAGCTTTGCCAGCTGGAATGTTTCTGTGATTTATTTGGCCATGGCACTTAAATCCACTCATGAGTCAGCTCTGAAGCAAGCTCCTGCCTTCAAGGTATGCTGTATATTCTTCAGAGTTGACAAAGTGACACCTGTATGTATGGAAAGCTAAATATTGCTGTTCCTAGGTAGTGATTACACTAGATGGAAGGAGGAGTTCACACTACTGGCACCCAGAAAGGAGGACTCAAAGTTAATGAGATAACCTCTCCTCAAAATAGATCAAGGCCCCTTAGATAGAAACTGAGGAAAAAGCATAGTGAAAGCTAAACAAAACCAAACCAAAAGCAATGAATAGCAACAGGAAAATAAGCCAGAAAGTTATGTAAAGCAAAGAGGCAAATCAGAGGGCTGGAGCAGCTCTCCTATGAGGACAGGCTGAGTGAGTTGGAGCTCTGCAGCCTGGAGAAGAGAAGGCTGCCAGGAGACCTTAGAGTAGCTTTCGAGTATCTGAAGGGGGCCTACAGGAAGGCTGGGGAGGGACTATTGACAAGGTCTTGCAATGACAGGACAAGGGGCAATGGGTTTGAACTGGCAGAGGGGAGTTTGAAACTGGATGTTAGGAGGAAGTTTTTTACAGTGAGGGTGGTGAGGCACTGGCACAGGTTGCTCAGGGAGGTTGTGGCTGCTCCCTCCCTGGAGGTGTTCAAGGCCAGGTTGGAGGAGGCCTTGAGTGAGCTGTACTAGTGGGAGGTGTCCCTGCCTATGGCAGGGGGTTGGAACTGGATGACCTTTGAGGTCCCTTCCAACCTAAACCATTCTGTGATTCTGTGATTCTATATGTTGGCTGCTAAGAAGCCAAATATGAGCCAGCAGTGCCCTCCTGCAGCCCAGCAGGCAGCTGTGTTCTGGCTGCAGCCAGAGGAGTGTGGGCAGCAGGGCAAGAGAAGGGATTGTGCTCCTTGGCACAATCTCTACTGAGACCTCACCTCCAATCCTGCCTCCAGTTCTGCTGTCCCCAGCAGAAGAAGGGGCTGGAACTGTTGAAGTAAGTCCACTGGAGGGCCACAAAGATGATCCAAGGGCTGGAGCAGCTCTACTATGAGGATAGGCTGAGTAAGCTGGGGGTGTTCAGCTTACTCAGGAGGAGAAGACTCCAGGGGGACCTTAGAGCTGCTTTCCAATAGCCAAAGGGAAGCTGCAGGAAGGCTGCAGAGGGACTTTACCTAAAGGTGCCTAGAGACAGGTCAAGGGGGAAAGGTTTGAGAGAGAGCAGGGCTTGACTGGATCATAGGGGGAAGTTCTTCAATATGAGGGTGGTGAGACTCTGGAAGAGGTTGCCCAGAGAGATTGTGGATGCCTCCTCCCTGGAGGTGTTTAAGGCCAGGTGGATGAGGCCAGTTGAGAGGTGTCACTGCCCATGGCAGGGGAGTTGGAGTAGTTGATCTCTGAGGTCCCTCCCAGCCTGAGCCATTCCAGGATTCTAAGATCATCTGGTCCAGCCTTTCTGGGTACAAGTAGAGTTGAAATGAGATGGCCCTGTCAAGATGAGTCTTAAAACTGTCCAATGAATGGAATCCACTACTTCCAACATCAGGAGAAACTTCTTTATACAGTGAGGGTGACAGTGCCCTGGAGCAGGCTGCCATGGGGAGTTGTCGAGTCTCCTTCTCTGGAGACTTTCAGACCCCATCTGGATGTATTCCTGTGGGGACTACTTCAGGTGATCCTGCTTTTGGCAGGGGAGTTGGACTCGATGATCTCTGGAGATCCCTTCCAACCTCTAACATTCTGTGATTCCTTTAGATGATTCCAACGTCTGACTGTTCTCATGGTGGAAAGTTTTCTTCTGGAGTCCAATCAGAATCTCACTTGGAGTAACTTGTACTCATTACCCCTTGTCTTTTCCATGGAGCAGGTCTTTAAAACCAAAGCAACCTGATCATTCTTTGAGATTTGCCTGCAACTTAAGAACACAGAGGAGGTGTTCTGATTGCTGGTTTTACTGCATGGGCCAGCTGAATGAATGGTTTGGGTCCTGGAAACACAACTGTGCTGCTTTCAGGACATAATCAAGAGAGTTTAATTAGAAAATGTGTTTGTGTGCAAATGTTTAGCTCTCAGCTCACAGAGAAATCAGAAAATAACAGAATGGATTGGGTTGGAAGGGGCCTCCAAAGGTCACCCAGTCCAACCCCTTCTGCAGTAAGCCAGGAGCATCATCAACAACTCAGGTTGCCCAGAGCCTTGTGGATCCTCACCTTGAATATCTCCAGGGATGGGGACCCAACCACCACCCTGGGCAACCTGCTGCAGTGTTCCACTAAATTGTGCTGTCAGAAAATAAGCAAGGAGGACAGAGATGTCTGAACTCAGTCTTATGAGGCTGGAAGCAGGAGGTGTACTTTGCTACAAGGCCCACAGTGACAAAGGGACACTAATGATATCGGTGGGACCCTCGAATGGTACTGGCAGCCAACTGCAAGTCTGCTGCTGCTAAAGGTTCAGAGCAGGTCAGACACCACAGGCCATAGTTAGAGGAGTAAGCTTTCCAGAAACACTTGGCCACCCACACTGCCCACAGGGCTGGGCACTGACAGCAAGCCAGCAGCTGTGGAGCTCTTCTTTCAAGGTGGTGTTTCCAGTCACCAAACCAAGCTGAGGCAGGGAATATATACAGAGGAGTGTCTTCTGCCTTTTTCTTTTTTCCTTTTTCCCCCTCTTTTCTCCTTTTCTCTCTTTTCTTCTTTTTACTTTTCTTTTTTAGCTTTATCTTCTTCTTTCTATTTCTTTCTTCTTCTTTTTCTTTTTTTCTTTTTCTTTTTCTTTTTCTTTTTTTCTTTTTCATTTTCATTTTCCTTTTTCTTTTTCTTTTTCTTTTTTTCTTTTTCTTTTTCTTTTTCTTTTTCTTTTTCCCTTTTCTTTTTCTTTTTTCTTTTCCTTTTTCTTTTTCTTCTTTTTTCTTTTCCTTTTCCTTTATCTTTTTCTTTTTCTTTTTTTCTTATTATTTTTATTTTTATTATTTTTCTTTATCTTATTCTTATTTTTCTTTTTCTTTCTTTTTTCTTTATCTTTTTCTTCCTTTTTCTTTTTTTTCTTTTTCTTTTTTCTCTTTCCCTATTCCTTTTTTTTCTTTTTCTTTTTTCTTATTATTTTTATTTTTATTTTTATTTTTATTTATCTTATTATTTTTCTTATTTTTATTTTTCTTTCCTTCTTCTTTATCTTTTTCTTCTTTTTTCCTTTTTTTTTCTTTTTCTTTTTCCCTTTCTCTTTCTTTTTCTTTTTTCATTTTCTTTTTCTTTATCTTTTTCTTTTTCCTTTTTCTTTCTATTTTTCTTTTTCATTTTTATTTTTTCTTTCTATTTTTCTTTTTTTCGTTATCTTTTTCTTTATTTTAATTTTTCTTTATTTTCCTTTTTCTTTTTTTATTTTTTTTCCTATTTTTCTTTTTTCTTTCTTTTTTTCATTTTAATTTTTCTTTATTTTTCTTTTTTCTTTATCTTTTTCCTTTTTTTTAATTTTTATTTTTATTTTTATTTTCTTCTCTTTTTTCTTTTTCCTCTTTTTCTTTTCCCTTTCCTTTTCTTTTCCTCTCTCTTTCTCTTTTCATTTTCCTCTTTTTCTTTTCCTTTTTCCTTTTCTTTTCCTCTCCCTTTTCCCTTTCCCTTTCCCTTTCCCTTTCCCTTTCCCTTTCCCTTTCCCTTTCCCCTTCTCCTTTTGGTGTTTTGCTTTTTTTTTTTTTTTCCCCCCAGCTAGGCTTAGCAAGGAAGAAGAAAATCAAATGACTTGCATGGAGGTCACAGACTGAGTCATCAGCTCAGCCCCATGACGGTCAAATAATGCTTATTTGTAAAACTATAATTTTATAGTGCTCTGCTGCATAGCTTTAAAAATGAATGTATGGGAAAAATACACCCACGGATGACAAACGTGCTCAGGCTCTCTCTGCTCTGGGTGGACCTTCTGTTAGTCACAAGGAAGCATCTGTGGAAAGCTTTGTTGTTGTTGTTGCTGCTGCTTTTTTGCTTCTCTAGACGTTTCATCAAATGGTTCCTGAGTCAGAAGAAGTGGGTTTTGCTATTAAAGTCTGTGTGGAGGCTGCATTCCAAAGCTGTTGGAGGATTCAAAGATAAATATTCCTACTTTGGAGAAAAAAGAGGGGAGGGGAAAAAAAAAAAAAAACAAAAATCAAAACCAAAAACCAAAGACAAAGAATCAGACATATTTGACTTAAACAACAACAACAACAACAGCAGCAGCGATTCAAACTTGAGTGTAAATGTTTACAAAGACAGCAAATAGGGAATGATCCTGCTTGAGAGACTCTTTGGGACTGAAATCCCAGAGGAGCTCCATTCAAGCAGAAGTTCCTTTAAAAGTGCTCTTGGTGGTGCCTACAGTACTATGGATGTGCATGGAAACTGATTCCAACAGCACCAAAGCATCAGCCAGCAGTCCCTTGCAGGCCCTGTGCCATCAACAAAGCTTCTCAGAGCAGAAGCCATCCCTCTCTCTGCTGGGATCTGGGTTCTGTGTGGAAAGGGTGGAATGCAAACCTCTGATAATCTGTCTCAAGAAAATACTTGGGGGTGAGTGTATAGGCTGCAGGCTTCTTTGGCTCCCTGCTTTGGAAGCCTCAGCTGCCCTCTCAGATACGTGGCCTGCATCAACAACCTGCAGCACTGTATCCAGTGCTGGCCACCCCAGCTGAAGATGGACAAAGAACTACTGGAGAGAGTCCAGTGCAGAGGCACTAAGATGCTGTTGGGACTGGAGGATCTGTCCTGTGAGGGAAGCTGAGGGAGCTGGGGCTGGTTAGCCTGGAGAAGAGGAGACTGAGGGGGATCTTAGCAATCCTGTGTCAGGAGGATGAGGCCAGGCTCTGCTCAGTAGTCCCCAAGTGACAGGACAAAAGGCAATGGACATGAACTTGAACATAGGAAGTTACATCTACACAAGAAGGAGCTTCTTTACTTTGAAAGTGGCAGAGCACTGGAGCAGGCTCCCTAGAGAGGAGGTGCAGTTTCTATCTCTGGAGCCTTTCAAGGCCCACTTGGATCTGTTCCTCTGTGACCTTCTTTAGGTGATCCTGCTCTAGCAGTGAGGTTGAACTCTATGATCTTCAGAGGCACCTTCCAACCCCTACCATTCTGTGAATCCGTGAGAGCTGTGCAGTGGAAGGTGGCAGAATCATCTCATCCTGTGACAGCATTTCCCACACACTTAGCAACCCAGCAGCTGCAGAACAGCTCACAGGAGGAATACACAGAGGCTGGACTTCATCTGCAATCTAGGAACATTGATCAAAGTAGTAGCCCTGCCTTGGTTCAGGGCAGATGCTGAGCAATACTCTGCTCTGCTGAGCCCTCACCTGCAGGCCTGTGTCCAGCTATGGGGCCCTCAACACAAGAGAGAGAGCTGCTGGAGAGTGTCCAGAGGAGGCCACAAAGATGCTCAGAGAGCTGGAGAACCTCTGCTATGAAGACTGAAAGAATTTGGGCTGTTCAGCCTGGAGAGGAAAAGGCTCCAGGGAGACCTCACAGCTGCATTTTAATATCTGAAGGGGACCTCCAGGCAGGCTGGGGAGGGACTGTTTAGAAGGGCTTGGAGTGACAGGACAAGGGCAATGGTTTGAAAGTGGAGCAGGGCAGAATTAGGTTGGACCTAAGCAGGAAGTTGTGCAGAAGGAGAGTGGTGAGACACTGGCACAGGCTGCCCAGGGCTGTGCTTGAGGCCCTGTCCTTGCAGACATCCAAGCTGAGCCTTGCTGTGTCCCTGTGCAGCCTGCTCTAGTTGGAGGTGTCTCTGCTATGTGCAGGGGAGTGGCCAAGATTCCCTTGGAGGGTCCCTTCCAACCCAATGCAATCTGTGAATCCAAATACTTTCAGACCCAGAGTTCTCCTTGCTGTGTTCTGCAAGGGACAGCAGAAGTGACAAAGAAAGTGACTGTGCTCTCCCTACCTGGTATCTCATCATCCCTTCTTTGGGGGTACCTAAGGCTAGATGGGCATAGAAGGATTTGGCTGTCCCATGTGAGGCAGAAAGACTGTTTGCTTTCTTTTGCCCTGATGTGCAGGACGGAGAGACTGACTTGTTCAGGGACAGGGAAACCTGCAGCAAAGCTGGGCCCAAAGGTGGAGTGCAAAGATGAGTTCTTACCCATCCCACTTTGCCCATGCCTATGTCCATGGTTGAGTTTATCCACTTCCAGCTAAAGGATTGCCCTGGATGAGAGGAGGAAGTTTAAAAAGATTGATCTTGCCTCTTTCACTCCTGTAGCTTTAACTCTTTCTTGCCTGGCTTAGCAGTGAACAGCTGAAGAGGTCTACCTCACCAGCTGTTGAGGTTTGAACTGTACCTAAAGGGAGATGAGCCTCTAAAAGTGGAGCTTTGTGGAAGAAAAGCTGTTGAGTAAGGCTGCACAGGAGAAGGGGACAGTTGTGGGTTTTGAGCTGACCTTGTCCCAGCCTCACATTGCCTTTGTGATCATGACCTCAGGCACAAATCCAGGCTGGGTTCAGAGTGAGTTGAGAGTAGTCCAGAAAAGAAAGACTTGAAGGTGTTGGTTGCTGAGCAGCTCCCCAGGAGCCAGCAGTGCCCTCCTGCAGCCCAGCAGGCAGCTGTGTGCTGGCTGCAGCCAGAGCAGTGTGGGCAGCAGGGCAAGAGAGGGGATTGTGCCCCTTGGCTCGGCTCTGCTCAGACCTCACCTCCCATCCTGCCTCCAGTTCTGCTGTCCCCAGCAGAAGGGCACAGAGCTGCTGAGTGAGGCCAGAGGAGGCCACAAAGATGATCAAAGGGCTGGAGCAGCTCTGCTATGAGGATAGGCTGAGGGAGCTGGGGATGTTCAGCCTAGAAAATAAAAGACTCTGGGGACACCTTAGAGCTGCCTTCCAATACCTGAAGGGATCCTCCAGGGAGGTTTCAAAGGGACTTTTGTGAGGGTGTGTAGAGACAGGCCAAGGGGGAATGGTTTGAAGTTGAGGCAGAGCAGGGTTAGACTGGAGCTGAGGAAGTTCTTCAGTATGAGGGTGGTGAGACTCTGGAAGAGATTCCCCAGGGAAGTTGTGGATGCCTCTTTCCTGGAGGTGTTTAAGGCCAGGTTGGATGAGGCCTTGGGCAATCAAATCTAGTTGAGAGGCATCCATGCCTATGGCAGTGGGTTTGGAATAAATGATCTCTGAGCTCCCTTCCAACCAGAGCCATTCTAGGATTCTATAATTCCATGACCTAAGGACAAACATCCCTCCAGCAACATAGATGAGCCTGGTGTACCTCCTTTCCAGAGGCCAGGCCACCAAGGCTATTGTGGCTCATGTCCAAAAGCTGCTAAGGAGGTGAATGCATAGAAATGTTGGAATAATGGATCAGCAACAGAACAATCAAAACCCCAAACTGATACAAGCAATGTTACTGTCTGCCTGCTTTTTTCATTTTCAACCTGCTTCAAGCTGAAAACTTGTTTGGAGCAGAATTCTTTGGACTTGTGCTACTGAATCTGCCTATAGTTACCAGAGTTTAAAAAAAAATGAAAATGAGAGGTGTTAAAGCTGCTAGGAGATGTGCTCATCACAAGGAGGGACTGGTTACAGCCTGCAGGAACCTGGAAAGAAGCTGGTGAGTACAGGAGTTAGAAGGCATTGCTATGACAACAAAGCAAAGCACCCCTGAAGAGAACAGCAAATAGCTACAGCCATGCCAAGGTCATAAGCACAGAAATGTATACTGGAGGAGAAGGCAAAAGAGACAGTGACAGAGACACTGACTTGGGGAAGAAAATGATGCCTGCAGCAGGACTTCTCCTTTAGAGGTGGCAGCTCTTCAGGAAAAGCAGGCTCTGCAGAGGAGCAGAGGAACTTGTTGTCAAAGCACCTCTTTGCCCAGTCCTGGATGCATTCCTGTGTGGACTACCCTAGGGGATCCTGCTGGGCAGGAGGGTTGGATTAGATGATCTCTGGAGGTCCCTTCCAACCTCTAATACTCTGTGATGCTGTGATTTTACCCAATTCCAGCTCAGGAAGCAGGCTGCAGTAGGCACCTTAGAGAAAGAGACAGGACACCAGAGGTCAGTTCCACAGCCTTCTACTTTGACTTCACCTTGACTCCATCACTTCCTTTCTTCTGTGCCACCTCAGAGGACAAGGGCAAGGGCAAGACCCAGCTGGGTCTGTGCCACAGGATAGTGATAACAGTACAAAAATGACTCCTCTGCAGATTGCTTTGTTAAGGGAAGAAGCAGGTGTCCTTAAAGATCACAGACCCAGCTGGGCCCTGGGAAGTCAGCCAAACAAGTCCTGAGCTGCAGCAAGAGCAGTGTGGGCAGCAGGGCAAGGGAGGGGATTCTGCCCCTTTTACTCTGATCTCCTCAGACCCCACCTGGAGTCCTGAGTGCAGTTCTGGAGCCCCCAGCACAGGAAGGACATGGAAGTGTTTGAGCAGGTCCAGAGGAGGCCACAAGGATGGTCAGAGGGCTGCAGCAGCTCTGCTGTGAGGACAGGCTGAGAGAGTTGGGGCTCTGCAGCCTGGGGAAGAGAAGGCTGCCAGGAGACCTGATAGTAGCCTTCCAGTATCTGAAGGGGGCCTGCAGGAAGGCTGGGGAGGGACTATTGACAAGGTCTGGGAATGCCAGGACAAGGGGCAGTGGGTTTAAACTGGCAGAGGGGAGATTTAGACTGGATGTTAGGAGGAAGTTCTTTACAGTGAGGGTGGTGAGGCACTGGAACAGGTTGCCCAGGGAGGTTGTGGCTGCTCCCTCCCTGGAGGTGTTCAAGGCCAGATTGGATGAGGCCTTAAGTGCCCTGTACCAGTGGGAGGTGTCCCTGCCTATGGCAGGGGGTTGGAACTAGATAATCCTTGAGGTCCCTTCCCACCTTACCATTCTATGATTCTACAATTCTGTGATTAAAGACACCTAAGTACCAAGTTCCTTTGATGGGACTGCTCTGCTGCCCTGCAGAGCCCTGTGCCCTGTTTGCACCCTCAGGTGTGGCTTAGCTGGGCTTATTTAAGCCAGGCATGAGGCAGTGATCTCCATGCTTTTTTCCAACAAAGGTTTACTGGACTTGTGAACAAATTTAATGCTAACTTCCTTATATTTTCCCTTCTAATAAAACTCATCTCAGTTACCAGAAGATGGCTGCTTCCAAAGGCCTGCAGTGACAGGATGAGAAGCAATGGTTTGAAATTAGAGAAGAGGAGATTCAGATTGGATGTTAGGAGCAAGTTCTGCACTGTGAGGGTGGTGGAGCACTGCAACAGCTTGCCCAGGGAGGTGGTTGAGGCCCCAGCCCTGGAGAGGGGGTCAACAAAGCCCTGGGCAACCTAATCTAGTGGAGGATGTCTCTGCTCACTGCAGAGGAGGTTGGACTAGATGATCTTTAGAGGTCTCTTCCAGCCCAAACCATTCTATGATTCTGTGATCCAAAGTCTAAGGTGCTCCATGGAGGGTTAAACCTAGGAATTCCTCTGGCATTCTGGCAAAGAAAGTTTCCATGTTCTTTTACAGCTGCATGTAAATCATGAACAAGATTGGTCCAAGCAGGCTGGTCCAAGCAGCTGTCTGGACCATACCTAGCTCCCTGGTGGCACTGGTGCTTGATGACAGTCAACTCTTTACAGCAGAGCCAGCAGGGATGTTGACATAATGATCCACACTTTGTGTGCTCAGCCAGAAGGGGGAAATTCCTCTGCTTCCCAAAGTGAAGGAGCAAATGAGCAGGCTGGAGGAGCACATTCTGAGAAGAGCCTGCTGAAGAGGTGCTGAGCACATCTGAGCTGTGTCACAGGGAGCACAGCAAGGCAGCTTTGTGTCATAGGATTGTTTTGCATGAGGAATGTCCTCCTCTGGGAGAATTGAACAGATGCTACTGGAAGCAGAGCCCTGCCTGGACACTCCTATGATGGCTTTTGAGAGTTATCTTCTATTTTAGCTCTGGAATATCAGGAGAGAAGGTGTCACACATATAGGCTTGAGTGGGTTGTTCTGTGTCTCTACAAGGCCATAGAATGTTGTCCAGCCAACATGGATTTAGGAAGGGCAGATCCTGCCTCTCCAACGTGATCTCCTTTTATGATCCGGTGACCCACTTGGTGGATGTGGGGAGGCCTGTGGATGTGGTCTGCCTGGACTCGTGGCTTGGATGCCAACACTCTGCACTGGGTTAGGAACTGGCTGGAGGGCCAAGCCCAGAGAGTGGTGGTGAATGGTGCCACATGCAGCTGGAGGCCGGGCACTAGCAGTGTGCCCCAGGGATCAGTGCTGGGCCCCATCCTCTGGAACATCTTCAGTGATGATCTGGACCAGGGCATCGAG
>VWZE01000042.1:236006-249321 GCA_013396675.1 Eubucco bourcierii
GTGGCACTTGGTGCCATGGACTGGTCTTGAGGGCTGTGGTAATGGGTTGGACTTGAGCTTTGAGGTCTCTTCCAGCCTTGGTGATACTGGGATACTGTGATACTGTGATACTGTGAATCACAGAATTGTTTCAGTTGGAAGAGACCTTTAAGATTATCAAGTCCAACTTTCAACCCAAGCCCACCACAGCCATTAAACCATGTCCCAAAGTGCCATGTCCACATGTTTCTTGAACACCCTGGGGGATGGTGACTTCACCACCTCCCTGGGCAACCTGTACTAATGCCTGGGTAGGCACTGGTCCTTCTGCTGCAGCCTTCCCCCTGAGCAGACCTAAGCAGTTCTACATAACATCCTAGCACAGATACTTTCCTGCTTAAACTTCAGAGACTTTGTTCCCCTGTGGCCCTCTTTAGCCAGAGGCTGAAACACAGAGCAAAACCATCCCAAACCTGCCCTGTACCCTGCCATACCTCTACAACATCAGCAAACTAATGCATGAAAAATGTCTTGGGCTTGGAGGCATCTTGCAAGAAACAACAACAAAAGAAGTGTGATTGTCTTTGCCTGTCCTGTGGAAGCTACAGCTGTGGGGCAGCAGGGTCCAACTCCTAGCAGAGACATGGCCTGTGCCACCAAAGGGACCTGCAGCCTGTGGCAGTGCCACCTATAACCCCAGACTGGCTAAACTGTCTGAAACACTCATCTGTCAGCACAGCTCTGTCTGCACTGCTGCCCTTGCCAGCAGTGGGGGAGTTGATTTCTTTCCACACCCTAGAATTACCCTGGCAGACTCTGCAGGTGATGCTAAGCCACAGAGTGCAGGCCACATGTGCATACACTGCCTTGGCCTTGGTTTGATCCCCTGCATTAAAGGCAGCTGGGCTTCCTCTCCTTCCAACCAAATAATAATTACACCTATTGTTCCCAGTGGGCAAAGAGACCCTGCTCACACCTATGCAGAAAGACAAGGCATATAATTAACACCTTGCTGGGATAGAGAGCTTTTGTTCAGGTTAGTTATTATGTGGCTTGCAGCCTGAAAACAGTGCTCCTTACATTCATTTCAGCTCATTTCCTCTCTCCCTCACAGCTTAACTCCCTGCTTCTTCCCAAGGTCTTACTGCAGGAATGTGTCCAGCAGCAGTGTTTGGGAACCACAGAATCACAGAATTGTGAGGGCTGGAAGGGACCTCAAGGACCATCCAGTTCCAACCCCCCTGACATGCTTCACACTAGATCAGGTTGCCCAGAGCCACATCCTGCCTGGCCTTAAAAACTTCCAGGGGTGAGGCTTCCACCACCTCCTTGGACAACCTGTTCCAGTCTCTCACCACCACCATGGTGAAGAACTTCCTAACATCCACTCTGGATCAACCCACTTGTAGTTTTGCTCCATTCCCCCCAGTCCTATCACTACCTGACACCCTAAAAAGTCCCTCCACAGCTTTCTTGTAGGCCTCATTCAGATACTGGAAGGCCACAGTAAGGTCTGCTGGGAGCCTTCTCCTCTCCAGACTGAAAAGCCCCAACTCTCTCAATCTGTCCCCAGAGCAGAGCAGCTCCAGCCCTCTGATAATCCTCATGGCTCTTCTCTGGACACCTTCCAGAACCTCCAGATCCTTCTTGTAACAGGAGCTCCATAACTGGATGCAACACTCCAGGTGGAGTCTCAGCAGAGTGGAGGGCCAGAATCCCCTCCCTCACCCTGCTGCCCACACTGCTCTTGATGCAGCCCAAGCCAACACCTTAATATGGGTGCCCCCAAAGCGTGGAGTGCACCCCGCCTTCTTGCATGCATGTGGCTGCTGGGGCTGTTGTTGCTGCTGCCAGACTATGTACAAACCAATGGTGAAGGTCTCCACCAAAGGTGCAAGGCAGAGGATGGGTCTTTCACTTTGAGATTAGGGCTACAGGAAGAAGGTGATGTTCCACCAGATGGAATACCACTGTGTGCAGTTCTGGAGCCCCCAGCACAGGAAGGACATGGAAGTGCTGGAGCAGATCCAGAGGAGGCCACAAGGATGCTCAGAGGGCTGCAGCAGCTCTGCTGTGAGGAAAGGCTGAGAGACATGGAGGTCTTCAGCCTGGAGAAGAGAAGGCTGCCAGGAGACCTGATAGTAGCCTTCCAGTATCTGAATGGGACCTACAGGAAGGCTGGGGAGGGACTATTGACAAGGTCTTGTAATGACAGGACAAGGGACAATGGGTTTGAACTGGCAGAGGGGAGATTTAGACTGGATGTTAGGAGGAAGTTCTTTCCAGTGAGGGTGGTGAGACACTGGCACAGGTTGCCCAGGGAGGTTGTGGATGCTCCCTCCCTGGAGGTGTTCAAGGCCAGATTGGAGGAGGCCTTGAGTGAGCTGTACTAGTGGGAGGTGTCCCTGCCTATGGCAGGGGGTTGGAACTAGATGATCCTTGAGGTCCCTTCCAACCTTACCATTCTATGATTCTATGCTTCCGTGATTAAAGACACCTAAGTACTGAGTTCCTTTGATGGGACTGCTCTCTGCTGCCTGTCCTCACTGTGCAGCCAAAGGTCAGCTGTGTGTCAGAGAGCTCCCAAATCAACTGGATTAACTTCAAACTCCTTCGGCAGCTCCATAGACTAACAAGGTTCACAGCTGGGCTGGTAAGCTTGTAACATTTCCTCTGCCTCAATGCAGACAATGCAGCAGCACTGCTTTGAGGAGCAGAGCCCTAAGAAAGAGCATTTCACACCTTTGCTATCTTCATAAAACCTGCAACAGCTACGTTTTGTGAAAAGAAAGTGCAGCCATACTCATGCAGTCCTGGCAGACCAAAAATTCCTGTCCTGCACAGTTGTGTCTTCATTTTCAGCCTCCAGATGCAGTGGCATCTGGTGCCTTGAGGTTTCAGCCCTTCTAATTAACAAGCTTTAGCTCCCACTGCTGCAACTAGAGGTGATTCTGTGAGCTCAGGAAGCATTAATTGCTCTTTTTCTTCCCCCCTGTTCTCATTTAAATAACATCCAGTCCCACCCTACCGAAGAGCCACTTTAAGGAGCTTTAAAAAGGTTTGCAGATAAAGCAATTACAGAACGTTAAGGGTGGGAAGGGACCTCGAAAGATCAGCACATCCAACCCCCCTCCCAGAGCAGGACCACCTAGGGCAGGTCACACAGGGACATGTCCAGGTGGGTTTTGAATGTCTCCAGAGAAGGAGACTCCACAACCTCTCTGGGCAGCCTGCTCCAGAGTTCCAGCAGCCTCACAATGAAAAATATTTTCCTTATGTTTATGTAGAAACAGGAGATGGCAGGAGATAGGTGACCAGTTAGGTAAAAAAAGCAGCAGGTTCTTCTTTCTTGAGAAAGGAGGCTGGGGGGAGACCTCCTATCTCTACAACTCCCTGCAAGGTGGAGTCACTGTCCATGGAAGTGTGGCCAGCAGGAGCAGGGAGCTCATTCTCCCCCTGGACTCTGCACTGCTTAGGCCACACCTTGAGTCCTGTGTCCAGTTCTGGGCCCCTCCATTGAAGAAGGACATTGAGGTGCTTGAGTGTGTCCAGAGAAGGGCAGCGAGGCTGGGGAGAGGCCTGGAGCACAGCCTTATGGAGAGAGGCTGAGGGAACTGGGATTGGTTAGCCTGCAGAAGAGGAGGCTCAGGGGAGACCTTCTTGCAGTCTACAACTACCTGAAGGGTGCTTGTAGCCAGAAGGAGGTTGCTTTCTTCTCTCAGGCAAGCAGCACCAGAACAAGAGGACACAGTCTCAAGCTGTGCCAGGGGAAGTTTAGGCTGGAGGTGAGGAGAAAGTTGTTGCCTGAGAGAGTCATTGACTGCTGGAATGGGCTGCCCAGGGAGGTGGTGGAGTCAGCGTCCCTGGAGGTGTTCAAGGCAGGTTTGGACGTGGCACTTGGTGCCATGGTNAGGTGGGTTTGGATGTGGCACTTGGTGCCATGGTCTGGTCTTGAGGTCTGTGGTAATGGCTTGGACTTGATGAGCTTTGAGCTTTCTTCCAACCCTGGTGATACTGTGAGACTGTTTAAAAAAGAGGCTGGATGTGGCACTTGGTGCCATGGTTTANGGTGTTGGTCTCTTCTCCCTAGTAGTAAGTGATAAGAGGAAATGGCCTCGAGTTGCCCCAGGGGAGTTTAGGATAGTGATTAGAAGAAACTTCTTCACTGAAAGGGTCAACCTCTGACACTGGGAGGTGTTTGAATGCCCATCCCTGGAGGTGTTTCACAGAGGCAGAGAAGTGGTGCTGTGGGACATGGCTTAGCCCCAGTCTTGTTAAATTTAGAGAATGGTTGGACTCAAAGATCTTAAAGGTCTTTTCCAGCTGCAATGATTCTGTGATTCCATACCACATGAAGCATGCAGAAGAGCTGAGCCTTTCCTCTGACAGCTACTGACAGAGGATGGTTAAATGGATTGGATGCAGAACATTTTGCCAGTGGGCTCAGGTTTCAGACCTCAGTGCTACCTAGGAGCTCAAAGGTCTTTTATGTACATAGCCCACCAAAAGTGGTAGGACCTAGAGAAGCATCTAAACCCAGCCTGACAGCAGTGTCCCTTAGGCACATGGTGCCATTACTGGACTGTGATTTGAAATGTTATTGTTAGAATTAGCAGCTTAAGGTCTGATGTAGTAAAGGACCCAAGCCTCCCCCAACACCCAAATGACTCCATCTTCAGGTCTCTTATTTTCAACAGCTGCCTCTGGAGAGGTTAAAATATCCCTGTAAGAGGCAGGAGGAGGACACAATGTTGGAGGTGAACACTACTTCCTCTATCCCATCAAGCCAGCCCACGACAGCAGCCAAAGGAGTTTTTGTAGATTCATAGAATGGTTCGGGAGGGAACCTTGAAGATCAGTTCAGTCCAATTCCAGATCAGTTCAATCCAGTTCCAACCCTCTGCCATGGGCAGGGACTCCTCCCACCAGCCCAGATTGCTCAAGGCCTCATCCAAACTGCCTTTAAACACCTTCAGGAAAACAGCATCCACAACCTCCCTGGGCAACCTGTGCCAGTGTCTCATTGC
Source organism: Eubucco bourcierii (assembly GCA_013396675.1). NCBI lineage: Eukaryota > Metazoa > Chordata > Aves > Piciformes > Ramphastidae > Eubucco > Eubucco bourcierii. Next base: position 241,013 of record VWZE01000042.1, read on the forward strand.
CCTCACTGTCAGGAATTTCTTCCTCATCTCCAGTCTCAATCTGCCCTCCTCAAGCTTCAGTCCATTCCCTTTCATCCTATCACTACAAGCCCTTGTAAAAAGTCCCTCCCCAGCTTTCTTATAGACCCTTTTCAGGTACTGGAAGGCCCCCTTCAGGTAACGGATTTCAGATCCTTTTTGTAACAGCGAGTTGTGAGAGTTGAGTAGTGCCTAACAGGCCAGAGGCACAAAGAATTTGTCCCAACTGCCCCAGACACTCCTTTCCTACTTTCCATGGGTGGCTTCTGATCTGCTGGTGCCTGCTGATAATGGAGGCTGTACTGCCTTGGGCATTCTCTGCCAGGATCTCATTTGGTCCCCTGAATGGGGACAGCAGATACACTTCCCTGGGTTCCTCATCCATTCCCTGGATGAAAAGTTCTCTGCTGCCCCAGCTATCTCAGAAGGACTATTCTAGAAAGTGTGGCTTAACCTTGAAAAAAGCCCTGCTGAGAGCAGCCAAAAGAACTAAGATTCAAGAGAAAAGCAGTAGCAAAGCTGGACCACAACATCTGACTGAAATCTTAGGTTATACTTAGAGTTGACTGAACTCCCCCTGCCCTCCCCTTCCATTTTCTCATGACAGAACGAATTGCTCTATCAACAAGTGTAAAAGGAAATGATTAATTTGCCCCTCCCATCCAAACTGATTACCAAGACTTCCATATCTTCAGGACGTGGAGAACGAATGAGCTTCCTGTGATTATAGCCAGGCACACCAAGAGGGCTCTGGGTTTAGCATTCACGCCTCTAGGTCAGAAGCTGTAAGGACCACACAGCCTAGATGTGGTTAGCAGCAGCAGCAGCAGCAGTGTTTTAGCATGGCAGACAGTAACTCCTGAAGTCTTTGACCTTGTGCACAGTTGTAACCTTGATTAACCAAAACCAATCATCTCAGCTTCCCGCTGCAGGCAGCGGCACACGGTGCGGAGGCTGGTGGGAAAACGCTGGAGCGCTGCTCGCCCTGCCCGGCAGACCGGGGCAAGGGGAACGTGCCAGCTGGGACTCCAGTTCCAAAATGGGAGGCTCAGCTTGCTGGGAGAAACACAAGAGGGTTTAGAAGCTCCTGTCTCACAGAAAGACGAACTGCTGCCAGCAATTAATGGATGGTATCTTGCTTTCTTACATGGCAAGCTTGGCTCCTGGTGAGACGGGAATTCAGCGTGAGCTGGCAGCTGCAGTTTCTTCCAGCTCCTTTTCTTGTGGTGGCACCGTTCCCAGTTGCTGGCCTTACCGTGTGCCAGGCAGAAATCTGTCCTCCTGCTATCTTTGGCCTCCATGCTATCAAGTGCTGACCCTGATTGAGGGCTGTGCTGGTCTGAGTTAACAGAGACAGCGGAGCTTCTCTGCGGTACTGCACTCCCCGTCGCCAGCCATGGTGGGCACACCAGGCTGCAGATTCACGTGGGGATGTGATGGTCACCCTCCTCCAGATCAGATGTTGAGCCAAAGCCTCTTCTTCAGCTGCTTTCAAGACAGAAATTACAAACTGTCACTGTCAGAAGGATAAAAAAGAGAGCTCAGCCTTAGCACACAGGCCAACATCCCCCCCTCCTCCTCCTCTGGAGGAAAATGGTTTCTGTGTTAAACTCTCACAACTAAACCTGAAACCCATGATGTTTGTTTTGGGTTTTGTTACAACCCTAGGAAACAGGCCAAGTTTAAAAAAAGAAAGGGGGGGAAAAAATACAAAAAAAGAAAGAAACCTGGGCAAAGTTTCAAGCAAACCAAGCCCGATTTATAGTTCTGAGTGGAAACCATACTCAATTCATGACTTTCACAAGGGCTTGATCTCACACCAGGCACAATCTGGCAGCTTCAACTGACTTTCTCTTCAGGTTACATTGAATGCCAAGCCCAGCATGTCTCCCCAGCCTATCCAAGTTGATGAGATCCTTGCAAGAAGGAAGGATTCCCAGTGGCAGGCACTCTAATGATCCCACGGTGGCAAAGCAGTACCCACACAGCGGTGTGCCTCACACGGGTGACAGAGCTGCCTTCTAGACAGATCAAGGGCTCATAGAGTGGGTTGGGTTGGAAGGGACCTCAAAGATCACCCAGTTCCAACCCCCTTGCCATGGGCATGGACACCTCCCACTAGCCCAGCTTGCTCAAGCCTCATCCAACCTGGCCTTGAATGTCTCCATGTAGGGGGGCACCTATGATGCCCCTCTTCCAGTGTCTCCCCACCCTCACTCTAAAGAATTTCCTCCTAATCTCCACTCTCAATCTGCCCTCCTCAAGCTTCAATTCATTCCCTCTCATCCTATCACTACAAGCCCTTGTCAAAAGTCCCTTCCCACCTCTCCTGTAGCCCTCTTCAGGTACTGGAAGACTGCTTTAAGGTTTTCTTGCAGCCCTTCAGGCTGAGCAACCCCAACTCCCTCAGCCTGCCCCCATAGTGGGGACATACACTGAGAGCAGTCAGTCTAAAATACATCATATCATTCAAATTCTAGCCTGTAATTTTTCAGCTGTTGGGGTTTGTTGAGGTGTTGGGTTTTTTTTCCCCTCCACCCCCCATTTCCTTTAATTGTTTATTTTGCTTTTAATCTCTTTGCTGCTTTGGCACAGTTGGCTTTTTAATCAGATTGCAGGTCAAAATTCTGCTGCTCTACTATCAAAGGCCATAAGTTGGTGCAGGAATTGACACTGCTGCTGCAGCCCTGATAGTGATTCACCAATTTCACCCAGAGATAAGGGCCATGCCTTACTGTGTGCACATCCTGCTTTATCTCTGAGCCTTCCCCCCACTCTGGCTAACACTGATACTTGTGAACGTTTTAGACCTGCTTTGAAACTACCAAAGCAAAGTGTCCATCTGAAGAAAGCCATGCCAGCTGTGCCAGTGCTTGGCAGGCAGTGCAGCAATCACCATTTCAGAGAGACAGGAGGAAGGCTGAAGTAAATAATGGACAACCAAACTCAGCACAGGAAGGACATGGAAGTTTGGAGTGGGTCCAGAGGAGGCCACCAAGATGCTCAGAGGGCTGCAGCAGCTCTGCTGTGAGAACAGGCTGAGAGAGTTGAGGCTCTTCAGCCTGGAGAAGAGAAGGCTTTAAGAGGACCTTATAGTAGCCTTCCAATATCTGAAGGGGGCCTACAGGAAGGCTGGGGAGGGACTATTGACAAGGTCTTGCAATGACAGGGCAAGGGGCAATGGGTTTGAACTGGCAGAGGGGAGATTTAGACTGGATGTTAGGAGGAAGTTCTTTCCAGTGAGGGTGGTGAGGCACTGGCACAGGTTGCCCAGGGAGGTTGTGGCTGCTCCCTCCCTGGAGGTGTTTAAGGCCAGGGTGGAGGAGGCCTTGAGTGAGCTGTACTAGTGGGAGGTGTCCCTGCCTATGGCATGGGCTTGGAACTAGATGATCCTTGAGGTCCCTTCCAACCTTACCAGTCTATGGTTCTACGATTATTCAGTGAGCCAGTCCCCAGCTTTCACCATTATTTCACCTTGTTCAGTGTAACATCTTCCCACTTGCTGCCAGCTTTCCACTTCCTAATAGTCTGTAGATGCAGACAGTGAGGTTTTGTGCATCCCTGAGTCTGAGGAGCTGCCCAGGTCACGCAGACAGCCCTAAGCCAGCACACCAGCATCAGGGCCGTGCAGTCCGTGCCTCGTAGAGCTGTACCAGTGTGCTTGACTCTGAGTAGACTTTCCTGGGATTAGCAACTGGGAACATGCAATGTGTGCTGAAGGTTTTGTGGGACTGGCAGGCCTATCTGTCAACAAGAAAACCCAAACCAGATCCATCAGCGCTGCTGTGTGCATACCCATCCCAACTCTCTGCGTTTTCATCAGCTTAAACATATTCTTTCATGAACAAAAATGCCGCGAGGAGCAATCCCTTGTATAGGATATCAAAGAACCATCTTCAGACACGGCTCCAGTTGGCTTGGCACAGAGGAGGTAAAGCATCCCCAAGCCAGCAGGAAGCCACAGGGAAGTTTTAGTTTGCTTGCTGGAGCCAGGCTCCTGGAAATGTGCTGCGCTCTGTAGTGGTTTCAACAGCAACAGCAACAGCAACAGAAAATGTGACGGCGAGGACGATGGCCTTAACATGTTAGCTGTTCCCCACGCAGCCCAGGGCCTGCAGGGCATCACCACCTCCTTCCTCAGGGCTCTCCTGAGATGGGCTTTGCCTCCCAGGTGGTCCTTTACCTGCAGGAGGACATTGAGGTGCTCGAGTGGGCCTAGAGAAGGGCAAGGAATTGTAGAATCAGAGAATCAAGCAGGTTGGAAGAGACCTCCAAGCTCACCCAGCCCAACCTATCAGCCAGCCCTAGCCAATCAACCAGACCATGGCACTAAGTGCCCATCCAGGCTTTGCTTGAACACCTCCAGGGATGGGGACTCCACCACCTCCCTGGGCAGCCCATTCCAATGCCAATCACTCTCTCTGTCAAGAACTTCCTCCTAACATCCAGCCTAGAACTCCCCTGGCACAGCTTGAGGCTGTGTCCCCTTGTTCTGTTGCTGGTTGCCTGGGAGAAAAGCCCAACCCCACCTGGCTACAACCTCCTTCCAGGCAGTTGCAGAGAGCAATGAGGTCTGCCCTGAGCCTCCTCTTCTGCAGACTGCACACCCCCAGCTCCCTCAGCCTCTCCTCACAGGGCTGTGCTCCAGGTCCCTCCCCAGCCTTGCTGCCTTTCTCTGGACACCTTCCAGCATCTCAACATCTCTCTTGAATTGAGGGCCCCAAAACTGGACACAGCACTCAAGGTGTGTCCTGAGCAGTGCTGAGCACAGGGGCAGAATAACCTCCCTGCTCCTGCTGGCCACACTGCTCCTGATCCAGGCCAGGATGCCATTGGCTCTCCTGGGCACACTGCTGGCTCATGTCAAGCTAGTATCAACCAGCACCCCCAGGTCCCTCTCTGCCTGGCTGCTCTCCAGCCACTCTGTCCCCAGCCTGGAGCACTACTTGCGGTTGTTGCGGCCAAAGTGTAGAAGCCTGCATTTAGCCTTGTTCAATCTCATTCCATTTGCCTCTGCCCACCCATCCAGCCTGTCAAGGTCCCAAGGAAGCTGATGAAGGGTCTGGAGAACAGGGCTGGTGAGGAGCAGCTGAGGGAACAGTTCCCCAAACCATTTAGCTTGGAGAAAAGGAGGCTGAGGGGAGACCTCATTGCTCTCTACAGCTCCCTGAGAGGAGGTCAGAGCTGGATGGGGGTTTGGCTTTTCTTTCTAGTAAAAAGTGATAGCACAAGAAGAAATGGCCTCAGGTTGCCCCAAGGGAGGTTCAAGTTGGATATTACAAGAAGCTTCTTGACTGAAAGGGTTCTCAAAGACTGGCACAGGCTCCCCAGGGAGGTGGTTGAATGCTCATCCCTGAAGGTGTTTCAAAGTGGCAGAGATGTGGTGCCGAGGGACATGGCTGAGAGACACAGCACCAGCCTTGGTAGCTGGAGAATGGTTTGACTCCATGATCTTAAAGGTCTTTTCCAACCAAAACAATTCTGAGATTCCATGACTTTATGATTTGGGTGCAGACAGAGGCCTTCCTCTGGCTGCAGATGTGCAGGTTGAGTCATTCCCACTGCCAATGTGCCTGCAGGTCCTTCAACCTGCTCTCTTCAAAATCTGCTCTTTGGGTTACTTATTGGCCTCACCCTCACCTTTCTGTGAGCAGCAGCTGGAGACAGGCTGTGAGCAGCAAACATTGCCTTGCACCTCCACAGGCACATCTGCAGGCCAAGAGGGTACTTTGGCTTCCTTCTCTGCAACACATTGAACCTCAGCAAGCCACGACAGCCACCTCTGGGCACTCTTCTGAGCCATGGGACCAGCCTGCAGGTTTTGCTCACCTCTACACAGACTTTGCAGGGAGTCAAACTGAAGTAGAGAAAAGCCTAAAATCATAGAATGGTTTGGATAGGAAGGGACCTCCAAAACTCATCCAGTCCAACTGCCCTGCAGTCAGCAGGGACATCCTCAACTAGAGCAGGTTGCTCAGAACCTTGTCAAGCCTGACCTAGGGTATCTCCAAGGAAGGGGCCCCAGCTACCTTCCTGGGCAACCTGTTGCAGTGTTCCAGCAGCTTCACGGTGCAGAACTTTTTCCTAACATCCAGTCTAAATCTGCTCTCTTCTCATTTCAAACCATTGTCTCTCATCCTATCACTACAGGACTTTGCAAACAGTCCCTCTGCAACCCCAGCCCTTGCCAGGGCAAGGCAGTTTGGGTTGGTATTCCTGTGCTTACCCTTCCCAAATTTACCAGGCTGTGTGACATTTCCAAGGGTAAATCACTGGAGGAGACTAAGGTTAGGAATTAATTTCTAGGTGCTAATAGCAACTGCCAAGGATGGCATCATTCAGCTTGTGCTCAGAGCAAATTTTTGCCTCACAGAACCCCAACAAAAGGAAGCTTATTTCAGCAGGGGTGATTCTTCTTCGTGCTAGGCACACACCACTTCTTCAATCCAGGTGTCTATTTACATGCAAAGTATCTTCCTTGAAGGAGAATGAATTAGGCAGGCACACTTTCTGATAAAGCCAGCTGAAAAAATGCAAAGAGAAAGCTCAGCCAGCTGAAGCACAGCTGGACAGCTCTTCTTGTTCTTGTTATTTGATGCCTTTCAGGACAGAAAGAGAGTCCCTGTTCCATTGTTCCAGTGACAGAACAAGGCCTGCTGAGACCCCAGCCCTTCATTACAAAACATTGCATGCTGGAGCAACCACAGAAAGCCACAGCTGGCCAGCTCTGGGAAAAGCAGGCAAAGAGTTTGCTGACTTAAAATGAGTTGAATTCACAATTTATGTCCCCTGCTAGCTGGAATACACATCACTCCTCTGGAAGGAAATGCCAGTTACCATCCATCTGGTTTTAAAGGGCTTCACATGAGGTGTTCTGTCTGCAAAGTGAAGCTCTAGAACTTGGCTGTCCAGTGGACATCCTGGTACAGCTGTGGTCCCCCTCGAGTAGCTGCCACTTGCCGCTGCCTGGCAGGGCAAATAGGTCAGGCACACACTCGAGCTGCCAACCACAGTTCTGCTTCAGTCAGTTGCTTGGGATGTTCCTCTCATGCCTATCAGCATCACCCCTCTTATCTAGAGTCAGCACAAGGCATTTTGCTCCTCCATCCATCTCTAGCATGCCTACTGGTGAGCAAGCAACCTCCCAGGCCTTGAGCGGGGAAGTAGTTCCAAGTGCACCTCCACACCTGTGGCCCTGAGGAGGGAAGCCCCTGCAGAGCTCCAGAGGGGATGGGGTGCACGCTAACAAAATGACTCCCCAACACTTCTTGGGTGACCCTGCACATCTGCCTCTCTATGACCTGACAGCAAGGAGGCAAAACATGGAGTATGGGGGGCTGAAAGACCAGAGCTGGCAAACTGGATGTGAGAATACTATCCAGCAGCATCCTCCCAGCCTATGGCAGGGGGTTGGAACTAGATCACAGAACCAGAGAATGGTAAGGTTGGAAGGGACCTTAAGGATCATCTAGTTCCAACCCCCTGCCATAGGCAGGGACACCTCCCACTAGTACAGCTCACTCAAGGCCTCCTCCAACATGGCCTTAAACACCTCCAGGGAGGGAGCAGCCACAACCTCCCTGGGCAACCTGTTCCAGTGCCTCACTACCATCACTGGAAAGAACTTCCTCCTAACATCCAGTCTAAATCTCCCCTCTGCCAGTTCAAACCCATTGCCCCTTGTCCTGTCATTGCAAGACCTTGTCAATAGTCCCTCCGCAGCCTTCCTGTAGGCCCCCTTCAGATACTGGAAGGCTACTATCAGGTCTTCTCAAAGCCTCCTTTTCTCCAGGCTGCAGAGCCCCAACTCTCTCAGCCTGTCCTCACAGCAGAGCTGCTGCAGCCCTCTGAGCATCTTTGTGGCTTTCTCTGGACCCGCTCCAACACTTTCATGTCCTTCCTGTGCTGGGGGCTCCAGAACTGCACACAGGACTCCAGGTGGGGTCTGACAAGAGCAGAGTAAAGGGGCAGAATCACCTCCCTTGCCCTGCTGCCCACACTGCTCTCGCTGCAGCCCAGCACTCGGTTGCTGTCTGGGCTGCACTCACACTGCAGCCTCCTGTTGAGCTTTTCATCACCCCAGACTCCAAGGTCTTGTTCCTCAGGGCTGCTCTCAGCCACTCCCCATCCAGCCTGGAGTTGTGCTTGGGATTGTGCCTACCCAGGTGCAGGACCTTAAACACTTGGCCTTGCTGAATGTCATGAGATTGGCCTGGGCACAGCTCTGCAGCCTGTCCAGGTCCCTCTGGATGGATCCCTGCCCTCTAGCAAGTCGACTGTGCCACACAGCT
>VWZE01000044.1:3266-16318 GCA_013396675.1 Eubucco bourcierii
CCCACTCCAACACTTCCATGTCCTTCCTGTGCTGAGGGCTCCAGAACTGCACACAGTACTCCAGGTGGGGTCTGACAAGAGCAGAGTAAAGTGGCAGAGAGGCAGTTCATGTTTTCTTTTTGTAAGTATGTAAGTGCTGTACGTCCATATGCCCTGTCCCTGGCCGCCTTTGATTGGCTGTGGTATCTCTCTCTTCATTGTATCTGTGTCTGTATATGTGTTTGAAGTGACTCACTGCCTGCACAGAGTGCTGCTCTCTTGCTGCTATCCATGTCTGTTCAAAGGCTGGATTGCTTCTTGCTGGGATTCCAGAGTAAACCAAGTTTTCTTCTGAACAGCCTTCTCTTTCTTCTTTCACGTAGTGGTTGCTGTACAGCAATTACCTGGTTACCAGGATGCTGGTCTTGTTTTGCCTCTCAGAGGCTACATGGGCTAAACTCATTGGATCACATATAGAATCATAGAATAGTAAGGTTGGAAGGGACCTCAAGGATCATCTAGTTCCAACCCCCTACCATATGCAGGGACACCTCCCACTAGTACAAGTTACTCAAGGCCTCATCTAACCTGGCCTTGAAGACATCAGTCAAAACACTAGGAAAACTGGGGCTTGATTTCTCTCTACGCCTCACTTCGTCTCTTTTCACATTGTGGTTTCTTCAAAATAGTGAATTGTTATTTGTTGTATTTTCCTCTGGCAGCTTATTACAACATCTTAGCCAGACTATACCCCTCAGTATACGTTTAGACTCAAAATTTAGGCATCAGTCCATTACAATACTAGAGACATACAATACTAGAGACAAGGATCCATCCAGTGAGTTACTCAGGGCTTATCACTCACTGACACACCTTACAACATCTTCAATGAGTAACTGTAATTAAAAGTTCTGTGGTTTTTAACCAATAAAAAAAAAGTAAGCATATTCAACTCTGAAGTTGATTTGTTCAGTGAAAAAGCACTGAAGTTGCAGTTATACAGGCCCCTACCCTGGGAAAAGTCAGCATTCCTTAAGATGATGACTATTTGTGAAGATTCATCTTCTCATGACCTTTTTCAATTTTGATTACAGCTTTCTCCTGTGAAAATACTGTTCATGGAAAGCTGGTATCCACAATACCAACTTGCAGAAGCCTGTATCAAGAGCACTGTATCCAGAGTCTGGCTAATTGGACAGCATTCTCCACTGTTACTGATTGTCATGTTTTCACATTTCTTTTCCTACCCATAGGATCATTGTATCATAGAATCATTGAATATCTTGACTTAGAAAGAACCCGTAAACATCAGTGAGTTCAGCTCCCTTCTCTGCCTAAAACTAAACCATATAATTAAGTGTGTTGTCCAGATGGTTCTTGAACTCTGAGATGCTTGCTGCCATGACTTTTCCCCTTCCAATGAATGGCTGTCCTCTCAGTGAAGAACATTTCCTTAATGTCCAGTCTGAACTTTTCAGATGATCCCAATTCCTTGTGTCCTGCTGCTATTGCCCAAAGTGAGGAGATCAGTTCCTCCCCCTCTGCTAGCCCCCTTGGGGAAGTTACAGACTATGATATAATCTCCTCTCAGCCTTCTTTTCTTGAGCAAACCAGGTGACCTTAGCCTCTCCCAAATCACAGCATCACAGTATCACAGTATCACCAGGGTTGGAAGAGACCTCAAAGATCATCAAGTCCAACCCATATCCACAGACCTCAAGACTAGACCATGGCACCAAGTGCCACATACAAACCCGCCTTGAACACCTCCAGGGATGGTGACTCCACCACCTCCCTGGGCAGCCCATTCCAGTAGACAATGACTCTCTCAGTCAAGAACTTTCTCCTCACCTCCAGCCTAAACTTCCCCTGGCGCAGCTTGAGACTCTGTCCTCTTGTTCTGGTGCTGGTTGCCTGAGAGAAGAAAGCAACCTCCTCCTGGCTACAACCACCCTTCAGGTAGCTGTAGACAGCAAGAAGGTCTCCCCTGAGCCTCCTCTTCTCCAGGCTAAACAATCCCAGCTCACTCAGCCTCTCCTCATAGGGCTTGTGCTTGAGGCCTCTCACCAGCCTCATTGCCTTTCTCTGGACATGCTCAAGCACCTCAATGTCCTTCTTCAATGGAGGGGCCCAGAACTGGACACAGGACTCAAGGTGTGGCCTAACCAGTGCAGAGTACAGGGGGAGAATGAGCTCCCTGCTCCTACTGGCCACACTCTTGCTGATGCAGGCCAGGATGCCATTGGCCTTCTTGGTCACCTGGGCACACTGCTGGCTCATGTTTAGGCGGGTGTCAATCGGCACCCCCAGATTCATCCTCAAGGCTTTTCAGAACCTTTGTCATCCTCCCCTGGACACAGGATAGCAGTTTGATATTTTGCTGTGTATCGAAGTGCTCAAAACCCACACAGTACTCGAGGCAGGGCTGCACTAGTGCACTGTAGAGTGGAACAGCTACCTGTTTTGCCCAGTGGTGCTGTGCCATGCCCAGAACACAGCTGGCCATTTTAGCTGCAAGGGCACACTGCTAACTCATACACAAATTGCCATCAACCCAAATCAAATTTCTTTCCACAGGGCTGCTTTCTAGCCTTTCAAACTCCAGTTTGTATGCATAAACAGAGTTACCTCATTCCACATGGAGGATCCAGTACTTGCTCTTCTTAAATTTCATATGACTGGTGATTACCAGATCTATACAGATTGCTCTGTAAGGTGTCTCTGTCCTCAAGGGTGTTGACAGCTCTTCCAAATTTAGTATCATCAATAAATGCACTAAATGTACATTTGATTCTTACATCCATATAATTAAAAAACAAACAAACAAAACCACACTAACATTAGAGACCATCAAAACTGATCCCTGAGGTACCCTGCTAGTTCCTGATGCAACTGCTCTTATTATAACTCTGTGAGCCTAACCTGTCAGCCAATTACTCTACAAATGTATTATGGATTTGTCAATCTGTCTGCTGGGCACTTTGTCCAGAAGGGTACTGTGAGGGGTAGCACGAAAAGTTTTGCTAAAATAAACACCCCCCACATCTAGTGGCTTCTCTTGGTCAGCTAGATAGATGACCTTGTCAGAAAAGATATTAGGATGGTTAAGCAGGACTTTCCCTCATGAACCTGGGGGAATAAAATGAAACAACCAATGACTGCATTGCCTCTCAAGTGTTTTTCAGTAGCTCCTGGAATAACCTTTGTGATAATTTCACCATGCACTGAGGTGAGACTGACAGGCCTATAATTACCAGAGTCTTCTTTCTCACCCTTTTTGAAAACTGGGACATTTGCCAGTTTACCATAACTGGGACCTCCCTGGTATACGAAGACCACTGGAAAATAATGGAGAGAGATCCAACAATAACATCATCTAGATCTTTCAGTAGCCTGGGATGAATTCCACTGAGCTCTATAGATTTATGTGCATCTATCTGGAGTAGTAAGGCTACTCCTATCCAGTGCTGGATAGGAGTTTATTATTCCTCTAGTCACAAGCTTCCAGCACAGGTCTCTGGGAAGCCCATGCTCCATGGTGTTGAAGATCAGAGGCAAAGAAGAAATAAAACTTATCTGCTTTGTTTACATCTCTAATTTTGAGATGACTAACGTCATCAAGTAACAGACCAATGTTATCTCAGATCCTACTTCTGCTGTGAATATGTTTTTAAAAGCCTTTTTTATTGTCCTCATGGTTCCAGCCAGCTTGCACTCTAGTCAAATGTTTGATTGCACAAACATTCTGCCTGCAGTTCTGAACATCTCTGTCTTCCCATGTTGCTTGTCTTTGCTTCCCAAGTCCACACACTTTTCTTTTCTGCTTAAGCTCTAGAAGATTCCTGCTCAGCCAAGCCAACCACCAGCAAGAGTATTTCCAGAGCTAGGTGTTTTCTAGGGCCCTAGCCTGGACAGAGGTAGGATAATAAGCTGGTGTTCAGAAGCTTTAACTCGGGAGGTAAAAGCATAACTGAAGGAGCTGTCCCACTGTTGTGCATATCTTCTGTTATAAAGGAGCTTTAGTAACCTGGCTTTCAAGATGCTCATTGTTACAGGAAATGCTTGTGTCAGATCAAAGACAGATAACAATTAAACCTTTGTCAAAACCAAGAGAAAGTGTCTCCCCAGTCCTGCTAAGTGTTTAGTGTAGCTTTATGGTGTTACATAACAGTTCTTTACAGTGAGGGTGGTGAGACACTGGAACAGGTTGCCCAGGGAGGTTGTGGCTGCTTCCCTCCCTGGAGGTGTTCAAGGCCAGATTGGATGAGGCCTTGAGTAACCTGTACTAGTGGGAGGTGTCCCTGCCTCTGGTAGGGGGTTGGAACTAGATGATCCTTGAGGTCCCTTCCAACCTTACCATTCTGTGCTTCTATGATTCTACATATGCCCTGCTAGAGAAACAAGTGTGGCTTTATTTGTTTCTGAGCAACTCATGAAGAGTTTGAAGTGAAGTAGCATTCCAGAAATCCCTCCACAGCCCTGTGCTTCCATTGAGTTCAGAGGAGCATGAGACCTGCACTCCCACAGCATAACCAAAGCTTCAATCACAGACTGCAACCTGCCTCAGTCTTTAACCAGATGGAGGTATTTAACCGGGGCTGGAAAAGCTTGACTTCTATTTGATCACCTTTGGAAAACATTTTAAGGGCTACTGTCATGAATCTCTCCCCATTATCCAGATATAGTGTCCTCTCTCTTCCTGTCTCTCTTCCCACCTCAGCCCCTCATGTATCTTCATTTTGAGGTTACTCTTAATCCATATATTCTTGAATTAGGAAAATGTATGGGTTTTATTAGCAATAACATTTTTGGGATTTTTTTTACCCAACTGATTTTTCATAGATTTATGGATCCATAATCATTCACGTCACAGCCTGAGGGAGATGAGGCTGAAGCAGGATAATAGCTTTTAAATCCCCTTCCCTAAGCACTCAGATCTTCTCTGTCAGCAAGATTAAAACGGTCAACAGCAGTCTTCATGTGTCTGTATCCTACACAGAGCTTTCACAACAACTGGAGTGGTGGCTGGCAGGGCAAAAAAATGCAGAACTGCTGCTGTGCGTGACACTATTGAGATAAAGAGCGGAAAAAACCCAGGATTGCCAACCTTTGTAGTATTGGAAAGGACAACTGCTTACTGAGGTGAATGCAAGAAGAAAGAAGAGAGAGGAAAACCAGTATGTTGCAATTTAACATGCAGCAAGAGTTTCCTTTCCTAAAACACAATGACAGAGAAAGGGAAACACCAAATGTCCTCCCGCAGTTTGACAACGGGAAGGATGATGAAGACATGAACACAGACAACCAAAGTGGCTTTTCTGCTACTACTCCAATGAACACCCAGCCCTTAGTGCTCCTAGCACCTGAAGGGAATTACAACTACTATGTGGATGACGAAGATGAGGAAGAGGAAGAGAAAGAGCAAGGGAAATGGCTAAGCAGAGGCACAGTTCAGGGAGAAAAGAAGCCTTCATCATACGTTCCTTGCTCCCCATTCATCCCTTCCTCTGGACCCCCAGCCACAGCCTCCACTTCTTCTGTGCTGAATATCAATGTTGGCGGCCAAAGCTATCGCCTCACCTACCAGGCAGTGGCCATCTATCCCAAGACGCGTCTGGGCCGCCTGGCTACCTCCACTGACCGTTGCTGCCAGCTGGGCCTGTGCGATGACTATGCTGCCCAGGTAGATGAGTATTTCTTTGATCGGGACCCTGCCGTCTTCCAGCTAGTGTACAACTTCTATGCCTCAGGGGTGCTGCGTGTGAGGGAGGAGCTGTGCCCCTGCAGCTTCCTGGAGGAGCTGAGCTACTGGGGCGTGCGGCTCAAATACACACCTCGCTGTTGCCGCATCTGCTTTGAAGAGCGCCGTGATGAGCTGAGTGAGCAGCTGAAGGTCCAGCGTGAGTTGCGCTCTCAGGCAGAGATTCAAGAGAATGAGCATCTCTTCCACCACATGCGCTACTATGGTCCCCAGCGCTGGCGTCTCTGGAATCTCATGGAGAAGCCCTTCTCTTCTGTCACTGCCAAGGTGATGGCAGTGGCCTCCAGCTTCTTCGTGCTCATCTCTGTGGTGGCCCTGGCACTCAACACAGTTGAGGAGATGCAGCAGGTAGACCAGAAGAGAGGAGAGAGCCGGCCTGTCCTGGAGCACATTGAAACTCTGTGCATCGCGTTCTTCACACTGGAGTACCTGCTGCGCTTGGTCTCTACCCCAGACCTGCGTCGCTTTGCCCGAAGCGCCCTCAATGCAGTAGACCTCATTGCCATCCTGCCCCTCTACCTACAGCTGCTGCTGGAATGCTTTGCTGATGATGACCAACCCCGAGGACGAGGCTCTCAGCATGAGTACGATATCGAGAAGGTGGGACGAGTGGGTAAGGTGGGACAAGTGCTTCGTATCATGCGCCTCATGCGCATCTTCCGCATCCTCAAGCTGGCCCGCCACTCCACAGGGCTGCGTGCCTTCGGCTTTACCTTACGACAGTGCTACCAGCAAGTGGGCTGCCTTTTGCTCTTCATTGCCATGGGCATCTTTGCTTTCTCCGCCATGGTCTACACAGTAGAGCACGATGTCTCCAGTACCAACTTCACCAGCATTCCCCATGCTTGGTGGTGGGCTGCCGTAAGTAAACACATTTCACCTTGCTGGGTAGCCAGAAATCCCTTCCTCCCTTCCCCTTCTCTTCCTCGCCAGAGTCACTGTCATTCTTGAAAACAGCAGGCTCAGATCAGCAAACATCTGCTCTGAATTCTGAGCTTATAGAACATATGCAGCCTCTCACGCACACGCACACATGCAGTCATTCACCTCTGTTGTAAGCTTAAACCATGGCTTAATCAGGCAGAGAGTGATGAAATTTCTGCCCTATCAAATTAGACAGTGCCACTTTCAAAAATGGTGTAGCTTTCAAAGAGGCGGGCAAAGACACAGAAGAGAAAGCATTTCCTCATTTAATCCCATTGTCAGTGTTGAATAAAACAATGCTGACCTTGCGTAAAGCTACCTGGTTGCAAGTGGACACAGGATTTTCATTCTTCTTGCAGATCTACTATGACCCATGATACAAGATAATAAAATACGTTTATTAACTGGTCACTGGTCACTCAAGCTTGCAGAGTCAAAGCAGTCCCAGAGTTCTGGCCATTAAACCTGCATTAGGATCAATAATTTTTTTCTGCACAAGATACTGTGTTCTGTGTTCTGCTCTTTAGATGGCATGTCTACAAGATGCATGTCTGCACATGCACAAAACATTACTAGTTATTTATGCTGTCCCAGACTCACAAAGGAATAAACACAAAAAAGCAGAATGGCTTAAGGGGTTGATAAAGGGATAAACTGCCTTCTACATCTAGGTCAGTGGTTGGAATGCTACATCAGTTAGTACTGAGAGCTGGTTAATGCCACCTTGAATCTTTTTTTTTTTTTTTTTTTTTTTTTTTTTTTTTTTTTTTTGGCAAACTCTGCCAAAAGAGTGTGATTTTATTCCCATAAAATATTCCCTCACCTGGAGTGAGGGTCACTGACTGAGTTTCATCTGACAAGCTCTAGAATGCCCTCGTTTCTTAAGGATGCCACTAGGTTAGTGCTCTCAGGCATTTGGACATGTCCCCTTGAGAGTTCTGAACTATGACTGACTTGTACTTTACTCTGTGTTATGTGGATGTGTGTCTTTGAGGCAGCCTTTTCTGCCTTGCTAGGTTCACATCTTTCAATGGCATGAAGATTTATCTGGGAACACAACTATTAAGAGTTTAAAGTCCTCCACCTTACTTAAAACTCCTCTGGCTCTGATAATGTCCTGGCAGAACTGTTCCAGCATTCCAAACTCTGAATTTGCTTCTAAAGGGTTCAGGAAGCACTCTGACTCCAGCCTTATATTCCATAAAGTTCCAAGGAAGGACTCAGTTATAGAAAGCTAATAATTATTTCTCAAACCATTGTGAGATCAAATTAATAGTTATATCCTCCAAGGCATGAAGACAAAAGAAACACTTCTGAGTTTATCAAGACTAGCAGACAATGGAGAGGAAGCAGCAGACTGTAAGTAAATGCTGAAGGGATAAACCATGCACAAGCACAGCAGTTTCATAATGATCATTTTTACAGCATTGTTTTGGCAGAAAGCAGAATAGTTTTATCAAGATCATTGCAGAGTGGGGGTAGGCTGATCCCTGTCTGTGCTGCTGCCTGCAGCATTCGTGCTGGAGGCCAACAGCTCTGCTATGCTACAGAAGATGTGAGCATCTATAGCAGCCTGGATCAAATAAGACAGCAGTTCGACATTGCAGGTGCCGAGAGAAGGCAAAGGGTCCATATCTTGGTTGTTCAAAACTCTAAGGCTTGTTCTAGTCGATCATCACATGTATTTTGTTTTGCTGTAGCTGATACTAGCCTCCATAATCCATGTTTATGGTAGGGCTGCAGGAGCAGTTCCAACTTCTAGAACGGGTTGTGGGGCTGTCTGTGTCCCAGCTGCTTACCTGTGGAAGGAAGCCCATGCAAATGGGCTGGATAGGAGTCGGAAGACCTTTCCGTACTGTGCCTAGACATATACATATGTACATGTGCTGAGAATCATAGAATCAGTCAAGGCAGAAGGGACCACAAGGATCATCTAGTTCCAATCCCCCTGCCAGGAACAGGGACACTTCACACTAGGTCAGCCTGTCTAGAGCCTCATTCAGCCTGGCCTTAAACACCTCCAGGGATGGGGCTTTGACCACCTCCCTGGGCAGTCCATTCCAGAGTCTCACTACCCTCATAGTGAAGAACTTTTTCCTAACACCAATCTGAATCTACACATTTCTATCTTTGTTCCATTCCCCCTAGTCCTATCACTACCCGACATCCTAAAAAGTCCCTCACCAGCTTTCTTGTAGGCCACCTTAAGATACTAAAAGGCTACAATAAAGTCACCTCAGAGCCTTCTCCTCTCCAGACTGAACAGCCCCAACTCCCTCAGTCTCTCCTCATAGGAGAGGTTCTCCAGCCCTCTCGTCATCCTCGTGGCCCTTCTCGGGGCACGTTCCAGTACATCCATATCCCTCTTGTAATAGAGGTTCCAGAGCTGGACAGAGTACTCCAGGTGGGGTTTCAGCAGAGTGGAGTAGAGGGAGAGAATCACCTCTATTGACCTGCTGGGCATGCTTCTCTTAATGAAGCCTAGGATAGGCTTTTTGGGCTCCAAGAGCACACTGGTGGCTCATATTGAGCGTCTCATCCACCAGTACCCCAAAATCCCTCTCCTCAGGGCTGTTCTCCAGCCAGTCACTGCCCAGCCTATAAAAGTGCTTGGTGTTGCCTCGACCCAGATGCAGGACCTTGCACTTGGTCTTGTTGAACTTCATGAAGTTGGCTTGGGCCCATCTCTCCAGTCTGCCGAGGTCCCTCTGGATGGAACCCTTCCCTCCAGTGTGTCAGCTGCACCACACAGCTTTGTGTCATTGGCAAACTTGCTGAGGGTGCCCTCAATGCTACTGTCCGTGTCATCGACAAAGATGTTAAGCAAGACTGATCCCAGGATTGATCCCTGAGGCACTCCACTTGTCACTGGCCTCCACTGGGACATGAGGCCATTGACAGCCACTCTTTGGGTATGGCTATCAAGCCAGTTCTTTATCCATCTATCAAACCCATGTTTCACCAGTTTGGAGATCAGGATGTTGTGCAGGACAGTGCCAAAGTTTTGCTCAGGTCCAGGTAAATGTCATCAGTTGCTCGCCCCTCATCAATTAATGTTGTGACTTTTCAGGAAGACCACTAGGTTTGTCAGGCAGGATTTACCCTTGGTGAAGCCATGCTGCCTGTACCAAATCACCTCTTCACTATTCTTCTGTCTCAGCAGTACCTCCAGGAGGATTTGCTCCACAATATTCTTTAAGATGGGGTATGGGAAGTTCAGCGAATAAAGGAAAGGTCCTGTAATGTCACCTTCACAGGTCACTTTTAAGCAATACACACAGGTCATGGAAAAATGCTGGCTTCATAAATTACTAAAATAAGGATATTAATCTGTATAATCTATAATATTTTGTTTTGTTAACATGCAAGCTATAAGAAAAAAAATTAAGGCTCATTTCTTCAGTCTGGTGACACCATAATTATTTAGATACTCTTAGGAAACCTGTGTGACTATGGCTAAGAGGGCTACTTAGCTGAACAGGCATTTCCAAAAGAGGACTTGCTTTACAGGTCCAAGGCATTAAACTCTAAAGCCTGTTCACTCTTGAAGATTGAACATTTCAGTTGAAATCCAACAACATTCATGGTCTCACACACAGAGCACAGCAGGAGAACTATCCCTCCCAAACAGCCATAGGCAGCATAGAAGACTATGCCAGTGGAACAAAACCTTACCACAGGCTAACGGTTTTGTTCTGGTTGGTAGAGATAAACATCTTGTCTTCATCTCTGTATGTATTTTTGGAGATATTTATCCTGTATTATCATTCAAATCCAGTGACTTTATTTCCACTAAACCAAGTGACTAATCCTTTTTATTCCACAAGAAGCACCAGGTGCATCCTCCAAATGTGCTTATCCACTGCTGTTTCATGTATCCTAATGCTCTCTTTATTTTAAATAACACTTTATTTATCATGTTAGAGGAGGCAGGCTGCACACTGCAACTCCCAAAAATTTATTGTAGTGCTATAGCCACAGGGGGCATTACAGTAAAAGTCCTACTGCCTATGGTTTATTATTGCCAAAGTGTTAGATTACTGTTTCAGAGATACACACAGTGTGTTGGGATACTGTGGGTTAAAAAACAAACAAACAAACAAAAAAACCCCCAACCAACCACAACCAACAATGACAAAAATTATTAGAATTCATTGGCTGAAGAAGATCCTTCGCACAGAGTGGGAAGGGGCAGATGGCAGAAGCCTGCCTGAGGAAAACAAGCTATATTCACTAAATGTAAAAACTATTAAAAAAAAAATCAGAGTGTGTGAAGTATATGAATTAGGAGTTATTTTAGCTGACTCTTTCTTAGTGTATCATTCATATGTAGCATCATTCATAAGCAAACATCCACTAGGATTTGAAACTAAACTTTACAGAGAAAGTATCACAGTACTTGAAATGGTACTGGGTCCATAAAAAGCACAGATTCTCCATACATCCATGTAGTGGAAGGGGGTAATTAATTACTGCGAGGTGATATTTTAAAAATATTAATATAGTTTATTCATATTAAATATTCATAACTCGTGGCACCCCGATCACCAAAATAATGATAATAATAGCAACGGGTTCTTGCATCATTATGGAAATTATCTACAGGTTCTATAGGATCTAGGAATAACTAGCAAATATATACATTAATTGAACTCAAACTGGAAGAGAATACTTTGTGGTCAGCGTATCGCTTCTGGTCAATACACTGCTTGGTCACTAGATGGACGTGAGGAGCTCCTCTCTGCTTATGGCAGAAGGCAATTAATGATTACAAGAGGTTTTTGGTATTTACTCACAAAAATATTATCTGACAGTACCCGAAGCTCGTGGCAGAGTTGCTGTTGGTATCTGTCAGAGGCTTTAGAGTTTCCCCAGGCTTCTGGGTGCTGGAGAAAGGAGACAGACGGTCTCTGACCTGTTCCTGGCTTTCTGGACAATTTGTGTTATCTCCAAGGCTTCTGTTTGGGCAGAAGGCTTTCAGGTGCAGGTAGGATGTCTTGCACTGCGCAGTCTGGTCACGGTGTCACACTGGCTATGCAGGCCGAACACATGGAGGTATCAGAGCCTCAGCTCAGGATCAGTGAAGTAGCAGGCATGTATGCAATAGCAGACACACCTTGTAGTGGCAAAGCACATGCTGTGCTCCCTGCTCATCTCCTTTTTGTCCATACAGCCCGAGACCAACGGGTCTTTGGACACAGGATAGCAAATCAAATGGCAGTTAGCCAAGATTTGACCATATTGGCTTGCTTTACCCTTTTTTGGGCAGAACACAGCCTTGCACAAGCCAACCCTGTGTACCTTGCTTTCTGCAATTGCTGGGCAGGCCACAGACCCCAGACTTCGTGGTTTTAGGTTCTTTGTCTTTTTTCCAGCAGTTGCTCTCCCCAAAACAGAAGGAGGGAGAGCAGAAAAATATGCCTGGGCAAGCCAGGATATGTACAAGCCTAATTTGGCCTGCTTAGGCCTGCCACGACAATTCACAGTCTAAAATAACAAAATTCTGATGGCTGAGAAGAAAAAAGACTGCGAAATTGTGTAGAAAGTGAACGACTGTTAAGACTGTGAAATTGTGAAAGTGTGGTTGCAAAATCACAGGCTCATATATGTCTGATATACCAAATAACATCACTCCCATAAAAAAAAAATAAAAATTTGAAACATCCCCCAGACCCTTCATAAAAGGGGAATGCAGCAAACTGTTTTACAGGTCAGCTAAGCCAAACAGGAATATTCCTTACTAAAGACACACATATACCTTACTTTTGTAACTTTTGATATGCAGCTGAGCAGGGAAAAAAAACCAAACCAAAAACAACCAAACATTGTAAGTATAAGTATACTCAAGCAAAAACTTCTAGAAAACAGAGAAAGGTTTTGATGTTTTCCATAGCACCTTACAGGTACGTAGCCCTTAAAGCCATTAAAAGAGATTTTATCTATAACCTTCAAAGTCCTGGATCACTTCTTCCTATAGTGCAAATATCACAAAAACCTATCTCGCAATTGGCTGAAGCTTCCCATGTGTTTTTCATCAGTTCTTGAAATATATACAGCAAACAAAGGTAGCAGTCAAAATGCAACCCACAAAATAAGTCCCAAAATATCAGGTTTTATAAGCACACTGAATTTAATCACAGTGATATGATGAGGGAGCGAGGCTACAGTTATCACTGGATTTGCACTGGCAAGGAACTTTCTTTCTCCACTTACTGCAGTTAAGCAAACATCTTCTAGACAAGTTGGTGTGGAAATTCTGTAGAATTTCTTTCTGCAGGGCAAAGCTTCTAAAAACCCTCCTGAATGGTGTCAAACTGCATTGTTGCCTTTCTTTACTGCATGACAGTGATTTATTTTTTTTTTTTTCATCAGGGAATTTAGTATAAGA
>VWZE01000044.1:23924-43613 GCA_013396675.1 Eubucco bourcierii
TGAGCCTCCTCTTCTCCAGGCTAAACAGTCCCAGCTCCCTCAGCCTCTCCTCATAGGGCTTGTGCTCGAGGCCTCTCACCAGCCTCGTTGCCCTTCTCTGGAACTATGTTCATCTCCTTGTTTTCATACATCTTCAGCAAGCCTATGAGTGAAGTAGACATCACCATTGTTTTCTTTTCACAGCCTATAATTTTTTTTCTTTTTTCAAAGAGGTACACTGGTCTAGTGGGAGGTGTCTCTTGTTCAGAGGCAGAAGATAAAACAGTACAGATTCATGTTGTAGCAGGCAAACTGTTAGATTAAAATATCACATTTATCAGAACAGTTGAGGGACTGAAGGAGAGGAGAGAAAAACACACAAGGTTTTAAGCATATTTTTCCTACTTCACCACTTTCCACACCTCTCTACTACTTTTACAGTTGTAATACTACTGTTAATTTGCAGAGTCCCACTGCAATTTGCTATGGCATTGCTTTTCAAGGCATCATTTCCTCTGCAGCAAGGTATTTTCCCTCAACCCCTTCTTCAACTGCTTGCTTACAGCTTTAGTTCATTTGCACAGTACACCAGACCACTTCTATACATGCCTGCCTTTTGCCCATGCTTCTCTCTGCACAGACTGTAACCTCAGCTGATTATTCAAATCCTACCACTAAGTTAACCTGCTGACTAGGTCAGTTCCATTCTCTGTGGTAAAGCTCACCATTACAAATGCAGATTCACTATATTAGTGCCTTATCCTAAGACACTTCACTTACATGCCTGAAAGTAAAATTGCAATTTTAAGTTAAGTATGATTTCTCTTCGTTGTCAAACACACCAAATACTGACTGGTGTTCCCAGTGCTAAACACAACATTTCCCTTCAGCAAATATAAAATCCTTTGGGATTCATCCACATCCTTTAGTCTCTATTGTTATGTTATTAAGAAAATAATCTAAAAGTAAGGTGGTTTTAAAGAAACCGTTACATTGCTTGTCTCATATAATTTAATTTTCACCAAAAAAAAAACACCACCAAAAAAAAAAAAAACCCAAAACCCAAAAACCACCAAAAAAACCCACCACCAAAAACCAACCAAAACCAAAACAAAATCCAACACACAAAGGAAGTTTCCAAGGTGTTGTATAAGTTATTTGTTAGAAAGCAAGGCCTAACACATTGTAGCAACTGCAGTCTGGACAGCACAACACTGCCTGAGAGCAGGCAACACATGCACAAATTTTCCACCTTAGTGCACCATGCCAAGACTAAAGGACAAAGCACAACCAACAGCAGACGCTTTAAGTGCACCTAAAGCAGAAGAAAACAGTTTGAGATACACTGATGCTGTACTTATGCTCTGTCAGTAACTGTCTTCATCTCAAGGGCTGGTTTCAATGTGCACTTCATTACACCCAAGCAGCAAACTTAAGAGGCAAATGCTCAGACAGTGCAAAGCAGAATCACTATATGTGAAAGCAGAAATCCTCCAACTTGTGCATGATGCTGTGCAAAAGAGGAAATACAGCTTTCTGTTTGGCACCTGTCACTGATGAGGACATCTTAAAGAGACATCACTGGAGCTGCAGAAAGGGCTGGAAGGCAGACCCCACAGGGTCTTATGCCTGAGCTTTGGATAATAAAATCCCATTAAAATTGACATCTGACAAGCAAAATCACAAGTTCAACCATTTAAATTTATTTTAAAGACAAATAATTCAGGTATTTCTCAAACATATCTTTAAATTGGTACTGCCTGCTCTCTTCTTTGCCCACTGTCAAGACTTGAAATTTGAAACAGGCTTCAGATAAGAAGAGGGGAAAAAAATATAAATCAAACAAACAGAAGAGAAATGCTTAAGTGGAGAAACCGGTGCCCTCGATTTGTAAAACATCATCCAAAAGCATTGCAACCCTAAGAAAGATTTTGACTGCCACAAAAACTGGTGCTATCATCAAGCCATGAAGATGACTTAATACCAGGTGTTGTGGCACTTGATCTTCCTCATCTAACCACTCATTGAGAGCAGAAATGTTAGCCAATACAACAATCAATTCTATTAATATTCTCTTCTTACCTTTTTCCACAGTGTTTCATTAGGAATGCATGTAAATCAGTGTATCTCCCAAGTCAGAAGCCATGGCATTTATTTTTGCCCCCAAGTATCTTGTTTTCATCTATTATAGAAACAAGAAAATCCCGATGACTTTTTGGCTCAGTGCTTCTGGCACTTGATCATATAGGATCTTATATCCAGCACTACTGTCAGCTCCCTCATGTATGCTTTTTATGACTGTCCCACTGTTCTAATGAAAGATGTAATCCATGTGGATACACTCCACTTAGCACAGACTGGCAGCTGCAGCAATGACAGGCAGAGGCAGCTGTGAGGAAGACAGGGCAAATTAGAGAATCTGCAACACTTTTCAATTTTGTAATGTGTAAGTGTACTTGTAAGGAATTCTGGCCAAAAAAGTATAAAATTCCAACAATTAAAACCATGACAGCAGATGACAAGAGGATGACTCCATGTAGTATGGCCCTCAACAAATCTTTAAATCCATGACTACTGCAAAAGAATATCACAAAGATATGTAAATTAGGCATATGTTAAAAATTACTGCTGTTAACTAAGACTGAGGTTACCCGGCACATTTTCCCAATTTTCCAGCTATCACAGTATCACAAAGGTATCACAAAGGTTGGAAGAGACCTCAAAGATCATCAGGTCCAACCTGTATCCACAGACCTCAAGACTAGACCATGGCACCAAGTGCCACGTCCAAACCCGCCTTGAACACCTCCAGGGACGGTGACTCCACCACCTCCCTGGGCAGCCCATTCCAGTAGCCAATGACTCTCTCAGTCAAGAACTTTCTCCTCACCTCCAGCCTGAACTTCCCCTGGCACAGCTTGAGACTGTGTCTTCTTGTTCTGGTGCTGGTTGCCTGAGAGAAGAAAGTAACTTCCTCCTGGCTACAACCACCCATTAGCTGCTTTCTCTTTCCCCAGTCCCTCCCCTTAGCACAACTTGTAAGTGTTACTCACTACTTTGAGTCATGCAGCAAAGTGGATTAGGTCCTTCATATATATTCAAAGAAAAAAACTTATGTCAAGGAAAGCTTACATTGCTTAAATTTGCAGTTGAAGGGATTGAAGAAAAGGTGCCAAACACAGCACAATAGATTGACAGAATCAGAACTGTCAGGGCTAGAAGCAAGCTCAAAAATCACCCAGATCCAAACCCCCTGCCAGCTCACAGAGACATCTCACACTAGATCAGGTTGCTCAGAGCCCATTCAGCCTGACCTTAAACACCTCCAGGGATGGGGCTTTGACCCTGGGCAACTTGCTCCAGTGTTTCACTATCCTCATGGTGAAGAACTTCTTCCTAACATCCAGTCTGAATCTACCCACTTCTAGCTTTGCCCCACTCCCCATAGACTACCTGACATGCTAAGAAGTCCCTCACCAGCTACAGAAGTAAGTCCCTTCCATATACTGGAAGGCCACAATAAGGTCTCCTCGGAGCCTTCTCCCTCTCCAACTGAATAATTCCAACTCTTCTAGGATTCATATTTCTTAAACAGCAGCAATTTTCAAGGCATGCCTGTTTCTCTCTATTAGATGGTTAGTACAAGGCTATCAAGCTTTAACAGATCTTGTAAAAGGTTACATATCCTAAAAATCCAGGGACTTAAAGCAAGACACAGAAACAAAGCAAAAGGCTTTAAACAACAACAGTGTTTTTAACAGAGAAAGCATCACTTAACAGAATGGAGCACATAAGGGAGAAATTCAATACAAGAGCTTTAAACCCCAAGCATAAAATACAGGAAGAATGTTGCAAGAGTGATGAACTTTTGAGTTTTCACAATGCAACTGAGGAATGCCATGCACACTAAAGAGGCAAAAGGGAGGTGTTTTGACAACAATGTTGTACTTGAAAATGCAAACTGTCTAATGGACACTACAGATCTCTTCCAAGAATTCTGAAGGAATTGTGTCTTGACTGATACCATGAACACTTACATAAATCTGTTTTAAAGATGTATGGAAAAACAAAACCAAAACCAACCTACTTACAATATTTTCTTAGTACCATTTCAAGGATTTTTTTAGACACAATATAGGAACAGTGAGTACATATAGGTGTTGTGGTAGGCCTGAATAAGCCAAAGGTGGGCTTGTACATGTCCTGGTTTGCCCAGGCATGCTCCCCTGCTCCCCCTCCATCTGTGTTGGGGGTGGTGGCCGCAGGAAAGGGGACAAAAGCCCCAGTTTCACCTAAGATGGGCAAACTGGGCAAACTGCCATCCTGATTGGCTAATCTATGTCCAAAGGCCCATCAGTCTCAGGCTGAAATGGATTTAAAGGATGAGCAGGTAGCACATTGTGTGGGTTGCTATTGTGCTCTTACTACCTCATCGATCCTGAGCTGGGTGGGACCCCAAGCAGCACGATCAGGCTTGGATGCCTCCACGCATTCAGCCTGCACAGTCAGCATGACACGGTGCCAGGACTGCACATTGCAAGACACCTGCCTGCACATGAGAGCCTGCTGCCAAGAGAGTCAGGACCAGCTCAGAGATGTCTGCCTCCTTTTCTGAAGCACCCAGGAGCCTGAGGAAACTCCAAAGCCTCTAACAGCTTCCAACCTGGCAGCAGCCCCTCCATGTGCTTTGGGTATTGTCCNNNACCTGGCAGCAGCCTGCCACATGCTTTGGGTATTGTCCCAGCATATTTTTGTGAGTAAATACTTACAGCCCCTTGTAATCATTAATTGCCTTCTGCCATAAGCAGAAAGGAGCTTCCTGCGCCCATCCAATGGCTAAGCAGGATAACTAACTGCAAGCGGTGTGAGTGACTGCACAAACCTTCTCTGCCAGTAAAATGTTTGCTTATGCTGGTTACCTTTAAAGTGTTTCAGCTTACCTGTTCCCGGTATGTCCAAACCATACATTTCTGAACCTTGTAACTAAGTTTTCTGGCGAGATTTAATGTTAATAAACGGTGTTCATAGTTATTAACAATCCCTGCATGGATATAAAAAGTAATATAATTAATAATTTTGAAACAGTCTCTCCCTTACAATAGGTAGAAACAGACAGCTACCAAGTGCATATGACTTTATGCCCATTCTCCCAAGTCTACAACCCAACTATACAAGAAATGGAGGAGTAAGAAAGAAAATCTCACAGGTTATGGTTCATAGCCTGTCTGCAAAGCATATATTGTCCCAAAACATTCTCCACTTTTCCACAACTACGTCAAACATTCTGCGTTTTCTGCTGACCTTACTAGGCCTTGGTTTCGTATTCAGAAACAAGCTCACTCCCTACATAGATTTTCTGCTTTTGAAGAATAGGTAAGATGGTGGACAGTCAGTGAAAAAGCAAAACATTGCTTGTTCTTGGTAGATCCTGCTGTCAACAGTGAAGGGGAAAGTCAGTCCTTGTATATCTTAAACCAAGAGGTACTAAGTTGCAGTAATACCTATCTGTATACCTGTTTCCAAAGTAATGGAAAATACACTACTATGCACTAAGATATTATCTGGGAAATCTCTGTCTTCTGAGAACCAAAAATAAAATAATTACCACCTTTTCTGTCCTAGACAGTCCTGGCACTCAACATGACTTAACATTGGCAGTTCATCCTACCAGCTTCTGCTACACAAAGTGGAAGAGGGAAGTTTGGGCTTTGGATGACTGAGAGGACAGTCATTTTATCTCTGGATGACATCTTTAACAAAAGACCCATAAATCCTGGAACAGCCTCTCTTCTGAGGCAGTAGCATAGCCACAGACACGTAGCCTGCTGCACACTAATTTCTGAACCTGCTAGTTATATTAAGATCCTGGCAATGACTTGCACAGTTTAGATAAGCTAAAGTAGATAGAATCATACAGTGGCATGAATTGAGAGGGACTTTAAAGATCATCTAGTTCTAATCAGGACACCTCGAATTAGACCAGGTTGCTCAAGGCCTCATTCAGGCTGGTCTTGAACACCTCCAGGGATGAGCCACCCAAAAGTTCTCTGGACAACCTGTTCCAGTGTCTCACCATCCTCATAGTAAAGAACTTCTTACTATCTAATCAANGTAGAGCATTCCAAATACCTTCCTCCTCCCAACTCCTCCGTCTCTGTAGGTTTGAACAGGGGAAGGAGAAGGCACATAAAACTGTTTCCCCCTACCCCTTGGAGGCTTGAAGGGGTAACAGCAAAAGGTGCCCTTTCCACATGTGTACTTAGTCGTGGGAGAGCCCACGCTAGAATCGGCTGGTGGTTGGCTGGATTCTTCTCCCGCAGTAGATGGACACAAATGGACACAATGTCTAGGAAAAATCATAGAGTGAGGAAAAAGGCACTGAGATCCCACCTTTACGAAGTTCCTGCTTTGCCGTGTTCCCACTTGTGGACCATTCCTGCTTTTGGACAGCTCCCCCTGCTCTTGCACAGTTTGTGCCATTGCTAACAAGTCTGCAAGCTTGGCAAGGCTTTAGGTCCTTTTGAGAGAGGTGCCAGCAGCACCCAGACACAGCTTCTCTCAGACTGCACCACGCAGCCTGACTTCCTGCTCACTACCCGAGGTGGGCAGCACACAGCAGTTTGGCTTCTCCCCTGTGCTGCTGAGGCAGTGCTGCTCCACAAATCTTTTGCCTCGTGGAACCTGTGTCTGAAGACACTCGTACTTTCGCTGTGTGGATCCACTGTTGGATATAACTTGCAGTTTCAGAGGCTGTTGGCAGACAAATTCAGTGAGGAATCATCCTTAAATTCTTACCTCACCTCCAGGAGTAAAAACTTGTTTCCCTTAGATTCTCTGCTTAGTCTTGATTTGTAAGTGGGATAAAGCTGTGCTGCAGCTTAGCCTTTGCATTTTTTGACTTTCCTAAATCACTAAACTTGACCATAAGCATTCTTGTGAACATTTCCTGACAAAACTAGAGCCTGTAAATAAACCTTAACTAGTTCTGCATATAGTTTGGGGGCAGGATTTTCACAATGCTTTGCTCAAGTCCAGAACTATGACATCAGTTGCTCTTGCCTTATCCATGGGTGCTGTGACGCCATCAGAAAACACCTGTCAGGCAGGATTTGCCCTTGGGGAAGCCATGTTGTCACAAACCACTGCCTTGTTTGCCATGTGCCCTAGTAAAGCCTTCAGGAGGACCTGCTCCATTATCTTGACAGGCACTGAGGTGAGACTGACCTGTACTTCCTTGAGTCTTGTTTTTTTGCCTGTTTGAAAATGGGAGTTATGTTTCTCCTTTCCCAGTCAGTGAGAACGTCAACAGATCCCCATGACTTTCAAATATGATGGAAAGTGGTTTTGCAGCTTCATCTGCGAGTTCCCTTAGGACCCACGGATGGATCGCACTGGGTGCCACAAACTTATGCACCTTTAGAATCTTGGACTTTGCCAAGTAAATTTCAAGCAAAGAATAAAAGAAACATTGAAAAAAAAAAAAGTACTTTGCTTCAGTGTTTCAAATACTTTTCATGTGTCAGCCTTCACAACCATAGAGAGACTGTGCTGGTGTGACCTAATTGGAATATTTTAATAGAGAAAAATTATAGGCTGTGAAAGGAAACAATGGTGATGTCTACTTCACTCTTAAGCTTGCTGAGATGTTTAAGTACTCAAAACACAGATAAGTCAGTCTCTGGGGCACAGTGCCTCGGTCGAGCAGCTTCTGGCTTTTTCTACTCTCTGCTGACTAATCTCTCTTAACCACTTTTCTTCTAACCCCGCCCTGGTCAATCCTCCTAATTTACCTTGCACATAAGGCAAACCTTGGGGTAAGGTATAGGGGTGGGGAGAAGGTGGAAGGGTGGTTGGGAGCCCCTCCTGGGGTCTCTGATTTCTGGGAGGGGTGTTGTGTTTCTGTATTACCTTTAACTTGCATATTTCTGTAACTATTCCTGTCTATAGTGTATATATCTGCTTGTACATTGTGCTGAGCTGTAAATAGAGCTTCAGTCCTTAACTTCCAGCTGACTGAGTTCTAGTCTGGGCCATTTTACAAAGTGGGGGGGAGGAGGCGGGGGGGGCAGGGAACTCCCCAACCATCACAGAGACCCACATCAGACTTGGATGGAAACAGCACTGCATCCAGTCAGCTTCTTCAGTGAAAAAAAACAAAACAAACATGAATCCATCATGTGAAGTTCCTTAAGTCACTGAGTCATTAGAACTCCCACAATTACTTTTCTTCTCCTTCCATTAAGCTATTTCAGACTTAGATTTCAAGTGACATTAAAGACATACCTTAAGTTTTACATCCTGTTTCGCATATGAAGATAGTGGTATCTTTAGTATAACCTTAACTGAGGTCTACCTAATCAAGAGTGGCAATGCTTAAAATGAAGTAGGGAAAATTAGTAGTCAGATGCTCCTAAATACTACATATAATTTAAAAGAAATCATATACAAAGTCTCAAAAATGCAAATAAACTGCAGGCAGATGTTCAGTTAAAACAACTGGAGTTAAAAGCACATAATCACAGAGGCAAATCATACGTGTGTAAGCAAACCTTACACAGCTTTTTCTTCTTCAGTTTGTTAACATCTACCTTAAAGGAAGCAGTGAAAATAACTTAAACACTCAACTGGAACTACAACTGGGCCAGATTCTAAGCATTAGTTTATTCCCTTCAAAAGCCTGAAAAAGTGAGAAGGGCCATATCAGATTTAATTTCACACACACACAGTGTTTTACTCTATTCCTTATTATTTGGTTACAAATCCATTGCACGATTCATTCAGTTTATTTTTTTTTCTGGAAGTAACCAAGACTTCTTTAGAAAACTTAACTACAGTTCGTTCATTATCTGTTGCTAATTAAAATGATCTGGTTTATTGACACAAAAGAAAATCCTGTTACAGAAACTAATGAGCCCCACCTTCAGTAACTGAGAGAATGCATTTACAAGCATGTACACTTAATGTCAATCAAGTCTAATTGGGATTAACCTTTAGATATTTACTACTGCTCATAAGCTTAGGTGGAATTAAAGGGAAGCAGAGTCAGCAAAGTATCAGTAAATCAGCAGATGCCAAAAGAAACTAGGAACATTAGAAACACTTCTCCTAACTATAGTGTTCTAAGTATTGTGTAAGCTAACTCAAGTAAACTATAAATTACAATTAATATTATGGTTTTAAAAGAATATATTTATTCATGTATCTTGTAATTTTTGTAATACTAAAAAAAAAAAAAAAATATTCCCCTAGATATGGCCACTAAGAAGCAAGAGATTACTTAATAACATGAAACCGTGTTTTTAATTTCTTTGGACAAACCACATATATTTAAACGTACACACCTACAAAACGTACATAACAATTCCAGTACACACAGGTGCTCCCTAGAGAACAAGAGTATTTTAATTCATCCTAAGCATGCAATTCTGCATCTCAAACTGGGTAATCTGATTTTCATGAGTGCTGAGCACTGCACTTCCCAATAGACTTCACTGGTAGCTGTGGATAATCATGGCCTCTGACGATAAACTCAGTACCTCAGGAGACAGATTTGAAGTGTGTAAAACACATAAGCTTTAGGCAGGTTACTTAACCACTGGCAACTTCCATACAGTTACATGGTAGTCTATGCTGAGGAAGAGGTATCTCAGGAGGAATAGCAGCTAACTGCCTACAAACAAAATGAGGCCACATTCTAGCAGGCTGAACAACACTGAGTGTCTCCTAGAGCTGGAGACTTCATTAACTTGGTCCTCTTTGGATCAGTCTAGCAGCATGGCACTAAATACCAGCTGGTTGTTTAATGACTTCATTGCCAGGGAAGTTTGGGTTTTTTTCTTTGCATACTACGAGAATTGACCTGATTCTAGATTCCAGATCAAAAGAGGGTACAGTAGAAATCAATAGGTCACTTATTTGGCATAATGCAGAAGTAAATATATCCTTCCCATATTACAAAGCCCACATACACACACAGCGAGCCCAAAAAACAACCACCCGAGTGGTGCTGTTGATGTGATATAGGGATAGGATGTCATGCAGAGAGACCTGGACAAGCTGGAAAAGTGGGCCCAGGTAAATCTCATGAGGTTCAACAAGAGTAAGCACAGGGTTCTGCACCTGGGCCAGAACAATCCTCACTATCACTACAGACTGGGGGATGAGATGATAAAAGGCAGCCCTGTGGGAAATGACATGGAGGTGCCGATGGACAAGAAGCTGGACATAAGCAGTGTGAGCTTGCAGCCCAGAAGGCAGATCACATCTTGAGCTGCATCAAAAGATGCATGGCCAGCAGACTCAAAGAGGTGATTCTACTACTTAACTCTGTTCTGGTGAAACCTCACGTGGAGTACTGCATCCAGGTCCGGAGCCCTCAATATAGGAAGGACATGGACCTGACGGAGCAGGTCTTGAGATTTCAGTCTCTGAGAATGACCATTAACTGCTCACAACAGAATGAGTACAACAGACAAGTTGTTTTAAAAATTTGTAATTTATAAATGCATATACTGCTTCTCATAAAAAACATGGTGCAAAAAAATCTTAACAACTCTTCAGTTGCTTGTATTGATTTAAATTGTGTTTTAAGCCTCATTTACACTAAGTCGTCAATTTCTCCAGTAACGCTTCTATTCCTTTTCCATTTTTATTCAGCTTCAACTTTGGGACAATCTTTTTTAGTCCTTTTTTGACTGCATTTGCCACTTTCTGATCAGTGCTCCGAAGAAGGCTACAAGAAACAGGAAAAAAAACAACACCACGTCAAAAATAAGTCAGAGTTCAGAATGTAAGCTATAGGGGAAAAAGCTGTTCATGTAAGGAAGTAACAATTTAAGATGAATATAATTCAGTGCATGTTCTATTGCTTTCTATCAGAAAAAGATGTAAAGATTTCAGAAAGCAGAAAACACTAACACAGAGAACACAACCAAAATAGGATGACTTAGACTGGAAGAAACTGGAGAATCCTACTTAAGCCATATTCAAACATTGTGTCAGGACAGGCTGCTGAGGGGTGCATTCAGTCCAGGCTTGAAATCCTTCCATGGGGCAGACAGCCCAACCTTCCTGGTCCCCAGTCCACCACTGGGCTGCCCTCACTATTGAAAAGGCTTCTCTTTGCCTTCAGACCTAGACTCTCAATCTTCAGCTTGTGCCCACTGCCTCTCTCCCTCTGGACCCAGACTGCTCTGAAGAGCCCAGTTCTTCATTTCCCTGCATCGGTCCTGGGCACGCTGTCGAGTGCTCCCAGAGCCACCTCTTGTCTAAGCTGAAGCAGCCCCAGTCTGACAATGTCACTACTTCCAGCTACTGTATTCTCACAGTTCTCTATGTGTAACAACTTCTAGCAGCAACTTCCTAAACACATTTAGGTATAGCAGTACTATTTAATCAAGAGCCCTTCTTTAAAATGGAATTCAACACAGGTGAGGGTGATACTTTTGCAGCTTTCCTGTGTGTTACACACCCCCAGCAAATGCAAGAAAGTCAAGAGCTCTGACAAAGGATGTGCTGCACAAATTAGCACTTAACAGAGAGAGTCACATGGGTCACCACCAAGGTAAAAGATCATATGAAGTAGCAAGCTACTCTGGACTGCATTTTATGTATTTCTAAAACAGGATTCCATCTGCTGACAGCTATATAAGTAAAGATGCTTTTAAACTCTTGGTGCCCACTGATGCTTCAAGGTCCCTAGGGGGCTTTGAGCTAGATGATACTTGAGATCCTTTCCAGATCTGACTATTCTATGATTCTACATGTTTCAAAACTCATCAACGACAAAACGTTAATCACAGCTTCAGGGAGAAGCTCAGTCTTGAGGAATCTTAGCTCCATTGTGACAAAGGAATTATATGATTATTGTTTTTTAAATGAGAAGATTTTTGAAAACTCAACAGAAAATTTATTCTAAAGAAATATTTCAGTTATTGTCTACAGCAGACTAATTAAATTTATCATTGTTGTAAGATTTAGATAACCACTCAACCGAATGCAGTTAAACAAATAAATTAATTAGTACGTGTTGGTGAGCTAAGCAGGTATCACACGAAACTGAACAACAGTATCTGTTCATGTTCATGCATTCTCAGGTACCTAAGCAAATGAGTGTCATGCCTAGAGAGTCATCAAAAGAAGTTCAAACTACAAAGCTAAAATAAAAACAAAGCTGAAACCAAAATCACAGAAAACACACACACTTCTCTCTCATGCTTTTTCTCATTAAGCAAGTTTTGGTACTGGTAGAAAATGTCTGACTGCCAGTCTGGGAGATAACCTCTCTGCCTCCGTAACAAAACACACACGTCAAGGTGCCACCTTACACTGCCACAGGTACTAGAACCAAGGGTAAGACTGACATTTCTCACAGACCTTTCCACAAATTACACCACTCTTGTGCTTTCTTTTCCTAATAAGCCTTTACTACTTTGCAGTTCTTTTCTCTTAAGTTTTCAAAATCTATTAAGAGACAGCTGTCACAGTGCCAGTCAAATAGCTACTGGCAGTCCTCTACGTGGAAAAGATTACACTCATTTATTTTGCAACTTTATTTGAAAAATCAAAATAGCTTAGCACATGAACCAGCAATTCCACATTAAGAGAATATCTGTGTGCAGGATCAGATAACTTAAAGGCATTAGATGTATTCATTAAACTCTACAGGCCTGTTATTAAGAGGCAAATAAGGAGTGTTCGCATTTTAGCAGTTGAATAATCTGCACAACCAGATCCATACAACTACTACAATGTTGTGTAAACTGGTTTTGCACTTCTATCTAGTCTTCTCACCAGTGCCCTGAATGATAATGCCTGAACAAAGTTAGAACTAAACTCAGACAAACTAAAAGAAGTCTTATTAGTGAAAAAAAATTTTGATTCACCATTCGAAAGAGTATGAATGTCAGAGTAGGCTCATTCTAAAGACACAAAGAGCAGAGATGAAAAGCAAACAGAAAACACTCTCAAGTAACTTCAGGAGAGAGAAGTGGAGTGGAAAAAAGAAGAGAAAAAGAGGGGTTTATTTTGCAGGCTAATTTTGTCTGTTTCAGTTGTTTGCTGACCTTGTCTCAGCACAAGTCTTTAAGAGGAGCCAGCAGAGCAATGCTGACCCAGCAGTTCCAGAACAGAGACCACACACTTTGGGGTAAATGCAAAAACTTGGGTTTCTATGACATGACACTGACAGGTAGCTTCAAAGTGAAAACAGTGTAACACAGTTCCATGCATTTGATCAGACA
Organism: Eubucco bourcierii; assembly: GCA_013396675.1. Classification (NCBI taxonomy): domain Eukaryota; kingdom Metazoa; phylum Chordata; class Aves; order Piciformes; family Ramphastidae; genus Eubucco; species Eubucco bourcierii. The sequence goes on from VWZE01000044.1 coordinate 37,145, forward strand.
AAATATTAAAAGTCCAATTCCTGCAGGACCTTTTTGATCTCACTAGATGCATGGATCACTGCTTCCAAGTTGTAAGCCAGTGGAAGACTTTCTTTTGTATAGTCTTTTCCAAAAACTTTTCTATTTCTGTATAAGACATACACAGGCTCCATATTTAAGATGCCAACACAAAGGAGTAAGTTATCAAAATCCCTGCAAATACATCTGGATTCTTGTGTGCTGCTTTCAGTCACAGGTATTTCAGAGTTAATTAGTTTAACGTAGCTATTTGTGAACTGTGCTTGTAAAACAAGACATGGTTAATACAATTTTTAAAATAAATTTGATTTTTACTCGTAAGATTTTCAAACACTGAGCTGCCTCCTAGTACTGCAAAAGCCTAAGTTCAAGGACCAGACTACGGAAACTCTGGTCTGAACTTTTCCACTGCCCTGTTTCATTGCAGACTTTCATTGGCATGAAAGACAGTATGCACTGAGGAAAAAAATATGTTATTTTCCTGGTAGAAATTTCTATGTCCACTTAGCTGGACACTTATTAGAAATGGTCATGTGCCTTACATACCAACAAAGAATAATGGCACCTCGATTTACTTCTGCCCAGGTCTTCATATTCTCAATGCCAACACGTTCCACCAGTGTTCTTCCAAAGCAAACTGTAAAATGTGGGATAGGAAGAAAAAAATCAGATGTTATGTTTATACTGAGAAGCCTGTTAAACTTCTGTGCCCTTGTGACTTAACCAAATAGTTTTAGTCACCAAGTACCTACAAAGAGCTGCTCTCTCAGAGCAACTGACTGCTCAGTGCAACAAATACCTTCATTGTTTTTTGACTAGTTTCAAGTATTGCTTTACATTCACAAGACAACAGTAGCACTGTGACAGTTTACTGGGTGTTGTACAGCACTCTGGGACAGTTTACAAAGGTTTGAATAGGGTGTGAAACTGTTCTGCTCCCCTCCCCCCACTCTGGTTCCAGGGGTTTTGGAAGGTGGAAAGAGTAGGTGTTAAGTACCTTACCCCACCCCTGCAAGCTTGAACCGGGGAGAGCAAATTGTCCCAGTATATATATATATACACACACAGACACACACACATACACATATACACACATATAGATATACATATACATATATATATATACATACATACAGCAACGGGACACATTATCTGCACAAGCCCTATGAGGAGAGGCTGAGGGAGCTGGGATTGTTTAGCCTGGAGAAGAGGAGGCTCAGGGGAGACCTTATTACTGTCTACAACTACCTGAAGGGTGGTTGCGGTCAGGAGGAGGTTACCTTCTTCTCTCAGGCAACCAGCACCAGAACAAGAAGACACAGTCTCAAGCTGCGCCAGGGGAAGTTTAGGATGGAGGTGAGGAGAAAGTTCTTGACTGAGAGAGTCATTGGCTACTGGAATGGGCTGCCCAGGGAGGTGGTGGAGTCACCGTCCCTGGAGGTGTTCAAGGCGGGTTTGGACGTGGCACTTGGTGCCATGGTCTAGTCTTGGAGTCTGTGGTAATGGGTTGGACTTGATGATCTTTGAGGTCTCTTCCAACCTTGGTGATACTGTGTGTGTGTGAGCGGGACTTGGAGGAACTGCTATGTCAGGCTTTAAGACGGACTGCTAGCCACAAACCACCAGCCAGCAACAGACTGCCAGCCATGGACTGCCAGCGTCGGACCATCAAATCCTGCCCACCCATTGAAGGGACCTGCCTCTGCATAATCGTTGGTACCCTGAGAGCAGCCTGAGCTTTACCCTGTGCTGCTCCACAACCTGCATTTCAAGGCACTGCTGCAGAAGACTGCCGATAAGGAGCCAAGGGACTACCTTTGAATACCTACTCCACCACCATGAGTAACGCAGACATTCTCTAGGGCTCCAGGCTGTCTTTGTTCGTAAGTTCAGCAAAGCTATTTTTTATAGCAAACCCTTTTCCAAGTTTTCTGATTTCTCTGAATTACTAAATTCCTTGTAGAAGCATCATTGTGAAAGATCTTCCTGACAGAATTTCTGAACCCCACCTAATTAATTTTATAGAGAGTTGTGGGCGGGGTTTCCTGGAAATAAAATAAGTGCATGTTTTATAATTCCTGCCTCATGAATTCCCACAACCAAATCACTGGGGTAAAGCGTTTCTTTTTCAAAAACATGCCAAAGGCTGCATCTGTCTGAAAGAAAGCATCCACCTCACACAAAGAACTTGGTAAGAATGACACCACCACAAAGAGATAAATCCTATGTGATATACTAACATAGATACATACCTCTGCTGAAAAATGCTACATTTGTAATTCTAACTACAATTAACTCTACAACTGAAGGAACACAATTAATACAGATGAAGTTACCTAAAACATCAAAGCTAATTCTTTATTGATGCGTGAAAACCACTAGGAACCTCAGTTTATTTTCACCTGTATTGATGCTACAGAGGTTTATTTCTGTAGTAGTTCTGAAAGCCTAAGCTGATTTGCAGATTCATTACGCTAATGACACATGCAAAACAAACTAGCCTTGACTTCACACCCCCAGTTGAATCTGGAGAGCTGAACTTCCAGAAAACTGCTTTACAACTTGTTTGCTGAGCAAACGCATCATTAAGCCACCCACAAAACTTGCCCAACCCAAACAAACTCCAAACACACACTGAAGCGAATTTTTACTGTAATTTTAGATGAGAATTTAATCTGAAGAACAAGCCAGTTTTTATTCAACTTGTTCCCAACATAACAACAGTTTGCTTTCTTTAAAGCTAACTCCATAAACTCCGAACAGCAATTCCAGCACAACAATTCGGAGCAAAATGTAGAAACCCAATGAAACAACTCGTATTTAAAATGGGAGTTGTACAATGTTAGCAGTAATAAACCCAGATAACTATCACCATCTCAAGCTAATCCCTAAAAGACACTTATATAAAGCTTCCTCCTTTAAATATTTTTAATCACTCTCATGAGAAGCAGCAAACCAGCCTTCTTTCAGACACATTTAATAAAACTCTTAATTTTAAAGGAAATCGTGGATAACCAAATGGAGGCAGAAGAGGAGGTAAAAAAAAACAAGTAGTTTTTACAAGAATTGACAATTCTACAAAGGGAAAAAAACCCTAAACACAAAGAAGTTCCTCTGGATTATACTATGCCACCCCCACCTACTTTCCTTTTCTGAGGTTTGCATACAAGAAAAAGTAATTTCTATTGGAACAGGGTGATTCGCACAGTAAGATTTTATAGTTATGCAATACAGAAATTTTAAAAGCTAAATTGAGATGAGAACATCTGTGCCCAATCTCTGCCTTGTGGGATATAAAATAGCGAAGATGTCCTATTTTTGTGCATGAATTATTGTACCAAGTTATAAAGTATTAACTCAGTAGCACTGATGAACAGAGTAAAGATTACAGTTTTGCTCAAAAGCACTAAAGAAATAAGTCTGCGTGTTAGGAAGACTTTACTTTTACTACTATTATCCTTTAGATTGCTGTGTAATTCAGGAGAATTTTAAGCACAGAAATTAACCCTGTCCCAAATACGCAGTAAACCTCTCACAAAAAAAAGGCAGACCAGTACTTGCTTTCCAAAAAAAGCAAATGTATCCTTGGCAAAAAGATGCAACAACCTTACAGTATATGTTACATTTTTCATATGCTGTTTATTCAAATAAATAAATGCAGCATTCTTATTTTAAGCTAGATAACTGATTATTCTGAAGACGTAGTTTGGTCAAATAAAGCTGATTTTCCAACATACCTTCTTTTCCACTCTCTCTCATTTTTTCATCTTGCTCTATTAACCATTTCAAAACCAGATGGCCTGCTGGATGCTCTGCAATGTGAAGCTGAAAGGGGAAAATACCAAACCAAATCAAAATTATTTAATGATGTTTAAAAATGCAGTTACATGTGTATTCATAAATATTCCTGTTTGCTTTATCCACTTTGCCCTCCGACACCCTATCGCACTGATCCATTTGACTGCACAGTGCTAACATCAGAAGAGAGACTGTACCAGCTACCTTCCCACTAACTGTTTAGAGCAGTTCTGAAGACTTGAGACTGTGAAGTATCTTTTTCTACAACTCCTATGAAATGCTGGCTCAAGCGTTCATCACTCCAGCTGCAGTAATAACTATGAACAGAGAGAACACATCTAATACACGAGTGCTACCAGGGCAGTATGTTGTTAGCTGATGTAAAGGAAAGCGAGCAGACTTCATTCTAGTAACACAAAATAAGCAAACACTTTTCAAGACCTCAGTGCCTTGTCCTCTGTTACTGTACCTGGCCATCACAACCACCTGGAACCAGCCCTTCTGCTGCTAAATCAGCAACTGCATCTAGTGCAGGCTGGATGTCACCAAGAGCTGTTCGTAAGATGTCAGCAACCAAGACAAAAGCAGCTTTGTCTGTCACTACTTCTTGAGTATGTTCTTGCAAATATTGTAGCAAAGCTGGGGAAATGGCTTCCAGGAGTTCACGGTGGCGGAGCTCAGTATTCTTCTTACTGATGAAAGAGACAGAACACTCCTGTGGAAAACTTATTCTGCATCCATATCAACCAACAAGGAATTTGGAACATACTCACTACTAGAGACAGTTATAAATCATTGGAAGATCGGAATAAAGCATTATTCTTCCCTCTGTTTCACATACAGTTAGACACACACCACGCACACATTTGAAGAACATATGGAGTGAGAAAGCATACTGTGCTTACAGCTGACTGCCAGTAAACAACAATAATTTAACCTATGTTTATTTTATGTTCATTCCATTCATTTGTTCTGAGATGTACTACTTAAACAGCTCACTAATCATCTAAAATTGATCCTTCTTCAAAAGCTGGTAAGTACCACTGTCAATAACAGAGAACTAACTCAAAGTAACAGTTTTAATTTCTGTTATTAGACTTGGATACACAGTTTTACCTAAGTCAAAACACCAACAATGCATATTAAATCCTTTCTGCCATGCCAAATTTGACATACAAGTTGAAAGAAAGACCACATTGCAACTTTTGCCCTTTACAATGAGGAGAAACTACTTGATGACACATACATTGTTGGTCACCATCATACATGAACTTTAAACCAAAACTCCAAAATTAAGGAGTACAGATTAACCTAACTAATAATAAGTATGTACTATTTATATCTAAGCAGTGTAAATATTTATATAATATGAAAAAAAAAAAAAGCTGAAATTAATGGTAACAGGAAGTTGCAGAAAGTCTTCTGGACTTCCAGAGACAACAGTCTAACTTTCATATTTCAGTTACCTATGGGCATTTCCATCTCCCTGCTGCAGAAGTGCGATGATCTCTGGAACAAAATGTGCAGAATCTCTAGGACTTAGCAAGTACAGTAAGACTTTCTTTCCATATTTGTTGTTTATTATATTGGGCAAAGAAGCATTTAATTCCTGTAAAAGTAAACAAACACCAACAAAATATCAATAAAATAGTTCAGAGACATCAGTAATTACTGATTACCCTTCAAATGCAAGCCTTAAGACAGGGAAACTATATCCTAAGAATAAGATTGGTATCTGTTTGTGTAATTATGGTTGAAATACCTAATCAGAATAAAAGTTTGTAGAAATTTAAAAAAAAAAATTAGGGTTTAAAACGTGCTCATCTCATGCATCAATGTCACTGATCAGAAAATACTACAGACAGGATTTGCTTCCACTGACATAAGCAAGTAAAAAAAAAATATCAACACACACTCTGGCATGTCACATGCTGTACAAATATAACCTCTGTACAAGTCATAACCTCCAGAGAGCATACAAAGAATTACCCACCAGATCACCTAAGAGCACTCAGACAATGCTGACTGTCAAGGGAGTGCACATCAAGTGTCTAGACAGCCATAAGTCTACAAAAAGGAAAAGTCTATCTTAAACTGATCATGGAACATCCACCAAGAAAGTTTCAGTAACAGAGTAAAGTTTGTTTCTGCTGTGACTATTGTCTGTAGTTTGTCTGAGCACTAACAGAAAATATTTGGCACTCCCTAGAAGCCAGCTGTTGACTAAAAGCAACCATTCTGTAAACTCTATACAGAGTGGGGATCTCATACACTTGCACACTAACCCAGTTGAGGAGGAAATGCATTAATACACAGGGGACTTTCTTGCTTGTAGAAGTATGCTGCTCTATTCAGATAGAGCTGCTTCTATCACTCTATCTGTACTAAACCTCTTGTCAGCTGCTCCTGTCAGCAGTGTGCACATGCAGCTCAGACAGCCAACAGAGTCCTAGGCTGCATCAAGAGCAGTGGGGCCAGCAGGGCAAGGGAGGGGATTCTGCCACTTTACTCTGCTCTCATCAGACCCCACCTGGAGTACTGTGTGCAGTTCTGGAACCCTCAGCACAAGAAGGACATGGAAGTGTTGGAGAGGGTCCAGAGGAGGGCCACGAAGATGATCAGAGGGCTGGAGCAGCTCTGCTATGAGGACAGG
>VWZE01000045.1:0-16016 GCA_013396675.1 Eubucco bourcierii
ACAACCTCCCTGGGCAACCTGTGCCAGCCTCTCCCCAACCCTCACTCTAAACAATTTCTTCCTCCTCTCCACTCTCACTCTCCCCTCTCCCAGCTCAAAGCCATTGACCCTCATCAAGTCACTTCCAGCCCTTGTCCAAAGTCCCTCCCCAGCTCTCCTGAGCTCCTTCAGGCACTGGAAGGTTGCTCTAAGGTCTCCCTGAGCCTTCTCTTCTCCAAGCTGAACAGCCCCAGCTCTCTCAGCCTGTCCCCACACCAGAGGTTCTGCAGCCTCTGAGCATCTTGGTGGTCTCCTCTGGACCCTCTCCAGCAGCTCCAGGTCCTCCTTGTGCTGGGTTCCCCAGAGGTGGAGGCAGTGCTGCAGGTGAGGTCTGAGCAGAGCAGAGCAGAGGGGCAGAATCCCCTCCCTGTGCTGCTGCCCTCCCTGCTCACAGCTGACAATTTGATCTCTGATCAGCTATTCTCCTTCCTAGACTTTCATCTCTCCTCCCATCTGCCTCTGTTTTACAGTACCCCATGGCAGTAAGCTGTTGTTCTCTGCTGTGGAAAGACCTTCTCCTGCCTTCTCCACCACTCTCTGATAAACCACTCACAATCCACAACTCGTCTCAGGGCAGCAGGGAGATTCTCAGTCTTTACAAGTGGCCTCCTCGTTTGGTTTGGACCTCAGCCAGCCAACCTCAGCCACTTTGCTGCTTTTCTCTCCTTCCACCCCGCAACAAGGCCAATTAACACAGAACCCAACCCTCTTGTAAGTCTTGGCTGCTTTCAAATGGGGTTTAGTTCAGCCTAAAGTCCCACTCCAGAGCCCTCAGACAGGTCTTCAGCTCATTTCACTGCTTCAGCAAAGTGTTGCACAACTCAGCCTGTGCTCACCTTAATTGTCTGGGGTGCTTTGTGTGAGCAGCTTGGCTTGCAGTGACTCACTGAAGGGTGAGGAGTTGCTAAACCCTGGAGATGCCTTCAGTGTGCTCCTCCTGTCTCTGTCACAAATTCCTTCTCAGGAACTCCCCAGTTCTTAGAGTGTCCCAGACTTGAATTCTTCCTTTTCCTCCCCCTTTATTCACAGAATGCCAGCTTGGGAGGAACCTCAAGGATCATCTGGTCCAATCTTTCTAGGCCATGGTGTAGTTGAAATCACAGAGTGTTAGGGGTTGGAAGGGACCTCTGGAGATCACTCAGTCCAAGTCCCCTGCCAGAGCAGAGGCACCCAGGGCAGGGCACCCAGGGACACAGCCAGGTGGGGCTTGAAAGCCTCCAGAGAAGGAGACTCCACAACCTCTCTCCAGGCCTGCAGCACCCTCACTGCCATTCAAGCCCTAATCCCATGGAGCACATGTGGAGGATCTCCTCTCCTGCCAGCTGCACACCTGCTAGCTCACATTACCTGATGTTCCTCACTTTCCTCTGGAGCCTGTGAAGACAAACAAGAAACTTTAGGGTGGGATTTATCCAGTCAAAGAATCCCAGAATGGTGGCAGTGGCAAAGGACCTCTGGAGATCATCCAGTCCAATCCCCTTGCCAGAGCAGGGTCACCTAGGACAGGGCACACAGTCCTACAGCAGGAGTCTCACTCCCTGCTGGCAGTAACCAGATCACAGAATGTCAGGGGCTGGAAGGGACCTCCAAAGCTCAGCCAGTCCAACCCCACTGCCAGAGCAGGAGCACCCAGAGCAGATCACACAGGAACACATCCAGGTGGGTTTGGAATATCTCCAGAGAGGGAGACTCCACAACCCCCCTGGGCAGCCTGTGCCAGGGCTCTGTCACCCTCACAGTGAGAACAAATCCTCTTCATGTTTCCATGGAACTTCCTATGCCTCAGCTTCCACCATTGCCCCTTGTGCTGGCATTGGGCATCACCCAGCAGAGCCTGGCTCCAGCCTCCTGCCACTCACCCTGCACATCTTGATAACCATTGCTGAGGTCACCTCTCAGGCTCCTCTGCTCCAGGCTAAAGAGCTCCAGCTCCCTCAGACTCTCCTCCTAAGAGAGATGTTCTATCCCCTTCATCATCCAACACCTCTGCTGGGGGCTGTTGTCTGGACTGGCTGCAGACCCCATGCCCCCCCACCCCAATGCTGAATGTGGCAAGTCCCACACTGCAAATCTCCTTTCCACCACCACAGGCAACAGAAAGAGGGAAGAGAAGCACAGAATATACCTGCTTGGAAGAGACCTCAGGGATCAGTCAGTCCAACCCTTGACCTAGCACTGAAGGGTCACCACTAAAGCAGGAGGGGTCTCACTGTTGGCCACATTGCCATGGGCACCACCATGCCTTGGGTGTTCTGCAGAGTCCTCTCTGTCAACCTGCCTCAGGAGGGAACACATTTCCCTCCCCTCCAGCACTGGGATTGGTTTGGCTGGGGGGTTCTGTGTCTTCTGCCACCCAACACCTTCACCCATAGCTCTGAACTGGCCTCTCATTGTCTTTGGGGCTATAAAGCATTGGTTTAACAGCAGCAGAGGATCAGGGAATCATTTGGGTTGGAAATGACCTTTAGAGGATGACAGAATCAGTCAGGTTGGAAAAGACCTTTGAGATCATCAAGTCCAACCTATCACCCAACATCACCTCATCAACTAAACCCTGGCTCAAGGTGAGCTCTTCCAGTCCAAGCATCATTTAGGATCCCCAAGTCCAACCCTGCCCAGTCTGCTGATAAACCAAGCTCCAACATTGCCATGTTTCAGCGAGACAGACAAGGAAGTTGAGGATCTCTTCCTTCCCCATGTGCTTCTGAACCCCCCACAAGCCCCCACACAAGCTGAGGGTTCTCTTACTGCTCTTTCTTCTTGTTGCATTCTGAGTGGAAGGCATCAAAAGTTCAGTAGTGCCTCAGGGAGCTGTGGCTGCTGCTCCTTCCTGGAGCATTCCAGTGAAGTAATGACCTCTGTCCCTTGAATAGCTCAGAATCACAGAGCCTTAGGGGCTGGAAGGGACCTCTGCAGATCATCCAGTCCAAGCCCCCTGCCAGGGCAGGAGCACCCAGGGCAGGGCACACAGGAACACATCCAGGAGGGTTTGGAAAGTCTGCAGAGCAGGAGACTCCACAGCCTCTCTGGGCAGCCTGCTCCAGGCTCCAGCACCCTCACACTGACAAAGTTTCCCCTCCTGTTCCCCTGGCACCTCCTCTGCTCCAGCTTGCCCCCAGTGCCCCTTCTGCTGCCCTTGGCCACCCCTGGGCAGAGCCTGCCTATGTCCTCCCCACACTGCCCTGCACATCTTTAGCACAGCACTGAGGGCAGCCCTCAGGCTCCTCTGCTGCCAGCTGCCAGCCCCAGCTCCCTCAGCCTGGCCTCACAGGAGATGTTCACTGCCTGCAGCAGCTTGGGGGCTCTGGGCTGGGCTCTCTGCAGCAGCTCCCTGAGAACTCAACCATCAGTGGAAACAAAATGATCACCTTATGCCTCCTTGCACCTCTGTCTGACCCTGGGGCGAACCACAGGCAGGGCAAACTCTTCCTCTCCACCGGCAGCCCACCCTCATCTCTGACACAGGCCTCACACTGCTGCTGCTGGTCAGTCACTCTTTGCTATTTTCAATCCAAGTGGCCAAAACATTGAACAATATCTCCCATTATTTTTGGTGGTGGATCTGATAACCAAGCCACTGGCTCCTGGTGCTGCCTGGTGGCCTCTTCATCTTTGTGCTCTCACTGTCTGAAAAGTGTTCTGCTCATTTACAAGTGACCTTATTTCACTAACAGAGTTACCACTTCTCTCAAGACTTCTCCCTGCTGCCCCAAAGGCTTTCCTCCAAACCCTCTTGCTGTACTTTAGAGCATCCAGTTCCCAGCTCATCTCACAGTGTCTTCACCAAGGGTTAATTTTAATTTCTCTTTTTCCTTTCTCTTTTCACACCTTTTCTTTTCTATTTCATTTTGCACTTTAATTCCATCACAACATTTTACCAAAATTCATGGAATCCTGATCTGGGCTGGAAGGGAGCTCCAAAACTCATCCAGTCCAACCCCCTGCACTCAGCAGGGACATCCTCCACTAGAGCAGGTTGCCCACAGCCCTGGCCAGCCTCACCTGGAACTCCAGGTGGGGTCTGAGGAGAGCAGAGCAAAGGGGCAGAATCCCCTCCCTTGCCCTGCTGCCCACACTGCTCTTGCTGCAGCCCAGCACACAGTTGCTGTCTGGGCTGCACTCACACTGCAGCCTCAGGTTGAGCTTTTCATCACCCCAGACCCCCAGGGCCTGTTCCTCAGGGCTGCTCTCAGCCATTCCCCACCCAGCCTGGAGCTGTGCTTGGCATTGTGCCTACCCAGGTGCAGGACCTTACACTTGGCCTTGTTGAATGCCATGAGGTTGGCCTGGGCACAGCTCTGCAGCCTGTCCAGGTCCCTCTGGATGGATCCATGCCTTCTAGCAAGTCGACTGTGCCACACAGCTTGGTGCCAGCTGCACACTTGCTGAGGCTACACTGATTCCTCTGCCCATGGCACTGACAAAGATGTCAAACAGCACTGGTGCCAGCACTGACCCCTGAGGGACACCACTTGGCACTGGTCTGCAGGTGGACATTGTGCCCTTGATCACCACTCTCTGGGTGCCACCATCCAGCCCATTCCTTACCCAGCAGTGCTCCACACATCCAGTCCATGTTTTTCCAGTTTGGTGCCCAGGATGCCATGTGGCACAGAGCCAAATGCCTTACTCAGGTCCAGGTAGCTGCCATCAGTTGCCCTTCCCTTGTCCACTGTCACTGTGACTTCTCTGTAAAAAGCCACTGAATTAGTCAGGCAGGACCTGCCCTTGGTGCAGCCATTGCTGGGTACCACCAATCACCTCTGCTTTGTTTTCCACCTTGGTCATCTCCTCTGGACCCACTCCAGCAGGTTAATTAATCATTCAAGAAGCTCAGTTCTTCCCTTGCCTCTTCTCATTCACGAGACTTCTTCCCATCCACACATTTCCAATTTCCCCTTTCATCCAAAGGCTGCACCTTGATGTCAGTAGTATAAACTTAGGGCAACCTGAAATTCTTCTTCCAGGAGTTCCTTGCCCTGTCCTGTGTCATACATAAGGTCTTAGAATCATAGAATGGGAAGGTTGGAAGGGACCTCAAAGATCATCCAGTTCCAACTCCCTGCAACAGGCAGGGACACCTCCCACTGGCACAGCTCACTCAAGGCCTCCTCCAACCTGGCCTTGAACACCTCCAGGGAGGTTGTGGAGCACAGAATCACCCAACGTGATCAAAGATCACGTTGGGTGATTCTGTGCTCCACAACCTCCCTGGGCAATCAGTGCCAGTGTCTCACCACCCTCAACCTGTGCCAGTGTCTCACCACCCACACTGCAAACAACTTCCTCCTAACATCCAGGTCCTTTGAGGGAAGATTCTTTTCCCCTCTTATATGATATCCATGTACAAAACCCCTTGCCCCTTTTGTTGCACTCATCCTGCCAACCTGCCTCAGCATCTCTTTCTGCTTAGGCTCTTGATTGTGTTGTGTTGAGCCAAGAGAATTTGGGGTGAGTGCTGCCACCAGTAGACATCTTCTTGTGGCCTTTCCCCAGTTTCTGACAAAGAGCTCTATTTGTGAAGCCCAGACTGGCCTTCAAATCAGCTCTGCTTTTCAGACAACTTGGCCTTCAACAACTCTGTCCCCAGAGCTCCACGTTGGACACTGCTCCAGTTACACACAGTCCCCAGCACCTTCATTTTGGATATGCTACTTGCAGTTGTCCCCAGAGCTCCTAGCACCAAAGCTACTTGCAGTTGTCCCCAGAGCTCCTAGCACCAAAGCTACTTGCAGTTGTCCCCAGAGCTCCTAGCACCAAAGCTACTTGCAGTTGTCCCCAGAGCTCCTAGCACCAAAGCTACTTGCAGTTGTCCCCAGAGCTCCTAGCACCAAAGCTACTTGCAGTTGTCCCCAGAGCTCCTAGCACCAAAGCTACTTGCAGTTGTCCCCAGAGCTCCTAGCACCAAAGCTACTTGCAGTTGTCCCCAGAGCTCCTAGCACCAAAGCTACTTGCAGTTGTCACCAGAGTTCCTAGCACCAAAGCTACTTGCAGTTGTCACCATCAGCTCATGGTTAGTCTTTCCATACCCAAACAACAGCAGTAGGTCAGAGAATCAGAGAATTGTTTGGGTTGAAAAAGATCTCCAAGATCATCCATCCCAACCAGCAACCCAACCTCACCAAGGGCACCAAGCCATAGCCCCAAGCGCCATGGCCACAGATTTCTTCAACACCTCCAGGCATGAGGACTCTACCACCTCCCTGGGCAGCCTCTGCCCATCTCTGACCACTCCTGCAGCAAACAAATTTTTCCTCCTCTCCAACCTAACCTTCCCCTGGCACAATTTCAGGCCAGTTCCTCAGCTTCTGTCACCCAACCCCCACCTGGCTGCAGCCTCCTCTCAGGTTGCTGCAGAGAGCAATGAGGTCTCCTTTCAGCCTCCTCTTCTTCAGGCTGAATATCCTCAGCTCCCTCAGCTGCTCCTCACTATGTGAGTATCCTCTATGAAACAAAGTCAGTATCAATCCTTCCAGCTAAGAGTGGAGAAATCCTCTGGTCTGAGTTTGCTCTGAACCTGCTCCCAAAGCAGGTGCTGGGAAGTCTGAGTCAAAACAAAGAAATCTTCTGAGGACAAAACAGAAAAAAAAAAAAAAAGAATCTCAAAAAGCATTAATTTGGCATCATCAGAAGCAAATTAGCAATCAAATAAAATTACTCTAGAGTTTGGAAGGAAAGGCACAGCATGGAGGAAGGTATTCATGTCCGGGGCATGCTCTGACCAACTAACCAGAGACAGCTTTGGGTTTATTGGGTTTTAATTGCTTCTCAGCCACAAAAGATTTCTCAAGCCCAGGGCATTCTGCTGACAGGGCAGGGGAATGTCCCAACCAGAGAAGAGATTTTGCAACAAAACCTGCTTCTCCTCCTCCCAAAGCCTTGTGCAGGACTTTCTGCCTGTCTGCAGCTCCCCCAGGCCTCCAGACCTGTGGAGATGCTTCACTGCCCCTTTGGAGTTGGTGACTGAGTTAAGCCTGCTCATTTCTTTAGTGTTTGCTTGAGCACATGGCAGTGAAGTGGCCCAAAACATGTGGCACAAGGTCACACTGCTGTCCTTTCACACTCAGAGTCTGGGGTTTGGGGGTCCTAACCTCCTGCTGAGCACTGTCAGAGCATTTCTCACAGTCTGTTACAATCAGAGATTCAAAGAATGGGTTGGAAGGGACCCTCAAGAACATCCAGTTCCAACCTCCCTGCCATGAGCAGGGACACCTCCCACCAGCACAGGTTGCTCAAGGACTCATCCAACCTGGCCTCCAGGGAGGTTGTGGAGCACAGAAGCACAGAATCTTTGATCACATTCTGTGATTCTGTGCTCCACAGCCTCCCTGGGAAACCTGTGCCAGTCTCTCCCCACCCTCACTCCCAACAATTCCTTCCTCATCTCCACTCTCAGTCTCCTCTCTCCCAGCTCAAAGCCATTGTCCCTCATCCTGGCACTCCCAGCCCTTGTCCAAGGTCCTTCCCCAGCTCTCCTGCAGCCCCTTCAGGCACTCGAAGTTTACTCTGAGGTCTGCCTGGAGCCTTCTCTTCTCCAGGTGGAACAGTTCCAACTCTCCCAACCTGTCCCCACGGGGGGGAGATCTCCAGCCCTGAGCATCTTGTTGGCCTCCTTTAGACTCTCTCCAGTAGTTCCAGGTCCTTCTTCCTTTCCTGTTCTTTTTCCTTTCCAAGCACAGAGCTAAGCATGGGCTTAGAGCCAACATCTGTCCCTTGCTGAGGGGCCACAAACACCAGGACCTGGCCTGTCTCCAGCAGCCCCTACAGGAAGCATTATCAGGTCTCCACAGGAGGTTTCCCATCCCCTGCTCCCCCAGAGATAAACTGTTGAGGACCACCCTGAGGAGGCAATGTTTTGTGAAGCTGTATCATATAGGGAGGCTCCTGAACCTGAACTCTCCATCACGCTGGCTGAGGCAGGCTGAGGCAGCGGCACTGAACCCAGCTCAGGAGTCTCCCACGGACAGGATGAGGCTGAGGAGATGAGGAGCAGTGATAGGAGCCAACAAGGAGGTTCAGACCTGTGTTGTTGTATGAAATGTTCCAAAATCATGAAAGGTCCTGCTGTGAGTCATGGTTTCGGAGCTGTTACGTGAGCAAGTATCTGGGAGCTTGTGCTGAGTAAGGACTTCTGCTTCCAGCTGCTGCTATTGCAAGTGTCCCCATCCCCTGCACCCTCAGCAGCCAGTGCAGAGCCTGCTCCTCTGCTGCCCTCCCCAGAGGGTCACCCACACTGTCCCTGGGGCTCCAGGGAAGGCTTGGCAGCATTTCCTTTCTCTGCCACTCTCCCCAGCTTCACACTCCAGAAACACTCCTTCAGCCCCAGCTCTTAATGGCTTTGCCCAGTTTCTCTGCTGCCTGCAGCTTGTCCCCCTGGACTGCCACTCTCTGAGTTCCAGTGGAAGGACAATCATCACAGAATGGTTCAGGTTGGAAGGGGCCTCAGAGGTCATTTACTCCAACCACCTACCAAGGTGCCTCCCAGCTAGACTTGGGTGCTCAAGGTCTTGTTCAACACTCCTTCAGCCCAGGTTAAAGTTCATTTTTCCACCCCAGCCCAGGTTAAAGTTCATTTTTCCCCCCATATCCTCCTCTTTTTTCCAGCTGTTCTGGTCCCAGAGGATGTTGTTACCAAGACAACAAGGAAGGGTTTCTTGACAGTCCTGCAGAAGGCTGCCAGCTGGAGATGTGCTTTCAGAGAGTGCCTGGAAGGGGCCTCACAGATCATCTACCCCAACTCCCAGCCATGCACTGGGACACCTCTCAGCTAGACTTGGCTGCTCAAAGCCTCATCTAACCTGGCCATGAACACTTCCAGGGCAGAGGCAGCCACAGCCTCCCTGGGCAGCCT
This sequence comes from Eubucco bourcierii, assembly GCA_013396675.1. NCBI lineage: Eukaryota > Metazoa > Chordata > Aves > Piciformes > Ramphastidae > Eubucco > Eubucco bourcierii. The sequence continues at coordinate 8,891 of VWZE01000045.1, forward strand.
GTGCCAGTCTCACCACCCTGCTACTGAAGAACTTCTTCCTCAGCTCCACTCTAACCCTGCTCTGCCTCAGCCCCAGACCATTCCCCCTTACCCTGTCTCCTCAGCAAAAGTCTCTCTGCAGCCTTCTTGCAGGATCCCTTCAGCTACAGGGAGGCTGTTGGTGGAGTGTGTGGGTTGCTCTGTGTCCTGCCATAACTCACAGGGTTGCTTTCCTCTCCCCAGCTCCTGTCCAAAGGCAGCTGAAGCTGCTCGGCTCCTCCTGACAGATCTTTGGTCCAACAGGGAGCTCCAGAGTGTGCTCAAGCAGGTAAGGAGAAGGCTTCTGCTTGGTGGCTGACAAGGACAACCCTGCTCTTGACTCACCTGCTGAAGGTTCCAAGGCAAGCACAGCAGCAACCACTGGCAGCAGCTAGGAGGGTGCCAGGGCACTGGGATGGCCACGATGCTCCCTGCACGCTGCTACCCATCTCAGATCCAAGCTACAGCTGCTGGGACTGGCATTGGGAGCTCAGTGGAGGGCAAAAGGTCTGTGCTGGGCACCCTGGGGCCGATGCTCCTTTAGGTGGCTCCTCCATGACACGACCACCTCACTGCTGGGGTCAGTGCTGCTCTGTTCGCAGCCCTGGGTGCTCTGCTCTGGCAGATTTCTTCTCTGCAGTCCATCCTGCAGGATCAGCATGTCCCAGCAGATCCCTGGCAAGTTTCCTCCTCTCTTTTCCCTTGGTTTCTTCTGTGTCCATAACCCTACCCTGTGCTTACATCAACCCTACCATCAGGGTAATCTTTCAAAGCAAGAAGAGGACCATTTAGGGTTTGTTTTGCTCCTTGCAACAGAAACTGTGAAGGTACAGAGCCAGGCAGGGCTCGGAGCCAGCTCCCGGTTCCCAGCTCCTGGTTCCCAACTCCCAGTTCCCAGCAGCTCTCTTTAAACAAGTTGGATTTTTCCAACTCAACAACAGCAGCACCTGCAGAGGGGAAAGGGCCAGATGAAAGACAAAGTGAAACATCCACACGGGGGAGTGCCCTGGGGGCAGGAAGATGCAAAGCACTTGAACATCCCTAACAGCTGAGGACTTTCTCCACAGAAGCTTCTGTGGCTTTGTGCTGGGTCAGAGCTTTGTCCTTTCATCTCAGGAGCCTCTGCCCACTCGTGCTGGTGTCACTGAGGCAGTGCTGTGCTCCCACAGGAGCCTCTGCCCACTCGTGCTGGTGTCACTGAGGCAGTGCTGTGCTCCCACAGGTGCATTGGTGCACACCAGGCAAGGAGAATGGCAGAATGCAAGGGTAGAGGCATCAGCCATCAGGCTTTGCCACTTCTCCACCATGAGGAACAAGATGAATTAGTGTCCAGGGGAGAATGAAGTGAAGGTTTCCTTGGGCAAAGCTGGAGAATTCCAGCTCCTGGCAGGGCATAGAACCATGGAATTGCTTGTGTTGGTAAAGCCCTCTGAGATCATCCAGTCCAACATCAACCCAGCACCACCATGCCCACTAAACCATGGCCCCAAGGGCCATGCCCACACCTTCCTTCAACACCTCCAGGCATGGAGATGCCCTGGGCAGCCTGTTCCAGTCCCTGACCACTCCTCCAGCAAACAAATTTTTCCTCCTCTCCAATCTAACCCTCCCCTGGCACAATTTTAGGACATTTCTTCCCCTTCTATCACCTGAGCCCAGGCAGCAGAGCCCAACCCCCACCTGGCTTCAGGCTCCTCTCAGGGAGCTGCAGAGAGCAATGAGCTCTGCCCTCAGCCTCCTCTTCTCCAGGCTGCACACCCCCAGCTCCCTCAGCTACCCCTTCCTTGCTCCAACCTCCCTTCAGGGAGCTGCAGAGAGCAATGAAGTCTCCCTCAGCCTCCTCTTCTCCAGGCTGCACACCCTCAGCTCCCTCAGCTGCTCCTCCCCAGCCCTGCTGTTCTCCAGGCCCTTCCCTAACTTCTCTGCAATGAAGGGAACATGAAATCCATCACTGAGGGTGATGTGTCAAAGGCACACAGAGGGAGGATGGAGAAGGCTGCTGGAGTATGGAGGTCATGTTCTAAGTGCAGGGCAGGTGCTGAGGTGGAGCAGGAGGCTCTCTCTCGTGGCAGCAGATCACTACCAGCTCTGGAGCTGCTCTGCACTCACTGCACTTCACATGTGTCTGCTTTTTCAGCAAGGGTTTGACAAGAACATGATGGGATCTCTAGCTGGAACAACCTTCAGGACCCTCTCCTCCAGATTTTAGGAGCCTCTTTACACACATTCAGGCTGCAGGTGAGGACAGGGCCCTTAAACGTGGGGGAGGGGTGGGGGTGGGGGGGCACTGAGCACTGCATGGACCCCATCAGGTTTTTCTGCTTTTAATGTTCCCTCGAGTGAGTTTGTGAAGATTTTAATCCCGAATCCTGTGAAACGTTTGTGTTGATCATAGAATCAGAGAATGGCTCCACAGAGACTGGCAGCAGGTGCTGATCCCTCTGCCAGGGGCAGGGACACCTCCCACCACCACAGGTTACTCAAAGCCTCATCCAGCCTGGCCTTAGAACACCTCCAGGGATCCACAGCCTCCCTGGGCAACCTGTGCCAGTCTCTCCCCACTCTCACTCTCAACAATTCCTCCTCTCCACTCTCACTCTCCCCTCTCCCAGCTCAAAGCCATTGTCTCTCATCCTGGTATTCCCAGCCCTTGTCACAAGTTCTTCTCCAGTTCTCCTGCAGCTCCTTCAGGCACGGAAAGGTTGCTCTGAGGTCTGCCTGCAGCCTTCTCTTCTCCAGGCTCAACAGCCCCAACTCCCCCAGCCTGTCCCCATAGCAGAGGTTCTCCAGCCCTTAGCATCTTGGTGACCTCCTCTTGACCTTCTCCAGCAGTTCCATGTCCTTGTGCTGGATTCTCCAGAACTGGAGGCAGTGCTGCAGGTGAGGTCTGAGCAGAGCAGAGCAGAGGGGCAGAATCCCCTCCCTGTGCTGCCGCTCTGCCTGCAGCCAGCACACAGCAGCCTCTGGGCTGCCAGAGCATACTTCCAGCTCATAACCAGCACCTCCAAGTCCTTCTCCATGGGGCTGTTCTCAATCTCCTCCTCACTCAGCCTGGATTTGTGCTTGGGATTACCCCAACCCAGCTGCAGCACCTTGCACTTGGCTGCTTGGTTGGCTTGGGCCCACCCCTGCAGCCTTGCCCAGGTGCCTCTGGCTGGATCCCTTCCCTCCGTGTGTCAGCCACACCACACAGCTTGGTGCCATCCACAGACTTGCTGAGCTGCCTCCATCCCACTGCCCACACCACCAACAAAGGTGCTAAACAGCTCTGGCCCCAGCACCAGTCCCTGAGGGACTCCAAGCCTCAGGGTCAGTGCAGATGTAGCCCACACCATGCAGCTGTGTTTGCTTTGCACAAGCTCAGCACAGCTGCCATGGGTTGAACAAAGCTGCAGGACTTGAGTAGGCTTCCTCTGCCTTCCCTATTTTACCAAGCAATAATTGATTCACTGCATTTAACAAAACCCTCTCAGCTAGAGCTTTCCACAGGGATCTCTCTGACAGTAATTTCATGCCTGAAGTCTGACTAAGGTTACCCAGAGAGTGCCAGTGACACACAATTCATTCCAGCACAAGCTATGGTATCAAACATCACCCTCTGGGCATGGGTTTTGGGGTTGTTTTTTCTTTGGTTTTGGGGGTTTTTTTGTTTGTTTGTTTGTTTTTTGGAGCACTTAATAATCCATTTGCAAGCCTCATGTCAAAATATGGAGCTAGATGCTGGCACCTGGAAAATCCCAAGAAGGAAAAGAAGTTAGGGAAATCCTGGGCAGAATTATCAGGGCATGACTACAAGATTTAATTCAGTGTGAAAAGAGGATTGAATCTGTAAGGTAGCTCTGAGTCTTAATTCCTAGTGAAGGCAGAGTCATGGAATTATAGAGTGGTTGGGGTTGGAAGGGTGCTTAGGAGACACTTGAGTCCAACCCTACTGCCAAAGCAGGGTCACCCAGGGCAGGTCACTCAGGGATGCCACCAGATGGGTCTTAAGAGCCTCGAGAGACACCTCCCAGCCTTTAAGTTTGAAGCACTTTTCAACTGTCAGCTGTGTGCAGAGAATCAGTGGTAGGGGTTGGAAGGGACCTCAGGAGATCTCCTAATCCAGCTCCCTTGCTGAACGTGTCCAGGTCTCCAGGATGGGGACTGAGGTGACTTTAATTGAATTATTGCCTCCCTTGACTCAAATGCTCTTTGCAGCTGAGCTAAGCAGAGTCCTGATGCAAGAGGAAATGCTGCAGAAGCTCATTTTAGTCCTCTGCCCAGCTACAGAGTTCCCTTTATGCCCTCTTGGGTTCTGAGACCTCCCCTCCAATCCTGCCTCCAGTTCTGGTGTCTCCAGCACAAGAGGGACATAGGACTGTTGGAGTGAGTCAAGAGGAGGCCACAAAGATGGACCACAAGGGCTGGAGCAGCTCTGCTCTGGGGACAGGCTAAGGGAGCTGGGGGTGTGCAGCCTGGAGAGAAGGCTCCAGGGGAACCTCAGAGCTGCCTGCAGTGCCTGAAGGGATCCTGCAAGAAGACTGCAGAGAGACTTTTGCTGAGGGTGTCTAGAGCCAGGCCAAGGGGGAATGGTTTGAAGCTGAGGCAGAGCAGGGTTAGACTGGAGCTGAGGAAGAAGCTCTTCAGTAGCAGGGTGGTGAGACTGGCACAGGCTGCCCAGGGAGGCTGTGGCTGCCTCCGCCCTGGAAGTGTTCATGGCCAGGTTAGATGAGGCTTTGAGCAGCCAAGTCTAGCTGAGAGGTGTCCCAGTGCATGGCTGGGAGTTGGGGTAGATGATCTGTGAGGCCCCTTCCAGGCACTCTCTGAAAGCACATCTCTTGTCAGACCCCACCTGGAGTACTGTGTGCAGTTCTGGAGCCCTCAGCACAGGAAGGACATGGAAGTGTTGGAGTGGGTCCAGAGGAGGCCACAAAGATGCTCAGAGGGCTGCAGCAGCTCTCCTATGAGGACAGGCTGAGAGAGTTGGGGCTCTGCAGCCTGGAGAAGAGAAGGCTTCGAGGGGACCTGATAGTAGCCTTCCAGTATCTGAAGGGGGCCTACAGGAAGGCTGGGGAAGGATTATTTACAAGGTCCTGCAATGACAGGACAAGGGGCAATGGGTTTGAACTGGCAGAGGGGAGATTTAGACTGGATGTCAGGAGGAAGTTCTTTACAGTGAGGGTGGTGAGACACTGGCACAGGTTGTCCAGGGAGGTTGTGGCTGCTCCCTCCCTGGAGGTGTTCAAGGCCAGGATGGATGAGGCCTTGAGTGAGCTGTGCTAGTGGGAGGTGTCCCTGCCTATGGCAGGGGGTTGGAACTGAATGATCCTTGAGGTCCCTTCCAGCCTTACCATTCTATGATTCTATGATTCTATGATCTCCAGCTGGCAGCCTTCTGCAGGACTGTCAAGAAACCCTTCCTTGCTGTCTCGGTACCAACAACCTCTGGGACCAGAACAGCTGGAAAAGAGAGGAGGATATGGGGGGAAAAATGAACTTTAACCTGGGCTGGGGTGGAAAAATGAACTTTAACCTGGACTGGGGTGGAAAAATTAACTTTAACCTGGGCTGGGGTGGAAAAATTAACTTCAACTTGGGCTGAAGGAGTGTTGGATGAGGCCTTGAGCACCCAAGTCTAACTGGGAGGCACCCTGGTAGGTAGTTGGAGTAGATGACTTCTGAGGCCACTTCCAACCTGAACCATTCTGTGATGATTGTCCTTCCACTGGAACTCAGAGAGTGGCAGTCCAGGGGGACAAGCTGCAGGCAGCAGAGAAACTGGGCAAAGCCATTGAGAGTTGGGGTTGAAGGTGATGAAAAGGTTTGTTGAATGCTTTCATTATTTGGAGGGGGTTGGGGATTGGTTTTTTTTTCCCTTTTCTTTTTCTCCATTTCAGGATTTGGAACTGGTTCATGTCCAGGAAGACAACTCCCTCCTTCCACAACTCCTTCCCTCCACCACTCCTTAGGATGTTAACAACTTTAGAGGGTCTCTGAGTCTAAACTCAGCTGTCAAACCACCTGAAAGCCTGGATTGCATCTGAATGATCCTGAGATTTTTAAGCCTTTTGTTGTCTGTCTGTCTGTTTGGTTTCCATGTTAAAGGGGCAGAAGGGACTTTCATTGAGGTTCTACTTTCCAGCTGTCAATTGTGATTGGGGTTTTGTTTGTTTGTTTGTTGTGCAAGGAGTGTGTCTGTGTTAACTCCCTGCACACCCACCTGGGGAGTGCAAATCTTCCCCCGGGCTTAGTCCCTGCCTCCCACCCAGCCTTGGGGTGAGCTGCGCAGTTTAATTCCCCCTTGTAGAGTCCTTCCTCCCCTTCCACACAAGCCATGCACCAGATACTGCCACACTGAACACTTGTCACAACCTACTGTTAGCCCCCAAGGCTAAAAATTACCAATTTTAGGTCGAGTCCCCCTCCCCTGTTGTGAACAGATACACACAAGGATGCTCTTGCCTGGTTCTTCCTAACACAGGATTCTCTTCTGCTTATGGGTTTCCCTCCGAGGAACTCTTTATAGTTATTAGCATTTTCTTTCCTGTCACATCAACCATTTTCTCTCAAGAAGCAAATTTTGATGTCTGCAAACTCTCTCCTGGGTCTCAGTAACCCTCCTCTGAAGCTCTGTGTGTGAGGGGACAGTTGCAACACATCAGCAGAGCGTGGACATCTGCGGCTCCTGGACCGCTCTGAGCACCAAAGCGACCTCCACTCCGCGGCTGTGCCTGGGCAAAAGGTGGCATTGGAGGAGCTGAGCTGGAGGCAGGCAAAGTGTTGGGTTGGGTTGGGTTGGGTTTGTTTTTTTTATCCCCTGGGATCACTGACTGCTACACAGGACTGGGAAAACCAAAAGTTGAGGGATGTGGCCTTTTTCCATGCTGCTTTGTGTGCGTTGAGCAGCGTTCATGTGCCAAGGGTGAAATCAGAATCACAGCAACACCCCCAGGTTGGCAAAGCCCCTCAGGGCCACCAAGGCCAACCTAGAACCCTGCTCTACAAGATTTACCTTAAACCATAGCCCCAAGCACCACATTCAAACCAGCCTTAAACACCTCCAGGGTGGGTGACTCCACCACCTCCCTGGGCAGCTCATTCAGTCCCTGACCACTCTCTGCATGAAAAA
>VWZE01000045.1:48462-79733 GCA_013396675.1 Eubucco bourcierii
AGGAAGGGGGCAGGAGGCATGGGGGAAGGGGGCAGGAGGCATGGAGGAAGGGGGCAGGAGGCATGGAGGAAGGGGGCAGGAGGCATGGAGGAAGGGTGCTCAGCCTGCCCAGGGACTTACACTTTCTGGTGGTCACTGACACGGTTTCGGAGGACATTGATCTGCAGGGGAGACACAGAGAGGTGGTGAGGCCTGGCAAGATGTCCCATACCTGCCCAGGGGCCAGGGCTGGGGAGAAGATCCACCACTGCTCTCTCTTCCCCAGCAGTTCCTGCATGGGGTTCAGCACAGGGCTGGGATGCAGATGTGCCCCAGGAGCTGGGAGGTCACAGAGCCACCACACAGCTCCTTTCTCCTCCAGCATTTCACAGCCCTGTGCTGGCTGCTGCTGGCAAGGTCGGTGTGGTCCTGGCTCATCTTCAGAAGGGAGGCAGATGTGGTTTTGCTTTCTGTGGTACAGAGCCCCCGAGGTGTTTGCCAGCCCCTTGGGTCCCAGGTGGGCAGCAGAAGGAGCAGGCAGGCACAGAGAGGAGGAGCAGCTGACAGAGGAGCTCAGCCCTCACCTCGTATTTCTGCCGCTTGAACTTCTCCTGCAGGTCGAATTTCTCAGCCTCCAGGTCTCGGATGGTTTGCCAAAGCTCCTTGGCCTTGTCCCTGTGGGAAGAGTCAGATGGTGGCAGCGCTGCAGGGCACCTTGTGGTGGTGCCACCACCCTGCCTGCTTCCCCAGGAGGGGTCTCTGCAGGCTCCACGCCCAGGTGGGGCTGTCAGCCAAGCAGTGATGCCAGTCCCAGGTGTAGATTTGAGCCGTGTGTGAGGTGTCCCCACGCTGTGGGGACAGGAATGTCCCACGCGTGGGAGCCTGGCTCCCTCTGATGGCCACCACCGCCACCAGCAGCCTGGCAGGGGTGGATTGGCGGTGCCACGGAGCCCGTGTCATAGAATCTCAGAACTGCTTGGGTTGGAAAAGCCTTCTAAGGTCATCTTCTCCTCTCCTCTGCCCTGCTGAGACCTCACCTGGAGCACTGCATTCAGTGCTGGGCTCCCCAGTTCAGGAGAAACAGGGATAGAGCCCAAGGAAGGGCTGTGAAGATGCTGAAGGGGCTGAGCAGTGCCCTGTGAGGAGAGGCTGAGGGACCTGGGACTGTTTGGTCTGGAGAAGAGAAGACTGAGGGAGGAACTGATCAATGTCTATAAATATCTGAGGGCTGGGGGTGAGGAGGGAGGGGACAAACTCTGCTCACTTGTGCCCTGGGATAGGACAAGGAGCAATGGATGGAAACTGCAGCACAGGAAGTTCCACCTCAGCATGGGGAAGAACTTCTTGTCTGTAAGGGTCCCAGAGCACTGGCACAGGCTGCCCAGAGAGGTTGTGGAGGTTGTGGAGTCTCATCTGGAGCCTTTCCAGCCCTGTCTGGATGCGTTCCTGTGCGACCTGTGCTAAATTCTATGGTCCTGCTCTGACAGGGGAATGGAACTGAAGATCTCCAGAGGTCCCTTCCAACCCCTAACATCCTGTGATCTGTCATCCTGTCATCCTGTCATCCAGTCCAACAGAGAAACATAGAATCATAGAATGGGAAGGTTGGAAGGAACCTCAAGGATCAGCCAGTTCNTCAGTCTCCCCTCTGCCAGTTCAAACCCATTCCCCTTGTCCTGGCATTGCCAGACCTTGTCAATAGTCTCTCCCCAGCCTTCCTGTAGCCCCCTTCAGATCCTGGAAGGCTACTCTAAGGTCTCCTGGAAGCCTTCTCTTCTGCAGGCTGCAGAGCCCCAACTCTCTCAGTCTGTCCTCACAGCAGAGCTGCTTCAGCCCTCTGAGCATCTTCATGGCCTCCTCTGGACTGGCTCCAACACTTCCATGTCCTTCCTGTGCTGGGAGCTCCAGACTGCACACAGGACTCCACCATGGCCACTAAACCATGTCCCCAGGTGCCACGGCTACATCTTTCTTGAACACCTCCAGGGACAGGGACTCCACCACCTCCACACAGGGTGTCACAACTCATCTCCCAGCTTGGCCACCACCTTCCCACAGGCCCCAATCAGCCTGCCCTAGCCTCAGGACCCTGCCCTAGAAGTGGGACCCCCAGCAGAGCCCCCGTGGCAGGCAGCCTTCATGCAGCCTGCGCTCACCTCAGCTTGTCCTCACTCAGGTGGTCGATGTTCAGGGGCTTCCGCCGCTCGCTGAGAATCTTCTTCTTCTTCTCCCGTTCTGTTTGTTTCTTCCCACCCTTTTTCTCTGACTAAGGAAACCATCAATCAGGCCACAGGAGGGGACACACATCCTCAGTTCTGCCCCCAACACTCTCAACTTTTGGCACGTGAGCTCCTCAAGGAGCTCTTGACAACAGTGGACAAGACACACTCTCCCCCACTGCCTTCTTCCCTGTCCCTTAGGTGATGCTGGACCTGCCCTGGCCAGCATCTGCAAAGCAGAGCTCTCAGATGACTTTGTCCCTCCAACCACTGCTGTAATCAACAACAGTGGCCTGGCCCCTTCTGCTTGTAGGAACCACAGCCTGCCAACACTGAGAAGATGCCCAGGGCTGTGAGGTCAGCCCGTGGCTGAACCCTTCCCAGGAGCAGCAGGGACTTCATTGCAACCACCCAGGGCAGGACCAGACCTTCTGCATGTAGCCTCCAAAGTGCAGCATGTTGGAGAAAGCTTTCTTCTTCCGCGCCTCCTCCTCTGCTTTCTTCCGCGCCTCCTCCTCCTCTTTGCGAGCTCTCTCTTCCTGCCAGGGTCAGAAACGGCTCAGGAGCAGATGGACACAGATCTCCCAGAGCAGCTGGTGCCCCCCTCTGCTCCGTGGGCAGGCCTGTGCTGCCCAAGGCCAGCCCGTGCCCGCAGTGCGACTCACGGCCACGCGCGCCTGCCGCTCCTTCTCCCGCTCGCTGCGGATCCGCTGCTGCTCTGCCCTCTCCGCTCGCCGCTTCTCCTGCGGACAGACAGCACCTGGCCTTGGGCACCCTGGGGAGCATCATTCTCTCTCTCCCTAGGGACACATCCCTGACCCCAAAAGCCCTGAGAGCCCCAAGGGCAGACCTGCTGCTCTCTCAGAGCCACAAGAATATCTCGGGTCAGGAGAGGCTTCTGAGCTCATTCAGCCCAGCCCTAAACCCAGCACTGCAGGCTCAGCACCAAACCGTGTCCCTGAGCTCCAGCTCCACAGCTGCTTGAACACCCCCAGGGATGGGGACTGCAGTACTACCCTGGACAGCTTGTGCCAAGGTTTGAGAACCCTTCCAGTGGAGAAATATTTCCTAGCATTCAGCCTGAACATCCCCTGGGGCACCTTTGGAACAATTTTCTCTACTCCAAGGAGCAGAGGCTGCTCCCTGCTCACTCCAACCTCCCTGCAGGGAGCTGCAGAGAACAATAAGGTCTCACTCAGGCTCCTCTTCTGCAGGCTGCACACCCCCAGCTCCCTCAGCCTCTCCTCACAGGGCTGTGCTCCAGGCCTCTCCCCAGCCTTGGTGCCCTTCTCTGGACACCTTCAGCACCTCAACATCTTTCTTAACCTGAGGGGCCCAGAACTGGACACAGCACTCAAGGTGTGGCCTGAGCAGTGCTGAGCACAGGCGGATGATCCCCTCCTGTCCCTGCTGCACACCCTGGTTCTAACCCAAACCAGGATTCAAATTGGTTTTGTTGGCCACCTGGACACTGCTGGCTCATGTTAAGCCAACTATCCACCAACAGCCCCAGGTGCCTCTCCAAGGTGCAGCTTTCCAACCACACAGCTCCAAGTCTGTAGCTCCCTATGGGTTTGTGACTCAGGTGCAGGACCTGGCACTTGGCCTTGCTGAACTTGGCCCAAGGTACAGGACCTGGCACTTGGCCTTGCTGAACTTGGCCCAAGGGTCTGACCTGCCCAGATCCCACTGAAGAGCTTCCCCACCCTGTGACAGTTCCCATGGGAGCACTGGGCCCATGACCATGGCAGGAGATGCAGCTCTGCTGGGCACTGCAGCATGGCAGCAGCCAGACCAGGGAATTCCAGTCACTGGGGCACAAATCCTGGCTCCAGCCTCGGGGGTTTTGCCATCAGCACTGTGGGGGAAGGCTCATGGCTGAGTGCCCACAGGGGAGAATGTGGTAAGAGCAAGGCAAGGGGAGTGCTGCAGACATACAATCCTGTCCTTGAGGGACATGAGCTCCTCCTCCTCCTTCTTCCTGCTTTCAAAGTGGGCTTCAATGAGAGCCTGCAGCTCGTTCAGGTCCTTCTCCATGCGCTTGCGGTGGATGTCCTGCCGCAGACAGAAACAGGGGTGAGGACCACTCTGCCACCAGGGAAGCCCTCCAGGAGCTGCAGAGCTGCTGGGCACAGCGTGGAGGAGCAACACAAAGGTGACCTCGTGGGGAGGGGCATCGATTACACTACTCACATCAAAATCCAGTCGCTCTCCATCTGGGATTTTGGGAGGCACCAGGTTGGGCATGAAGACCCTGCAACCAAAGGTGAGCAGGAGGGTGGAGAGCCTGCAGCAGATACCTGGGGCAGGGTGGTGCCCTTCACCCATGCACTGCTCTGCCCAGCTCTCCTGTCTGAGCCTCCCAGTGGTGCAGAGCAAACACGTTTTGAGGGCAGGGAAGTGCAGTGATGCTTGCCGGAGGTTGCCAGCTGGACAGCCTCAGAGGAAGGCCTTTGGCATTCCCAGGAAGTACTCCAAGGCTCCTTTGTGGCTGGAATAACACTGGCACAACCCTCTGCCAGCACCCTATGGCTGGTAGCCACCCCTTTGCTCACCCTGTGTGTGCCAGTGTGACCTGTCACAGGGAGCTGGAAACCATCCCCTCATCCTCCGTGGGCTTAGGGGAGGACAGGAGATGCTCGTTAGGAGCACAAAAAGACACCAAAGGATGAAGAGATGATGGCTGAGGACAGATCTGCCTCCCACACCACAGCATCCTAGAGGTCCATGAAGACCTGCAGGCTGCTGGCCCCACTCCTTCAGGAAGGTGGTCCTGAGCCTGGGGTGCTGGAAGTCCTGCAGGTACTTGTGTCCTGCCAGCCACAGCCAGGAGCATTCTGCAGAAGCATAATCCTGCTTCTGCCAAGGACCAGGTACCCCAGGCCAGGGGACACACACATCTTTTCCAGCTGCAGGGCCACAGGGGACTCCTCCAAGGAGCACACAAAATGCTTCAAAACCTCATTCCCAGGAAACTCTTTGTTCAACTATAGAATGGTAGGGTTTGGAAGGAACATCCAGAGATCACCCAGTCCAACCCTCTGCCAGAGGAGCACCCAGGGCAGGTCACACAGGAACACGTCCAGGTGGAGCTTGAAAGTCTCCAGAGAAGGAGACTCCACAACCTCTCTGGGCAGCCTGCTCCAGGGCTCCAGCATCCTCACACCAAAGAAGTTTCTCTTCATGTTGAGGTGGAACCTCCTGGGTTCCAGTTTGTGTCCATTTCCCTTTGTCCTGTCACAGGACAGCACTGAACAGAGCCTGGCCCCTTCTTGCCCCCCTCCCTTCAGGTATTTGTAACCATTGATCCAATCATAGAATCATAGAATCATAGAATGGTAAGNTGTATTTGTAACCATTGATCCAATCCCCTCTCAGACTTCTCTTCAGCAGACTAACCAGCCCCAGGTTCTCAGCCTTTCCTGATCTTCCAGCCCCTTCATCATCCTTGTATCCTCTGTTGGAGTCTCTTCAGTAGCTTCCTGTCCCTCTTGAACTGCAGAGCCCAGTTCAAGAGTCCAGAACTGGATCCAGTACTCCAGATGTGGTCTTACCAGGGCAGAGCAGAGGGGGAAGAGAACCTCTCTCGACCTGCTGGCCACACTCTCCTGAATACACAACAGGAGACCATTGCCCTCCTTGGGCACAAGGACACATTGCTGTCCACAGAGAACTGACTGTCCAGCAGGACTCCAGGGTCCTTCTCCCTGGAGCTGCTTCCCAGCAGGTCAGCCCCTACTTGTACCGAGCACCTTCATGCCCTGATAGTAGCCTTCCAGTATCTGAAGGGGGCCTACAGGAAGGCTGGGGAAGGATTATTTACAAGGTCCTGCAATGCCAGGACAAGGGGCAATGGGCTTAAACTGGCAGAGGGGAGATTTAGACTGGATGTCAGGAGGAAGTTGTTTGCAGTGAGGGTGGTGAGACACTGGCACAGGTTGCCCAGGGAGGTTGTGGCTGCTCCCTCCCTGGAGGTGTTGAAGGCCAGGTTGGAGGAGGCCTTGAGTGACCTGTACTAGTGGGAGGTGTCCCTGCCTATGGCAGGGGGTTGGAACTGGCTGATCCTTGAGGTCCCTTCCAACCTTCCCATTCTGTGATTCTATGATTCTATGCCTACCTGCCTGTTTCTCTCCCTTTTTCTTTCCATGCCCCAGCCTCTGCCTCCCTCATGCTTTTGGGACCTCTCTGTCCCATACCCTTTCTGGGTCTTGGTGCTAAGCCCACCCCAGGCAGCCCCTGCCCTGGCACAGCTCCCAGCTCAGACCTTTCATTAGCACTTACTTGGGCTTAGGCTTCGCTTCGCCTGCAGGTGACCAGGAGCAGAGAAAAGGACCAAGTTAGTGTCACAGAGAGGGCTGCATCCACAGCTGCACCCAGCCCACAGCACTCAGCCAGGCTCCCCTCCCTCCCTGCAGCACAGGCTGCCCTCCACACCCTCCACCAGCCCAGGGCCACCAGGGGAGGTGACCAGCTGTGTGCCACACCACACCTTCATGTCCCAGGTTGGGCAGAGAGGTGCTTGGTACCTTCTCACAGGGGCAAAGGGACAGTGCCCCCCAGCCCAGAGGAACAATGAGGACAATACTTCACCTTCCCCAGACTCCTGCTCTCGGTCTCCCTCTGCACCTGTGGAAAACACCAGGAACATGCTTCAGCTCCCTGCTGGGCACCCTGCTCATTGCCATGCTTCAGCTCCCTGCTGGGCACCCTGCTCATTGCCATGCTTCAGCTCCCTGCTGGGCACCCTGCTCATTGCCATGCTTCAGCTCCCTGCTGGGCACCCTGCTCATTGCCATGCCTCAGCTCCCTGCTGGGCACCCTGCTCATTGCCATGCTTCAGCTCCCTGTTGGGCACCCTGCTCATTGCCATGCTTCAGCTCCCTGCTGGGCACCCTGCCCATTGCCATGCTTCAGCTCCCTGTTGGGCACCCTGCTCATTGCCATGCTTCAGCTCCCTGCTGGGCACCCTGCTCATTGCCATGCTTCAGCTCCCTGCTGGGCACCCTGCTCATTGCCATGCTTCAGCTCCCTGCTGGGTACCCTGCCCATGTGCCATGCTTCAGCTCCCTGCTGGGCACCCTGCTCATTGCCATGCTTCAGCTCCCTGCTGGGCACCCTGCTCATTGCCATGCTTCAGCTCCCTGCTGGGCACCCTGCCCATGGGCACATGGGGAGGTCATCCACACTGCCCTGTGCTTCTCCATACTGTAAACCCCAGGTCCATGTCTCCAGGATGAGCAGGGAGAGAGCAGGCCCCTGCTGGGCCTCCACCCTGCACAAAGACCCCAGGAGAGCCCCAAGCCCTCTCTGGGAGGGACCCGGAGGAGCTGTGCAGGATCTCAGGGTGGGGAAGCAGCAGCACTGCTCTCTCCTTCTGTCTTCTGGTGAGTTCCTTCACGAGGCAGCACAAAGCCAACCTTCCTCAGATCCTCCAGTGCTGTTGGAGGGTTGGGCCAAGGCAGGTCTGCCCCATTTACCACAGATTCTCTTCAGCAGCACAAGAATTCCACACTGAAAGCCCCGTTGGGAGCTCTTAGTGCCTTGGGGGGACTGAGATGAGGAACAAAAGGGTTAAAATGGTCTCTCCTCCACTCCTGCTTTACCTTCTCCTGGTGCTTTCGTTTCATCTTCTTGCTCTGTTTCAAAAGCAAAGGGGAGTATATGAGCTCCATGGGTGAGGGTAGCCACATCCCCAGCTCAGAAGGGTCCCAGCCCCCAACTCGAGGAGCACAGTTGGGATCTGAGCCCATCCTACCAGCTGTGTCAGCACAGGGACATGCATCAGGCAGCCCCATCTGCTCCCAAGAGGTCCCATGAAGCTCAGTGCCCTTTGGGTGCTGAGACACACAGCAGAGCATGATCCCAGTTTTGGAGATGCTCCCTTTAAGGCTGTGGGGACCTCTGGATGGAAGAGGCTGAGCCATGGCATTATTGCTGCAGGCAGCAGGAAGCAGCTTTGTGAACCAAGGCACTTGGTGGGTCAGGAAAGAGCTGCTCAGTTGGATACCTCCTGACTGAAATCACAGGCAGGGGGAAGAGCTGCCCCTGTGCTCCTCACCCACTGCCACAGGCCATGCTGGCACACCCCTGACCCTGCTCACACCCCACAGAAGCAGAGGAGGGCTCCAACCAAGCTGTGGGAGCTCACCGGTGAAGCCACCACGCACCTTCTGCCTTGGTCTCTTCAGCCTCCTCCTCTGCCTCCTCTGCCTGTTCTTCCTGACCTGTGGAATAAGAGGCAGCATGAGTCTGACAGCCATGATCCCTCCAGGAACAGGAAAACTGTGGCCCAGAGGTGGCCAAGAGAGAGAACCAGGAGATGGAGCCGCAGGAGAAAGGAGGCTGAGAAAGTGAAGGGCTCTGCCCTGGCCTTTACCCAGGGGCTGCTCTCTGTGCCTGGACAGGGCAAAAGGAACAAAATCCAAGGATTTCCTCCTGATGTCCTCAGGCCCTCTCATGCTCCCACACCCCAGGATGTGGGGGAGCAGAGGTGATCGTTGTTGTGCTCCTCCAGGCAGCCATGAACACAGCTGGTGGCACTACAGGAGGTGCCCTCTGCACCCTCACGGAGCCAGGGCACTGCTGGAGCAGTTTTCCACTGGAGGGAGCAGCGTCCCCACAGGAGTCCTCCACGGGAGTCAGAGCCACTGCTGGGGCCCACGGGTCCTGAGGTGCCACAGCAAGAGAGAAGGAAAGAAGAAGAAAATAGGAAGCCAAGAGTGGATTTGGTTGGAAGATGCAAGAGAGGAGCCACAGACGGCAGCAGACACAGGGAGCACAGCAGGGTGGGGAGGGGGAGTGCAGGCAGCAGGAGGGAGAAGTGGAAGAATGAGAGGAAAACCATTTCCCAACCCAGGAAAGAGACCTGACACCGACCCAGGGCACAGACACAGCAGCAGTGCAGAGCAGGGGACAAAGAAAGGTGCAATAGCTACCCTCTTCTTCCTCCTCTAGCCATTCTTCCTCTTCTGAGCCAGGCAGGAGGGAAAGGAATAAGGGCAGAGGTTAGTTGGGTGCCATAAAGCCATGGGGTGCAGCTATGGGGTGCATGAGGTGAGGGCTCCAGCACTGCACTGCTTTCCCCCCTCCTTCTCCCCCCTTGCTTCTCTTTGTTTTAAATCAGAGTCACAGAATGGGTTGGGTTGGAAGGGATCTTAAAGCTCATCCAGTTCCAACCCCCAGCCATAGGGCAGGGACACCTCCCACTAGCACAGGTTGCTCAAGGACTCATCCAGCCTGGCTTTAAACACCTCCAGGGAGGTTGTGGAGCACAGAATCACAGAATGTGATCAAAGATCACATTCTGTGATTCTGTGCTCCACAACCTCCCTGGGCAACCTGTGCCAGTGTCTCACCACCCTCAGTCTAAGGAATTTCTTCTTTATCTCCAGTCTAGATGCTCAGGATCATAGAATCATACAATCAGTCAGGGCTGGAAGGGATCACTAAGCTCCTCCAGCTCCAGCCCCCCTGCCATGGGCAGGGACACCTCCCACCAGCACAGTTTGCTGTAAGCCTCATCCAGCCTGGCCTTGGAAACCCCCAGGGAGGTTGTGGATCACAGAATCACAGATTGTGATTCTCTGCTTCATCTAGTTCCAAGCCCCCTGCCATGGATGTTTCAGTGCTCTGGCTGGTAGAGCCCTGAAGCAGCAAGAGGCTCAGCAAACCCCAAACCCAGCCCCAGCACCATCCAGCTGTGTCCCAGAGCAGCTGCCTGCACCGTGGGGGTTTGCTTCTTCACCAGGCTGAGGCAGTTGGAGGTTTGCAATGGAGCACCACTGAATGCTCAACACTCAGCTGAGGCTCCAGCTCCTGCTCAGTTGCTCCCAGCTCTGCCAACACCAAACTCCAGCATTCCCAGGCCTGGTCTGAGTCAAGAGCTCACTGATGAAAGAGGTGAAGATGTCCCAAGGAAATTCAGTCTGGGTTTGATCTTACTGAGGTTTGAAATAAGAGTTAGGTCACAGACTCACACAATGGCTTGAGTTGGAAGGGACCTGAGAGCTCATCCAGCTCCAACTCCCTGCCCACCTCCCACCTGCACAGCTTGCTCAAGGACTCATCCAGCCTGGTCCTGAACACCTCCAGGGAGGTTGTGGAGCACAGAATCACAGAATCTTTGATCACATTCTGTGATTCTGTGCTCCACAACCTCCCTGGGCAACCTGTGCCAGTCTCTCCCCACCCTCATTCTCAACAATTTCTTCCTCATCTCCACTCTCACTCTCCCCTCTCCCAGCTCAAAGCCATTGTCCCTCACCCTGGCACTCTCAGCTCTTGTCCAAAGTCCCTCCCCAGCTCTCCTGGAGCTCCTTCAGGTACTGGAAGGTTGCTTTAAGGTCTCCCTGGAGCCTTCTCTTCTCCAGGCTGAACAGCCCAACTCTCCCAACCTGTCCCCACAGAGGAGGTTGCCCAGCCTCAAATCATCTTTGTGGTCCTCCTTTGGACTCACTCAGATGGAGGAATCCAGACCATGGTCTCATCTGCCCTTCCTGGACATGATTTGCCCATTGCAGTGAAGGAATTTACCACAGAACCCACCCGAGCAAAACACCAATCCAACACCACCTGTCTCTTGCCCCTGGCACCTACCTTCCTCCACGTACTCCTCTTCACAGAACACAGGTGTGGACAGGAGAGAGGGAAGGAAAAAGGACATGAAGTTATTGAAGCTGCCCTGATCACTCCTCAGGTGCAGCCTCAGGGCAGGTGCTCCAGCTCCTCTTACCTTCCTGCTCCCTGCAAAGCACAACAGAGGTTTGCAGAGTTACTGAGCTGTGCTGCACTGGGGCACTGCTTTCCATCGTGGGGGGCAGAGAGGAACCTGATAGCTCCTCAAGGCTACCTCCCCTTCTTCCTAAGAATGGGCATTGGTGGCTGGGTGGCATGCTGGAAGGTGGCAGTGGGAATGGGACAAGGACCAAGTCACCCTCCAGGCTGCAGGTGGCAGAGCTGATGTGCTCAGCTGGCACTTTGGCGCTGGTCACAGCTCAACACTGGTCTGCAGCTAGAAAAGTCTGAGTGGCCATGGCCTCTCATCCTAGAAAGGGGCACCTCACATGCCACCTTCACCCCAAAGTCCTTCCCTGACCTGGAGGGAGATGCACAGTGTGTCCTTGGCTATGCCCAGGGGACCCTGGGCACAGAGGTCGGAGACACTCAGGGCTGTTGTGGCATTCAGACCTTACAGAAGGGCTCAGATCTGCGTTTTCTGTTGGTGGATGAGAAGCAGGAGCTGGGTTTGGACAGACCCTTATAGCCAAACAGCTCAGACTTTTGGCCCTTCTCTCTGGGCTGTGCTTCATGGTACAGCAGCCCTCACCAGCACAAAGCTGCCCTGGAATCTGGGCCCTGGGAGGCAGTTACAGAATCATTTTGGCTGGAGAAGACCTTTAAGGGCATCGAGTCCACCCTTTATTTAAATCTGGCACTGAACTGTGTCCCCCAGCACCACATCTCTGCCTCTTTTAAACACCTCCAGGGGTGGAGTTTTGACCACCTCCCTGGGCAGCCTGTGCCAGTCTCTGAGAACCCTTTCAGTGAAGAAGTTTCTTCTAATGCCCAACCTAAACCGTGCAGTGCTCTGGATGTGGCAGCAGAGCCCCAGCAGCAGCAGCAGACTGATGGCATCAGCTTTGCCCAGCCCCACCTCTGCACTGCTGCAAGTTTAATGCAGGGCCTGTCCCTTGCCATGGGTGAGCTGAGGCAGCTCCTAACACAGAATCCCCCACTTCTGGGACACACAGCACAGGTGGAGCTGGGCACAGGATGGGAGAGTCCCACAGCCCTTTCACAGTGGGTGATGGCAGGAGCTGGTGCCCCACAAGCAGCCCTTCTAAGCAGTGCTGGGATCCTGCAGGAAGACATATATGAGGAGAAGGAAAGAAAGAAAAGGAAGTTGGTGGAGCAGATCCAGAGAAGGGCAATGAAGCTGGGGAAGGGTCTGGGGAACAACAGGGCTGGGGAGGAGCAGCCGAGGGAGCTGGGGGTGTGCAGTGTGGAGAGGAGGTTGAGAAGAGACCTTATTGCTCTCTGCAGCTCTCTGAAAGGAGACTGGAGCCAGGTGGGGGTTGGGATTTTCTGCCTACTCTCAGGTGACAGAAGGAGAGGAACTGGCCTCAAATTGAGCCAGGGGAGGGTTAGGTTGGAGGGGAGAAAAAGTTTCTTTGCTGGAGGAGTGGTTAGGGATTGGCATAGGCTGCCCAGGGAGGTGGTGGAGTCCTCATGCCTGGAGGTGTTAAAGAAAGCTGTGGTCATGGCTCTTGGGGCCATGGTTTGGTGGCTGTGGTGGGGTTGGGTTGATGCTGCACTGGGTGATCTGAGAAGGATCTGAGGAGGAGAGGAACTGGCCTGCAATTGAGCCAGAGAAGGGTTAGGTTGGAGAGGAGGAAAAGTTTCTTTGCTGGAGGAGTGGTCAGGGATGGGCAGAGGCTGCCCAGGGAGGTGGTGGAGTCCCCATGCCTGGAGGTGTTGAAGAAAGCTGTGCCCATGGCACTTGGGGGCAGGGTTTGGTGGCCACGGTGGTGCTGGGTTGATGCTGGCCTGGGTGATCTCAGAGGGCTTTGCCAACCCAAAGGATTCTCTGGTCCTATGTTCACAAACACACCACTTACTGCTCACATTCTTCAACGACCTCTTCAGAGTCCGACATGTCCTGGTTTCCTGGCAGGGTTGGAGGCAGATTGGGCAAAGCAAGAGTCAGCAGCTGAGGTCAGGGCGAGCACAGCCTGGCTGCCAGTGCCCAAGGCACGGGCACTGAGAAGCTGATTCTCTCCAAAGCTCTTGGAGCTCTCCCCAGCCAGGCTGTGACAGTGTTATCTCAACAGAGATAAGGCTCCCCCCTCCCCTTCTGTCCCAGGATCACAGCTTGCCCCAAATAGGAGGCAGGAGATTAGAGACAGCCTCATGCCACACCGATAACTGCTGGCAGGAGCCACGTCCTGGGCACACCACAGCCACTGCTGGGAGCTGTGTTTGCTCAGGGCACAGAAAGGGACCCAAGTCTGACATTCAGCTGGGTTTGCTTCTTGACTTTTCTTGGCTCACCTCGGATAGAAAACATGCAAGGACCTGTGAACCCCTATCTTGTGTCACAGTCCTGCACAGGTCGCAGCAGATCTTGCTGAGACCTCCCAGCACAGCCCTCAAGGCACAAGAAAACAACGACCTGGGCTCAGCAGGAGCATTTCACTACTGGTCCTGCCTCTGGGGCTGTATTTAGCTAAAAGAAATCACCCACAGCCTGGTTTAGGGCTAATAACTCTGAGAATAAGCCATGCTCACCTTCCCAGCACAGCCATCTCCCTCCCAGCTGTGGCCAGGAGGAATTTACTCATCATCCCACCTCATTTAGCTTCATAGACTCACAGAATGGTTTGGGTTGGAAGGGACCTTAAAGACCACCCAGTTCCAACCCCCCTCCATGGGCAGGAACACCTCCCACTAAACCAGGTTGCTCCAGGCATCACCCACTCAATGTGCCACTGTGTGGTCTGCACAGACCAGCCCCATGGTCAGCCCTGGGTGTCCTGGAGCAGCCCTGAGCATCAACCCAAGCCCTGTCCTCTGCATGCCAGATCTCAGCAGAGCTGAGCTGCAGCAGGACAGCGAGAGGCAGCTCTAGAAATAACTTCCATGTGCTAAAGCACCTGTTCCCAGAGCAGCAGCACTCTGCTTCTCCTGCTGGGGGCCTGGGAACAACTGCTCCTGCCTGCATCTGCTGAGCATTGATGACCCAGCATGGGTGGGACAGGCTTCAGGGTAGCTCCTTCAAGATGCTGAGAGGCCAGGACTGGCACCCACAGGCAGGGGAAAGGTGAGGTACAGGGTGGGTGCCTCTGCATGCACATGGCTCTGGGGGCTTGTCAGATCTTACTTTTGAGCAATGACTCAGAAGGTGATTTTTGGAGGCAAGTCAGAGCTCATCCCTGTCTGCCTTCAGGTCACTCTATGCTTCTGTTGTCACCCTTCCCTTCCCTCTGATGCTTCTGGAGCTTGGCCCTAAGCACACCCCTCCAGCACCATCCCCTTCATCTCCATTCCCCTTCAAGCATCAGTTCCTGACCCTACTTTCCCCCCAGGTTTGGCATGGTCCTGTGACCCCCAGAGTCCATCTGAATCATTCACATGGCCTCTGAGCACTCAAGACCTCCTGTGGTCCTCTCACAACACAAAACCAGAGACTCCCTCCTGGCCATGACAATGCAAACATGCATCTGTGAAGGTTCACTTCTGCACTTCCTTCCACCTCCTCTCTCACACATCACTAGACCCTGCTCAGCATTTGCTGAAGAACAGCAGCACAACCAGGACCATGAAGAGGGTACATGAGAAAAACCAACCTGGGACCAGAAAGTGGTTCTAGGAGCTCTGTATCTGCACAGAAACAGCCAGACCCTCCCATTAAAGCTTGGGAAGGAAGAGTTAGAAGAACCCAGCTGATGTGTTACAGAGTTAAAGAGGAAAAACTGCACATGGTATTGGCTGAAAAAAAAAATCTCCCATCATGTGCTGTGGACTAAATGCTCCACACATCCCTCCTGCTCCTTAAAATCCCTCTCTGGCCTAGCTCAGGGCTGGCTGATCACACCTCTGGGGATCAGTCATCCTCCATGGTTTGCAGCCCCTGCTTTTTTCCGGCTTACCCAGACGTGGGGCTCTCACTTCCCAGCACTTGCTCCACCATGGGTCACCTCAGTGTCCCCTTCCTACCCGGCAGGGCTGGACTGTGCACAGTAGCATCTCTAACCCACCCTCTGGGCTGCGAGTGAGGCAGGGCCAGGCCAGCCTGACCCTCCCGCGGGCATCGCATCGCTGCAGTCCCCTCCGGGGCATGGGGACCCGTGAGACACTCCCGGAATCAGGGCAGCCCCCTTGGCACACGCTGGGGTGGTTCAGAAGCTGTTGGGTAAGTTGGAAATCCAACTCGCTGGAGAAGATCCTGGTGCTTTATCCCTAGGGATGCCTTCGGGGCAAAAACAACCCCTCAGTGCGAGCGGCTGGGCAGGACCACTCAGCCCAGCTCCTCCTGGCTCTGTCACAACGACCCTGCCGAGAGCATCCTCCAGCGGGAGCGGGCACTCCGCTGCCCCAGCCTTACCTCTGCCGCAGGGCACCGGTGAAGAAGCCAAGGGGAAGCCGGCGGGCGTCTGGGAAATGCTCTTTGGGGGCAGGAGGCTTTAAGGGGGCTCCGGCGCCCACCCCGGGGCGGGCAGCGCCGCAGGAATGTGCCCGGCGCCCAGCGAGGAATGCAACACTTGTGAGCTGCTATTTCGGCAGCCCCGGCCCCGGCCCCTCCGCCGCTCCCCTTCCCCCCGAGAGCCCATATAAGCCCAAGCTATTGTGTGGCCTCAGAGATTTGCTATTTTAAACCCTCCGGACCGAGATACTCGAGTGCCCAAGGGGCTGACACAAGCCAGCCAGCTGTCACTTTCGAGGGCCAGGGACACCGATAAGGCAGCGCTGCCCGAGAGAGGGACCAGAGCCTCCTATCGCAGCCCCCAGGCAGGCTCAGCCGCGGCCCCGGCCCCAGGATGCTGCAGAGGGAAGGGAAAGACCTCAGGATGTTCTCTCCCCTCCCAGCACACAGCTGTCTGGCGAAGTTTGGTGCACTCGGTGTGGGTAGCAGGGCAAGGGAGGCTCTCCTGCCCCTCTGCTCTGCCCCAGTGAGGCCACAGCTGGAGAACTGGGTCCAGTTCTGGGCTCCTCCGTTCCGGAGAGACAGGGAACTGCTGGAGAAAGTCCCATGGAGACTGAGAAGGACCTAGAGCAGCTCTGCAAGGAGCAAATGCTGAGAGCCCTGGGGCTGAGAGCCTGCATTGAGAGCAGCCCCAGAGAAATGCTCAGCAACAGCTGAGGGGTGGAGGGCAAGAGGCTGGGGTCAGACTCTTCTCAGCAGTGCCCAGAGACAGGCCAAGAGACAATGGGCACAGAGTGGAACCCAGCAGGTTCCACCTGAACAAGAGGAGAGACCTTGGTGTGAGGGTGCAGGAGCCTGGAGCAGGCTGCCCAGAGAGGTTGTAAAGTCTCCTTCTCTGGGGAGCTTCCAACCCACCTTGGCAACTGTGATCCTGGGCAAGCTGCTGTGGGTGCCTTGCTTTAGCAGGGGTGTTGGGCTAGATGATGCCCAGAGGTGCCCTCCAACCCTTATGATACTGTGATTCTGTGATTTTGCCTTTCTTCCTCTTGCTAGAAGCAGGGAAGTGAACTGGTCCTGACCCCAGCAGGTGACCAAAGGCATCTTAGAAAGAGCAACTTTTATTAGAAAAAAAAAAAAAAAAAAAAAAAAGGCACAAAGAAGCCAAAGTCCTTTCCAAAGCCCAGCAAGCAACACCAGACCCAGAGGCAGCAGCAGAGTCCCACAGCCAATTGGGACACCCCAATGGTTGCTCAAGGCACAGCCCCAGCACACTGACTGGCTGCAGCACAGGGCCTTGAGCATCCCTTCATGGGCTGCCTGTGGCACCCTGAAGCTGGCCTCAAGAGACCACCCCAGCACCCCCTTCCCTGCTGAGTGGGCTCAGCAGCCTGAGGAGGGCAGGATCAGGGGGCTGCACAGCCATGGGTAAAGGGCTCAGGATGAAGGGAGGGAAAGGAGTTTGGAGAAAGGGCTTAGCACAGCTCCATGCAATCCCAGACAGAGGGCCATGGCCAGCCCATGCTCCCTGCATTAGTAAGTGAAAGGGGTCACTGCTTGTAGGGGGCAGGGGATGGTGAGGGCAGGATGTTGTAGGTTAAGGATTATCTGTTATACCCTCCTGAGGCCTTAACCTACAACACAGGGTGAAGGCCAAGCCTCTGGCTTTGGCTCAGCTGCGTGTTGGAAGGAAGCACTAAGGCCATCGAGTCCACCCTTCCTCCAGCAGGCATCTCCAAGCTACACAATGCCTCTGACTAGGTCCCTCCAGCAGTGACAGCCTGGTGGAGGTGACATCTACTCGACCCACTTCAGCCCACACAAGCCAGGCAGCAGGGATGGACATGGTCCATGGACATGAAGCTGAAATTCCCTTGGCCAAGCAGGTTCTTGCCCCCCTGACACGATCCAGCTGCAGGGGAGCTGCAGGGGCTGATCCTCTTTGCAAGTGGTCATGGGGCACAGCCAGGGAAACACCAAAACCTTTGGGGGAAGTGAGACACGAGTCTGCCCTCAGCACCTGCAAGAAGTCTCCAGGCCAGGGAGCTCCCCAACAGGCTACAGGTGAGGGCTGGGGGCACAGGGATAATCTTCCAGCCTTCTTCCTTCCATCCCACAAGCAGAAGCCCCTGGTGTCCTGTGGTGCACCTACACGTGGCACAGGAGGCTCTCATGGCAGTGAGCTGCTGGGCAGGTGGGTAGGGCTGGGCTTTGGTCTTCAGAGCCAACCAGGCTTGCCCAGATCATCTGAATTTATTACAACTGGAACAGAAAGTGGGAAACTAGGTCAAGCCTGAGGCTGCAACCCCCCCAAAGGCAGCTCCTTTAACCAGGACCCTGCCTGTGCCCAGCAGGGGATGGGGCAAGCAGACATCCCCCAGATCTCGCCGCTTCTCCCAAACCAGACCTCTTCTCCTCCCTGCAGCTCCCTCCACTGGTCCCCTGCTGCTGATTCCCCCGAGTCATGGGGTCCTGGATGTCCCACACAACCCCTCTCCCCACCACAGCCTGCTCCTCCCAACCTCCCTGTGGGTGCTGCAGCAGTGGACCCTAGCTCCGAGGATGCACCAGCCCCCAGGGCAGCTCCATGTCTACCTTGGTGTCTCCGGGGGTGCCTCCAGACCTCTTCACCCAAACATCTCGAGTTGCCAGGCTGTTTATTTTCCTGATGTCCTGCCAACAGCAGAGTTGTAACAGACATGAGAAGGTTTTCCCCAGGCAAAGAATCACAGAAAGCATCCCACTGGGAGGGACCCTTGGAGGTCATCTTGTCCAAACTCCTGCAGCCAGCAGGGACAGCTCCAACTAGATCAGGTTGCTCAGCTGCAATGCTGCCTTGGTCTGACTTCAACCAAACCTTGAAGCATGCTCTGGGTAAAAACAGCTGACTTCGAGCTCCTGCAGCTGGCAACCCCTCAAAAGTAAGTGCAGCTCCAGCCCGGAGAGGTGGAGGGCAGCAGGCATCAGAAGAACGAGTGCAGCCTTACCCAGGGCTGACCCCGGGAGCAAACCCTCCCCTGGCAGACACGGAGAAGCGCAGGCTCCCGCAGCAGACACGTCTGGGCAGCGCCAAGCTCTGCAGCTCGGCATGGGGTGCCCGGGCTTGTCTGCCAGGGCTGCAGGGCTGGGCTGGAGCTGCCCCTCCTGTCCTGCACCCAGCACCAGACTAGAGGTGGCAAAAGACAGGTGGAAAACTCCCCAGGAACCTCTGCCCTCCAAGTAGAGCTCCCCCAAGGACAAGAGGATGTCCTGTCTGTCCCCCTTCTTCCAGGAGAGCTGGGGAGGGACTTGTGACAAGGGTTGGGAGTGCCAGGACTAGGGCAAATGGCTTTGAGCTGGGAGAGGGGAGAGTGAGAGTGGAGAGGAGGAAGAAATTGTTGAGAGTGAGGGTGGGAAGAGACTGGCACAGGTTGCTCAGGGAGGCTGTAGAGCACAGAATCACAGAGTGTGATCTTCAATCACATTCTGTGATTCTGTGCTCCACAACCTCCCTGGAGGTGTTCAAGCCCAGGTTGGATGAGGCCTTGAGCAACCTGTGCTGGTGGGAGGTGTCCCTGCCCATAGCAGGGGGTTGGAGCTGGGTGAGCTTTAAGGTCCCTTCCAACCCAACCCGTTCTAAGACTCTTTGATCCATGTCACTGGACAAGCCACAGTGGCAGTGTTGACTTTTGAGCCCTCTTAGCCAGGCACTTTGACCCCACAGGACCAAGCAGATGCCCTCTGGGGTGCAGATCACTCCAGACCCCATATGGAACAGGACTCCTCAGTGCACACTGAGCAGAGCTCAACTCCCAGTGGCCTCCAGGTTAAGAGACACTGCTGGGGTGATTTATCTCACTGGTGGCAGGAACAGGTCCACCTGCATGTCCCTTGCATCCAGCTGGTGCCAGCTCCCTCCTTAGCACACCAAGGGCTGTGAGCAGCTCCCTCGGGCGCTTTGGGGTCAGGATCAGAGCACAGCAACAAGTAGAGTCTCAGCATCTCACTGTGGTGGCCCTGCAACACCCAAGCCTCTGACTCTAAGCTCCTCTTACATCCTTTAGTGTCTCCAGCCAAGGGTTCATCAACCCTTTAAGGCCCCTAGATGCGGGCACATGTCCCACCAGGCTGCTTTATCTCCAGGCCCTATCCCAAGGTGTTGGCACAAGCTGGTACCTTGCTCTTCTCCTCCTTGGCAGGCTCCTGAGCTCGGCTGATCCACAGATTAATGCGGGATGTCACTGAGCCTGGGATCTTTAGGCTGTCCTGTGGCACAGAGAGGGACAGCAGGGTTAGAGCAGTCCCACTACAGGGACACAACCCAGGACTGTCCCCTGGGCACAGGGAGACTGAGCAAACCTGCAACAGGCAGAGCCCAGCCTACAGCTTGGCCCCATCCCAGCTCCTCCAATGCCAGCACATCTGCAGGAATCCACACACCACCAGAGCACCCTAACCCATCCCCAGTCCTGCCCAGCACCACTCAGCAAGCACCAAACTCCCACCAAACTGCACCCAGGCAGCAGCCTGCCAGGCTGTGCTTTGGGATCCAAACAGGGGAAGATTTGTCCTAAAATCCTAACATTTAGGCCATTGAGGGGCTGGAGCATGGCCAGAGAAAGGCAACAAAGCTGAGGGAGGGTCTGGAGAACAGGGCTGGGGAGGGGCAGCTGAGGGAGCTGGGGGTGTGCAGCCTGGAGAAGAGGAGGCTGAGGGCAGAGCTCATTGCTCTCTGCAGCTCCCTGAGAGGAGCCTGGAGCCAGGTGGGGGTTGGGCTCTGCTGCCTAATCTCAAATGATAGAAGGAGAGGAACTGGCCTGAAATTGTGCCAGGGGAGGGTTAGGTTGGAGAGGAGGAAAAATGTCTTAGCTGGAGTGATCAGGGATTGGCAGAGGCTGCCCAGGCAGGTGGTGGAGTCCCCATGCCTGGAGGTGTTGAAGAAAGCTGTGGCCATGGCACTTGGGGCCATGGTTGAGTGGCTGGGTTGATGTTGGACTGGGTGATCTTTGAGGGTTTTGCCAACCTGAACACTTCTAGGCTCTGTGAAAAGCTGGTGCCCGCCCTGGCACAGTCCAGCTCCTGCCCTTACCTTCCTGCCAGGCAGGGGCTCAGCCCTGCTGGGAGTGGTGGCCTCGAAGAAGCTGCGCTTGCTGGCCACCCCCTCCGAGGACAGCACCAGGCCCTTCTGCACAGTCAGGGAGGACTTCCCCCCCTCTGAGCGCTGGGAGGAGAGAGGAGCATCAGCAGGGGCCATGATTGCACCCAAGGTAGAAAGCCAAGTCCTGTCCTGACTCATGTTCTGCACCCGCTGGGGTCTGCTCCCTCCCTGCCCCACTGCTTCCCTAAGCAGAACCAGGCAGCATTCCCATGCCCCCCTCCAAGGGATATCCCTCCCTGCTCCTCAAATCCTGAGGCTGATCTCTTTTTCTGCCTGGAACCACCTTCTTCATCCCCATGCAGCTCAGTCCCTCGAGAGAGAGACTTGAGGGAGCAGGGAGACCTTCCCTGCTCAGCTCCAGACCACCCTTCTCCCTGTCCCCACACACCCCTCCCATGCCAGCCTGGCCATGCCAAGGGGTTGGGTACCTGCACGGCTGAGGTGTACTTCTCCAGCTTCTCCCCAATGGTGGTAGTGCTGCTTCCTGGGATCCTCAGACTTGCACTGGTGAAGAAGAGGAGGGTGAGCTGAACACAATCCTCTCAAGATCTCCTGCGATTCAGCCCATGGACCCGAGAGGTTCCACTTGGCAGGAGAAGACCTCATCTAACCCAAGCTCTCCTGCATCTGCCTGCCAAGTGAGCCAGAGCAGCTCACTGTCTGCTGATGACCAAGATATCTGGATCTCACCACCTCACTACGGCCAAGCTGTACCCTGAAAAATAGCTCTGAGCCCCCCTACTGCACCCTGTCCTCACCACTGCCACCTCTGAACTGCATCTTCACCAGCTTCAGTGGGAGTTTGCCTGTGGTATGCACACCTGTAAGCCCAGGAGCCCACAGAGCTCCACTCCTCAGCCCTGCATTCAGAGGTGGGAGAGGACAACTCCCTGCATTCAGACCTGAGCCCTTGGCTCTTCAAGAGGGCTTTACAAGAGCTTTTTAAGCCACTTGTCCAAACCTTGTCATGCAGATTTAGAGACTCCCTTGATCTGGCCACCAAAGCCAGATCAGGTTGCTCATGGACCTGCAGAGTTGGCTTTGGCACCTCCAAGGATGGGACCCTGCCACGGTGCTGTGGCACTCACCGCATAACCAGCGCTGTGCAGGTACAAGCCCTGGTGAGTGAGCACAGCAAGGAGAGAGTAGAGCCTGGCTGGGGGATCTCACACAGAAACGAGCTGCACATTGGACATTGTCCTGCCCTCTGCTAAGCACCACTGCCTGGGCAGCCACCCCGAGGACCAGCATTCATCAGATCACTCACTAACTGCACACCAGGTCCCATCACCTCCTCCCCCCCAGCTTTGGAAAACAAAGGATGTCAGTTCCTGCCCAGCAAGACCAAAGGCAGCTCAGAAGAGGTGCTGACCTCCTTGTGAGAGGGCTTTGGCTTTCTTCTTTCTCCTTCCTTGAGATCATCTGAAAGACACAAGGAGAGGAGACACAGGAGCCACCTCTGGTTATCAGAGATAAACATGGGTGAAGCTATCTCAAACTCACCTCCCCCATTGCCAAGCGCCCACACCAGAGCTGATCTCCTATCTCAAAGCTCTCCAGAACTGAAGATGCTTTGTAGTGCTAACAGTTTTATTCCCAATAAAGCACCAGGAAAGTCAATTAAGCCAAGCCTGTCAGCCCTGATTCACAGCAGGGAGGATCTCATCAGCTCTTGGATTTCCCAGCCTCCACAAGTACTTTATTCCAGAGATTCCTTTTTGAGGAGCTAGAACTGAAGATGTTCTCAGGCATGTAACAAGGGATGAGGAGGAGAACCACAGAGTAACAGAGTGCAAGGGGTTGAAAGGCACTTCCAGAGATCACCCAGTCTATCTCCCTGCCAAATCAGGGTCACCCAAGGACACATCCAGGTGGGGTTTGAAAGTCTCCAGAGCAGGAGACTCCACAACCTCTTTGGGCAGCCTGCTCCAGGGCTCCAGCACCCTCACACGGAAGAATTTTCTCCTCCTGTTGAGGTGGAACTTCCTGGGTTCCAGTTTGTGTCCATTGTTCCTTGTCCTGTCACAGGACACCACCCAACAGAGCCTGGCCCCTGCTGCTTGACCCCCACCCCACAGATATTTGTGGACATTGCTCAGATCCCCTCTCAGCCTTCTCTTCTGCAGCAGGATGGGCTTTGCTTTGTCCTGCTCTCAGGGCAGAGCAGAAGTGCTGGAGGGGGAATGGTCCTTCCTGTTACCCTCTGGGAAATCAGAGCACAAGGAGTTCTCTGCTTCCCAGTCACTTGCCATGACTTTCCACACTGCTCCTTTTGCTCATGCAAAGCCTGTGAGCGTGGAGCATGTTCATCATCACAGGCCTTGGGGCAGACACAGAGAAGGAAGATGGACAGAAGCAGAGCTGCAGTGCCCAGGTCAAGAGTGCATTTTGAGCAGACTTTTGGCCACAGGCTCTGTCAATTCCTGGCCCTCTGCCAGCACTTTTGGTCCCCACTGTCCCCACAGTTTTGGTTCCCCACTGTGGAAAGTTGGACCAGATGATGCTTGGGGTCCCTTCCAACCTGGCATTCTGGGATTCTGTGAAAGAGCCCAGAGAAGGGCCAAGAGGATGGTCAGAGGCCTGGTGGATCTGCCATGTGAGGAGAGGCTGAGAGCTGAGGCTGTTCAGCCTGGAGAAGAGAAGCCTCAGGGCAGACCTCACTGCCATGCATCAGGACATAAAGGGAGGCTGCCAGGAGGAAGGAGACTCCATTTGTACAAGGAGTGCCATGGGAAACACAAGGGGTGATGGGGACAGGTTGCTGCTGGGGGCATTCCCATTGAGCTCCAGCAGAAAATGTTTCCCCATGAGAGCAGTCAGGGACTGGAATCAGCTCCCAAGGGAAGTGGTGGATGCCCTGCACTGGGCACTTGGAAGCCTCAGCCTGGCAGGGTGCTGGGGCAGCTCACTGCAACTCCAGCACCACCTGGAAATGGTGGTCCTTGGGGTCTCTGCCAAGCTGGCACTCTGGGGTTCTGTGCACATAACCTGGAGAGCAAAGCAACTCCTCCTTCCCCCATCCCCCACGAGAGTCTCTCCTGTGTGCTTTAGCTCCTACCCGAAAGGAGACAGTTCTTGGGCTGGTTCGTCTGATGGAGCTGATGTGAGTTGGAGAAGCTTCTGACTTTTCTGCAGGCACTTCTTGGGTGGGAGACAGCTGTATCACCACCTTTGAGGGACTCCTGGATGGCTGCTGGAGGGGGGAAACAAGCAGATATCTGATGTATGCCTGCAGAGTCTGCAGAGAAGGGTGAGTTGCAGGGAGCAGAGCAGCCTGGGTGGGAACTGGTTTGGAGGAAAGAGATTGAGGTCAGAATCCTCCAAAGCTTGACTGTCTCACTTGGACACACAAAGCCCCAAACATGTCTTCAGTGAAAGCTTTGTGGCAATCAGTAGGAGCTTGCCAGAGTACCATGTGGGTGTAAGGGGTGGAAAGGAGGTGCTGGGGCCCTCCTCCACCATCTTCTTTGCAGCTCTCAGAAAGAGCCTGTGGCTCCCATTTCCCTCCTGATATTTTTGGGCTCTCCCTCCCTCTGTTGTGCCCCCAGCCCGCACGCAGGACCCCACACCCCCAGGGGCGGTGCCTTCCCCATACTCACCTGCTGCCCCAGGGATGAGCTCTCCACCGAGGCTGTCTGCTCCTCCGTGCTGCGGCTCCCCTGCCTGGTCAGGATCTTCACCTCTCGGAGCCGGCAGCTCCCCACCTCCGGCGGTGCCTGCTGCTGGGGCTCCGCCACCTCCTTCCTCTGCTCTCCCTGAGGTGTGCCCCCACCTTGGCCCTCTTTGTCCTGCAGCCGTCCCCTCAACACCACCTTCCTCTGGGAGGCTGACTCCAGCTGCTGCTCTCCGGGCGGGTTCTGTCTGCCCCTGGCCACCTCTCGGCCCTGCTCTCCAGCCTGGATGCTCTCCTGCGCCGCAGGCGGCCGTGGCCTCGGCTCCTCCCGGCTCACTCCCACCCCTGGCTCCTGCTGCTCCTTCTCCTGTCTCAGCTTTTCAGAGACGGCCATCGGGGCCCTTGTCCTTCTCCCTTCTTGTGTATCCAGCACCTCCGAGAGCTTCCTCTCCTTCCCGTCCTCCGGGGACTGCGTCTTGACCGCAGACTGGGATCTAGAGACAGAGACAAAACAGAGATCAAGCCTCAGCACCCTGGAGCCAGAGGGCTGTGCTTTATGCTGCAGATGAGGTTATCCTAGGCTGGCAAAAAATATCATACCAGCAACCTCGAGTGATCCCTGAAGAGCAGAGCTTGCAGCCACACTCATCCCCATCTCCCTAGCGAGGGTCTCCATGAACAAGTTTGACTCAAAAGGAGTTTTGTTTCCCCCTCTTTTTGTGGCAGAGATTACAAATCTCTGCAGCTTCATCTCAGGACATCAGAATCCACCAGGTCCCATGCCAAAGAGCTGCATGCTCAGAACAGGTGCTGGGTCTGCTGCTGGAGACCTGTCTGTGGCTCCTCATGGGCTGGAAATGACATCACTGCCTTTGAGGGTTGGTTGTAAGCAAGCTGCCATGGCAGGGTCCCACCACAGTCTGTGGAGCAGTCCTGTCTCCTCCTTCCCACAAACACAAGCAGCAGCTTTGGGAAGGGGCAGGTGGGACATATGCCCAGGACTGTGCAGAATGCATCTGCACAGTCTCCAGAGCTTGGGAAGGAGGTGGGATAATAATTGCTGCCCTGTGCTGCCACCAAGGCAGGAAAGCTTGTCACAGAATCACAGAACAACTTTGGAAGGGACCTCTGGAAATCAACCAGTCCAACCTCCCTGCCCAGGCAGCATCACCCAGGGTAGTGCACGCAGGAACACATCCAGGAGGGTTTGGAAAGTCTCCAGAGCAGGAGACTCCACAACCTCTCTGGGCAGCCTGCTCCAGGACTCTGGCACCCTCACTGTAGAGAAGTTTCTCCTCATGTTGAGCTGAAACCTTCTCTGTTCCAATTTGTATCCATTGCTCCTTGGCTTACTGCTGCTGACCAGTCAAAAGAGCTTGGCCCCACACACCCACTTGCCCCCCACCCCTCAGACATTTCTATACATGCCCCCTCTGGCTTGTTCATATTAGTTTTGTCCAGCCTTACTCAACCCATTCCCAACCCAAGTGTCCTAACTGCATCCTGTT
Organism: Eubucco bourcierii; assembly: GCA_013396675.1. Lineage (NCBI taxonomy): Eukaryota > Metazoa > Chordata > Aves > Piciformes > Ramphastidae > Eubucco > Eubucco bourcierii. Next base: position 74,057 of record VWZE01000045.1, read on the forward strand.
TGAATTGCAGAGGAACATCTCTAGAGCATGAGTCACTGTGGGCAAAAGCCACCCACAGTGTGGGTCAGGTTGTGTAAGGGCAGCCTGGTGTCAGGACAGCTCCAAATCTCAGCTCTCTGCAGACTCTGGGAGCACCACTGGAAAGCCCTTGAGTCACCTCCTCTCTTCATCAAAGGTCATACAACACCCCTGGGAGGTTCAGAGGAGGAGGAGATCCAGGCAGGCTCTGCCTGCTCAGCTCACCTGTGCTGCAGAGATGGGCACCTGCCTGCTCACACCTGCCCTAGGTCCCACTAGGGCATGGCCAGCACCCAGCTGACCTCAGCCTCAGCACCAACCCTTACAGGCTCCCTGTGCCATGGGACATGTCCAGGCCCAGGACTGAGTCCACCAGAGATGCTCCTCTTGTGAAGTCCTTCCTGCTGCCCAGAGGTCCCTTGGCCCCTGCTTTGCCCACAGCTCAGCCCACCCAGCCCATCCTGCTGCCCAGAGGTCCCTTGGCCCCTGCTTTTCCCACAGCTCAGCCCACCCAGCCCATCCTGCTGCCCAGAGGTCCCTTGGCCCCTGCTCTTCCCACAGCTCGGCCCACCCAGTCCATCCTGCTGCCCAGAGGTCTCTTGGCCCCTGCTCTTCCCACAGCTCAGCCCACCCAGCCCATCCTGCTGCCCAGAGGTCCCTTGGCCCCTGCTCTTCCCACAGCTCAGCCCACCCAGCCAATCCTGCTGTGCAAAGGTCCCTTGGCCCCTGCTCTTCCCACAGCTCAGCCCACCCAGCCCATCCTGCTGCCCAGAGGTCAACCCTCATCAAGAGCCTCCCACCAACTGCAGCAGCTTTGGCTGAGAGTTGAGGAGAACAAGGTAAGACTGTGAGCCATCAGCACCAGGAGCAAAGCTGATGCCAGCAGGACCCTCCACACCTGCTGGAAGCTGGACTGGTGTCTTTCCTGGGGGTAAGAGGTTCTTCATCCACTGATGAGGATGAGGACAGCAGGTTCCGGTGCCTTCGCCGGCGCTCTCTTTGCTGTTCCTCTTCATCCTCGAGGGTCCTCTGCCTGGCCAGGCTGTTTGGGGTGGAACATTAGGAGATGGTGAGGCTGTGTCCCACACGAGGAGCTTGCAGACAAGCAAGAAAGGAAACTGAAACACCATCAGGCAAGGGCCAAGGGAATGAAGGAGGTTGTGTTCCTCATCTGCCGCATGGGGCTGGAGGAGAGGGATGTCAGCTTGAGCCAGGTGTTGTAAAGCTCTTACTCCACCCAGGTCATGCCATGTTGGGCATTTCCCAACACAAGCACTTGACTTTGCAACTGCTGATATCTTCTGTTGGAGGCAGCACTCATTCAAAAGGAATCCCTACATTAAATAAACCTTCTGGGGCAAGGACATTTCACCCTGAACTCAGCAAGACCAGGACCCTAGAGCCACCACATGGATCTCAACCACTTAAACTGGAAGGGAAACCACTAGTGGCAGAAGATTTTAGCCCCAGTGGGAGCTGTGGCAAAGGTATTTTAATTTTTTATTGAATGAAAAAGCCTCAGATGCCAAAGCAGCAGAGGCTGAGGGCAGCTACTGGCAAGCTCTGCCTGGAAACAGGGCTGGCAGGAGGCACTCCTCTTGCTCCCCACACGTGGCTGGCACTGGGGGTGGCTGATAGCCACAGGCTGCACCAAAAAAAACCAAAGTTGGCCAGAACTCTCTTTAAAGATTTCATTTTGCACAAGCCAGGTGTAAATTTCATCCCTCTGTGTGTATATATATATGTATAAAATGCACCTGTGAATAAAGGGTTGTTTGGAAACCAGCAGCTGCCCTCCTTTCTCTGAGTAAACCCTCCCCACCCTCTGCCCCTGCTTGAACTGGGCTGGAAAATGTTTTTGTTGGGTGGATTGGGCATTTCACAGCAGAGTTCATTCACCTGCAGTCCCTACCCAGCTGCAAACACATGGGGCTGGTGGAGCTCCCAGCACCCCAACAGCACAGCAGGGCAGAGCCTCCCCTGTACAGGATCCATCCCATCACAGCACCCCAGCTCCGGAGCTGCATCCCCACTTTCACCCACAGCCAAGGTCATAGAATCACAGAATGCATCAGGTTGGAAGGGACCCTCCAAGGTCACCTTGTCCAAGCCCCCTGCAGTCAGCAGGGACATCTCCAGCTGGATCAGGTTATTGAGGGCCATGTCGAGTTTGACCTTGTGTGGGGCCTCCTCCACTTCTCTGGGCAACCTGTTCCAGTGTTCCACCACCCTCTTGTGCAGAACTTCCTCCTGATGTCCTACCTAAATCTATCCTTCTGCAGTTTCAAACCATTGCTCCTTGTCCTGGCACCATAAACCCCTCCCTGGCCTTCCTGTAGCTCCTTCATGAGTACTGGAAGGTTGCTCTAAAGTCTCCTTGGAGCCTTCTCTTCTCCAGGCTCAACAGCTCCAACTCTCCCAGCCTGTCCCCATAGAGGAGGTTCTCCAGCCTCTGAGCATCTTTTTGGCCACCTCTGGACCTGCTCCATCAGATCCATGTCCTTCTTGTGTTGAGGGACACAGAACCCCAGGTGAAGTCTCACCAGAGCAGAGACTTTTAAGAACTCGGAGGTCAGAGCAGGTCCAGGCCTGCAGCATCGCTAAAGCCGCTGCAGGCGCAGTGACTTGGGGACACGGGCACGGGTGGGCACATGGGGATTGGCAGGCAGTGACTGGCAGCGTGGTTTAGGAGTTACTGTGTAATGAGGACTGGGTCATAAATTAAACCACAGTTACCCCCTGCAGCCTTGCACAGCTCCTGTGCTTCCTGGGCAAGAGAGGTAGGGCAGTGCCAAGAGGCCAGCAGAGCAGAACGGAGAGCAAAGGGAGGACAGGTCCTGGCTGGGAGCTCACTGCCTGTTTGGGGACAGGGCAATGCCAGGGGTGTGCTCTCCCCATCCTCAGCTCCCCTCACAGCCCCCAAGTAACCTTCTTACCAGCTGGAGGTTCCAGCTGGTCCCTGATGCCGTGCTTGGCATCAGGAAGGACAGACAATGGAGAAGGCTGGCACCTATCCCAGGGAACCTGTGTGCCAGGGAGCACCCCTGCATCCTATTCTGCTGGGCCGTGTCACCTCCGTGGGCCTGACCCTTGGCTGTTTGTACACAGCTCAGCAGCTCCGGGCGGGCACCGCGGGTCGGTGTGCTCAGCACGGGCTGACCTCCCAGGGCAGCACTGCTCGCACGTCCCCACCCAGCAAGGGCAGCAGGAGCGCGGCGGCAGCTGCCTCTGCTGCCTGCTCTGCTCCCCAGCACTGACAGAGTGGAGCTCTGGCGCTGCTGCAAAGCCAGGTGAGAGCCAGGTTCTGCTTCGGTGCTGCCTGCACAGGCTCCTCCAGAACGAACATGAGATTTTCCTGCCTCGAGTGTGCTCAGCTCCTGCAGAGGCAGGAGGAAACCTGGCAGTGCCAACATGCAGTTTCTTGTTATTTGCAATTAAGTCATCCACCCATGTGCCCATGGGCTGGCTTTGTCAATCTTTCCCTCCTCATTTCAGAGAGGGGTTTGTTCTTTTACCATCCTGTTTTTTGTTTTGTTTTGTTTTAACCTCGAAGAGATGGACAAAGAGAGACTGCTGAGTGTCACCCCCCCACACACCTCATCCCCTCCTGCCCTGTTAATCATTAGTGCTGAGCTCGCTGAGGTTTGTGCTGTTCCAGTGCTGTCTCACATAAAAAGTGAGGAGAAGCTGCCTGCCCGGGCTGGGAACCAACCTGAGTGCTGGACCCTGCTGGGTCAGGGGAGGTGGATCTGGATGGGGCTGGGCTGTCCTCTAGATTCATCCCACCCGTGCTGGAGGTAGGCTGGGAGCTGGCAGCCCCTGAGCAATGGCCTCTCAATTCCTCTCCGTGAGCTGGCTCCTGGAGTTTGCAGTTAGCTCTCAGAGCCACCACATCTGCTTCCACCAGAACTTCTGTTGCACTTTGTGGCAGAATGTGACTGCCTTTGAGTCACCCTCACCCAGCCAAGCTCGGCACTACTTGCCCAGGCATCTGCAGGAGGTTGGGAATGATGCCCACATCACCGAGGCTTGGTGTGAGCCCCTGACTCACTCTGCCATGCCCAGGAGCCTGCACTGGTTCCCTCAGAGTCAAAATCACTTTTCAGGAATGCCCAAGGCTGCAGGGATGGTTGGGGGGCTGCAGGATTATTGAGGGGCTGCTGGTGAATCAGTACTTGCCCAGCGCCAGGTGGGTAGTCTGCAGCCTCTACAAGGCAGTGCCAGGACGTGGTCCTAAGGGCCATGTGGATGCAGGGTGAGTGAAAAACTCCTCAGCCAGCTCCAGAGCAGGTCTGGAGGCACAGCCCAGGCAGGCTGCACCCCAGAGAGAGGCAAACCAGACCAAAGTGCATCCAGTGTGGGGCATTTCCAGAACCATTTCCAGCGCTCAGCTTCCCCAGGCAGCAGAGACCAAAATGCCTCTGATCTTGCCCACCAACAAGCGCTGAGCTCTCCATGGGGCTGGCACCACCTCTGCGAGCAGCACCCCCACGGCAGCTGCCCCTCTTGCCATCCTCCCCAGCAGCCCTCGGCCCAGGCTCGCTGTGCCAGCAGCCCACCCTCACCCCCCGTCCTTCCCGCTGCTGGCAGGGGTTAAGCATTAAACCGCTGCACCTACCTGGAGAGATCGGACCAGTTCCTTCTGCCGAGAGCCATTCCTGCTTCCCCGAGTCTCAGAGAGCCTCCGGAGCTGCCGCAGACATCAAGGCCGAGGCGCTGCTGGACCCGCGGGCACCTGCGCTGCCCGCAGACTCTGCTCCCCGAGGAGGAGGAGGGAGGGGAGGAGGGAGGGACTCCCCGCAAGGTTATTTCCCTGTGCACCTTTACCCGTTTGCCACCAGGCTGCATCACATGGCTCCTTATCTACCTTGACAGAGGCAAGGCTGTAATTTGTCTGCTAGCGGCCAGGGGCAGAAGACGCCCTGCCCAGGAGTGCCAGGCAGCGGCAAACCCCTCCCCGCTGCCTTGCTGTGCCAGGGCTCCGGCAGAGACCCACGCTCGGGGCTGGATCCATCCAGGTCTCCCAGGGTTTCGGAGGCAACTCCCTGCAGAGAACCTGTTTTACCAGCTGCTCGCCACCAGTCAACAACTCCTGCAGCAGCAGCGGCGGCGGAGGAGGCGAATTACCTTGGGCAGAGTGGGAGGAGGTTGGCTGCCAGCGAGCCAAAACAGTCATTAAAACACCTCCGTCTGGGCGCAGTCCAGCCCTTGCCACACGGCATGGGAGGGGTCCCGCTCCCTTCAGCCTGCTCTGGACATCCTGGGCTGGGCCATCACGTCCTCCTAGCAGCTCTGCTGCAGTAGAGGAGGCTCACCAAAGCTCAGAGGAAGTGGCTGAAGCATTGGGGTGTGCAATTTTGGGGTGCTGAAAGCCTGTGCCAGAGGGGAGCTGTGTGCCCAGGCTCGTTCCATGCCTGGATTTCCTCCATCAAACTGATTGTCCTCCCTGGGCTGGTCCCAAGACCCTGTCCCACCGTGCTCAATAGCTCAATGTTCTCATTCAAAGGGCAGGGGGGAAGGCAGTGTGGGCACTGCTCTGCTGGGGTGATGTGGGCACTGCTCTGCTGGGGTGATGTGGGCACTGTTCTGATGGGGTGATGTGGGCACTGCTCTGCTGGGGTGATGTGGGCACTGCTCTGCTGGGGTGATGTGGGCACTG
>VWZE01000046.1:0-11207 GCA_013396675.1 Eubucco bourcierii
CCCTTTACTCTGCTCTCATCAGACCTCACCTGCAGTAAGGTGTACAGTTCTGGAGCTCTCAACACAAGAAGGACATGGAAGTGTTGGAGTGAATCCAGAGGAGGGCCACAAAGATGATCAGAGGGCTGGAGCAGCTCTGCTATGAGGACAGGCTGAGAGCGTTGGGGCTCTGCAGCCTGGAGAAGAGAAGGCTTCGAGTGGACCTGATAGTAGCCTTCCAGTATCTGAAGGGGGCCTACAGGAAGGCTGGGGAGGGACTATTGACAAGGTCTTGTAATGACAGGACAAGGGGCAATGGATTTAAACTGGCAGAGGGGAGATTCAAAGTAGATGTTAGGAAGAAGTTCTTTCCAGTGAGGGTGGTGAGACACTGGCACAGGTTGCCCAGGGAGGTTGTGGCTGCTCCCTCCCTGGAGGTGTTCAAGGCCAGGTTGGAAGAGGCCTTGAGCAACCTGTTCTGGTGAGAGGTGTCCCTGCCTATGGCAGGGTGTTGGAACTAGATGTTCTTTCAGGGCCTTTCCAGCCTAAACCATTCTATGATCCTACTATATTGTTATTAATAATAATTTTACATTTATAGGACTTATTTAACCCCAAAGCATATTATAAATCACAGTCAAAGTCCAAAGTGCTTACTTAGCACTGTCAAAATATGTGTGAGTTCTTCCAATTATTTGGTAAGAGACCCCAGATTTGCTCCTAAAAATTGTAAATGTTTATATCAAGTGGCAGAGTGTCTTATCTATTGAACACGTCCCCAGGAAATTTACTCCCCGGAAGGTCTGGCATTCCTGCCAGTGAGATGTTTGGATCATTCCCGATGCAATCATTACTCAAAACCACTGAGGAAAACCCAGCTTTCACCAAGAGTGCTACAGAACTTATTGCTGGCATATTAATCAGGCACAGCTTCAGGATGTGATGGTGTTACCTGAAGCATTAGAGACAGGAAGATTAGTGGACTGCAGTTAAGCAACTGGGAATAGCTAGCTGAATTGGCCCTGCTGAGAGTCAAGCCTTCTGGCTCCAGGGAACCCAACTATTTTGAACCCTGCTCAGCAAGCTGCTCTGCTTTGAGCTGCTGGTCCTGGGAACTGTTAGGACCTCATCCAGTCTTTCACATACTGGTTCTGCATATTTTACAGGAGCATCAAGGGCTTGGTGGTATACAGGCAGACAGTTCCATAAACTCAGGGAAAAGATGCGAAAGTATCTGGGTCAACACAGGTGGAAGGAAGAGCAAAGCGAGGCTAAGTGGACAGATCTTCACTCCCATCCCATCATAAGATGGGCCAGCTGCACTGGGAAGCCTGATTTACCCCTTCAGAACCTTCCTTTTTCTCCACCCTTGTTGATCTGTTTCTAAAGACCCTAAAGCACAGTGCAAGAGTGTTGTTCCAAAAGTACATAACAATCCAAATGTTGGTGGATCTTAGGTCTTTGCCAACTCAGCATCTGAAACAAACTGTCTTTGGTAGGGTAATCAGTTTCAAACTACCACAAAGTGAGTTTGCCAGTGAACCAAAAACTGTTCTGAACTGCTAACAACATTCAGATATTAAGGACAGTTGGTTTCCGAGACCTTTGTGACCTTGAAGTGCTTGGACAACCTCCTCTGAAAGTCCTGCCAGATTGGATGAGGCCTTGAGTAACCTGTACTAGTGGGAGGTGGTATGGAACTAGATGATCCTTGAGGTCCCTTCCAACCTTACCATTCTATGATTCTATGATCTATGAAACCTGGTGTTCGAAGTGATACAGAAAATATTAAATTAGGGTCAGTGTTGATAGATTAAAAAGAAAAATAAAATAAGATCCCTATAAAGCTTTCCAAGTTCCATTCAAACTAGAAAAGAATTAATGAAGCTGCAGTCATACTCTTCTTTCCATTTTATGTTTCTTTCATAGTTGCCAAGTTACGTGGTCTCAACAAGAGAGGCCAAAATCAGCACTGTGACAATGGGATGGAAGGCACTAGAATTATGCCCAGGCCACATTCATTCCAAAGGGTACCATCCAAGAACCATAGAGGCCTTTCAGTAATCTTTGATTTTTAATTAAACTAACAAGCAGTCAGTAGGTTAAAATAAATCCTAAGAGGAAGAAGCTCTTGCACTCCTAATTCCCCTCTCTTTTGTGGCTTGCTTGCTTTCCTTAGTAATTCACAGCCATATAACAAACACTGCCTAATGGTCAGCTTATGGAATCACACACTGGCAGAATGATAGAGGTTTGAAGTGACCTCTGGAGATCACCTAGTCCAACCCCCACATAGTACTATGTTCTGTTTTGGGCTCCTCACTACAAGAAAAACTTCAAGGTGGTTGAATCCTCATCCCTGGAGGTGTTTAAAAGGCATAGAGATGTGGTGCTAAGGTACATGGTTTAGCACCAGATTTGGTAGAGTTAGATAATGGTTAGATTCAATGAACTTAAGGGTCTTTTCCAACCAAAATGATTCTGTGATTCTACAAAGACATGATTCTGATCCCCGAGGCCTTGTCCATGCCAAGGCAAGCTCCCCTAGCAAAAGGACAGTACCTTGACAGGCAGGCAGGGCTGACTGTGTTCCCTCTCAATCTGTACATTTTATCCAACTCTTTCCTACATGGATTTCTCCTGCCTAAACTCTCAATGCCCCTCGTCCCCATCACTTTCCAACCTCCAGGGCTGTTTTGCAAAGGTAAAGTAGCATAGGAAAACATTTTATTGTGGCTGAGCCTTCCCTTGCCTGGGGAAAAGACTTGGGAATACCATTCCAAAATCATGAGTTTGGAAGTGTTGTCATGGCTGCTACAGAGATCCCAGCTGACACAGTAATGACTTAATAAATTCCTCAGCCTTATCTTGCTGTCACATCACAGTCTCCAAAGAAGATGGAGACTGTCAATTGCACAGTGGCAGACTGACCTCCTAAAGTAAAAATGAAAAGGGAGGAGATCAAGAGTTTCACATCATCTTGATGGTATTGCAGAGGATGAACAAAGGGAAAAAATGAGCAGCAGAAAGAAGCCCTTTGAACAAAAATACAAAGTAGATTTTTTTCTTGAAAACATAAAATGAAAAGCTACAACAGCAACAAAGAAAAACCTTGCAGAATGGGCTTATGGAGTGGAGGCAGAAGCAGAGACCTGGTGGAGGATGTGCTTTTGGCTCATTCCTGGGCAGAATGTCATCCCCAGCCAGCCATGCTCTGAAGCCTAGAGGGACAAGTGCTTATTATGGACAGCAGTAATTTGCTGAAACCCAAGACAGAAGCTCTTTCCTTCCTACTGCAAAATCTAGGGCAACAAAAACCAGCAGATGCCCTGCAATTCCCACACTTGTAGTAAGGCAAGGACATTAGATGGAACTGTCACATCTGTACCCAGCTGGGAACATTGAAGCCTTACTGTGTGCACCCAAGCAGCTATTGCACTGCTTTACAGCATGGGTTTCATTGACAGTATTTCACAGATTGTTTCGTGTTGCTTGATGGAAAATTTTGGCTGGATTTGTCTGATGGGAGGTTTTACTACTTGTATTATTTGATTTTCAGTAAAGGCTATTTTTGACAAAAATGTTAAAGATTCATAAATTTATATGCTATCTCATAAACACCATAAAATGCCTTTTTGACAAATCTAATAAACATAACAAAATGCCCTTCCAATAAAAGAGCTGAAATCTTGCCAGGCTGCATAATGAAGTTGCATTTCAGCACGGTTAGCACCTAGGTTTAAAGAAGGGATGCAAAACCACCTTCACCTTGAAGCTATGATTTGTTGCAGTTTGCTGACCTTAACATGTTCAAAGATCCCAAGCTTCACTTTCCTAGCAGCCAGTGAGGCTCAGGGCTAGGTTTAGCTATGCACCAGAAAATACAGTAGGTTCACATTTTCATAGGAGCAGGTATTGCTCAGTAGCCTCCAGCTTTATCCAAATATATATTTCATATGCATTCCACATTAACTATTGGTATAATTGAGCAGGTCTTATAGGAAAAAAATGTCATGGGCTGGGGAAGTTGGTGGGCAGATGGTTTTCCTAGAACAGAAAAAAAAAAATCACAACACCCTTGCTGTCAAAGTATTAGTTTAGCTTGCGTGTGTGTGTGTGTGTGTGTGTGTGCAATCCCATACGAGGTAATTACCAGGTGGTAGTAGCTTCGAGAGAGAAATTTGCATCACAATGATGTGGCAACATCCATGGCCATAAGCAAGAGAGGGTATAAACTCTCCAGAATATGTGCCCAGAATTACAGAGCACCTATTTCCCAAGAACTGCTGCAGCCTTGCAGTGGTGTGGGGGACAGAGGAGGCAGCTGGATGAGCAGACCTGGCATGCTTGGACCAGTTATGTTGCAAGCAGCATAAGATGTGAGGAAAAAAAATAAAAATCCCAGCAACCCTAGTGCCTAACCTGAAACTATGTGGCTGCAGGGCATCAGCAGACACTCCTTTCACAGTATCAAGTCCTTCTTAAATAAAGGCAGATCTTTTCCAGAGAGGATTCAATTAACTCAGTTTAACTGAGACTAGAGCAAAACTGCTGGACGTGCTGGCACTCTGCTCTGCACTACTGGGCTGCATGTACAAATGGACTCAAATGCAGGTAGCACAGGCCAGGAACAAACTCACTCCAAGAGAGGACCTAAGCCAAGCAGGTGCTCTGCTTATATCCACACCTTTCCTGAGAGTCTGTGTGTGCATGCCCTTCCTTATTCATAGAATCATAGAATCACAGAATGGTAAGGTTGGAAGGGACCTCAAGGATCAGCTAGTTCCAACCTCCTGCCATAGGCAGGGACACCTCACACTAGTACAGCTCACTCAAGGCCTCCTCCAGCCTGGCCTTGAACACCTCCAGGGAGGGAACAGCCACAACCTCCCTGGGCAACCTGTTCCAGTGCCTCACCACCCTCACTGCCAAGAACTTCCTCCTAACATCCAGTCTAAATCTCCCCTCTGCCAGTTTAAACCCATTGCCCCTTGTCCTGTCGTTGCAAGACCTTATCAATAGTCCCTCCCCAGCCTTCCTGTAGGCCCACTTCAGATCAGGTCACCTCAAAGCCTTCTCTGGAAGAGAGAGGCCCTCCTCTGGACCCGCTCCAACACTTCCATGTCCTTCCTGTGCTGAGGGCTCCAGAACTGCACACAGGACTAGAATCATAGAATCATAGAATGGTAAGGTTGGAAGGGACCTCAAGGATCATCTAGTTCCAACCTCCTGCCATAGGCAGGGACACCTCCCACTAGTACAGCTCACTCAAGGCCTCCTCCAGCCTGGCCTTGAACACCTCCAGGGAGGGAACAGCCACAACCTCCCTGGACAACCTGTTCCAGTGCCTCACCACCCTCACTGTAAAGAATTCCTTTGCCTCTGTGCTGGGAAAGGACTGAAAGACACCCATACTCATCTCAGCTTCTGTGACCTGATTGTCAGTCAAGCATCCTGTTTTCCCAGTTTACTATCATCTCATTCTTTCTCTTATCCATGAAGTGGAGGAAGGTGATGGAGAGATGGGAAAATGGGGAAAGAAGAACATCACCAAATAAACAAAGCATTGGGAGCACAGTCCATAGGGGCACAGGCAGTATTTGGGTGAGTGTTACCACATTTGCCAACTTGGTTTATGTTTGAACGTTATGACCTTATTCTTCAACTGGAGCATCTTCAGCAACTTCCAGAGCTTCTTAGAGAACCAGAAGGAAATTATCACTCTCAAATCAATACAGAGGCAGGATGCTATGGAGGCTAATGAATACTCTCTTCACTTCTCTGTGCAGTGCAAGCACTTGTCTGGGTCCTATCTGTCACTGCATATGCTTTCCCCACCACAGCATGGTTAAGAGAGGTTTGGTAGTGGCACCCAGAACCCTGGGATATCATTGGCAGCACTGTGTTGTCCATTGCAAGAAAATGTTATTTCCACCTTCTTCAACTGGCCTGATGAACTTCATGAACATAATGGTAAGATGAGAGTTACTCCTGAGCTTGCTGAACTGTGCTCTCCCCTAATGAAACCGGTGAGTCTTTCCTAAGTATTATCTTCTTGGTGTTAACCTCCTTCCTCAAGTACTTGCAGAATGGTCATGGAAATAATTTGAAGTTACCTCTTGCAGGTAAACTGCCAATTGCAGGTAAACTGCCAAATATGAAATGTCTCTCCACTGGTGGTGTTTAAGAAGATCCTTCTGGAAATTACATGCATCTTCCAGCAGGCTCTATGTTGGCAGCTGATAGCTGAACATAAATGGGAACTCCTGCATGCAGTACAAAAGATAAACAGCAGGAAACAACAAAGTACATCTCTGTCCCACAAATGAAGTGACTTTCTTCAGCATTTTTTTCTGCTTTCTCTAATTTTATGGAATGTGTTTAATTATTTTCCATTATAAATGAGACTTAAATTAGACAAATGTGCTCAGAAATCTTCTCTTCATCGCACAGCTATATTAATTTTATGATGTCACAAATGTCAGAATAAAACATTTATGTTATTCTCTTTGTTGGCTAGAATTTGTCTGTGGTTGTAAATCCATGGAACTCAATTAGATTACACCAGATAGTAATTTGATCCTCTTTGTCTAGATTCTGAAGTGAAAAGATTTACTAATGGTTCTGTTCTCTTATTTCCAGAGTTAGTTATCAAACTGACTTAAATGATATTCTACCTTGAGTTTCATGAGAGCTATTACCAAAACTGTAGTCAGAGGACAGTCAGATCTTACATGTTTGTCTCTATGTTAAGATATTCATAGCATTCTCTGAGAATGCAACATGATGAATCATAGAATGGTAAGGTTGGAAGGGACCTCAAGGATCATCTAGTTCCAACCCCCTGCCATAGGCAGGGACACCTCCCACTAGTACAGCTCACTCAAGGCCTCATCCAACCTGGCTTTGAACACCTCCAGGGAGGGAGCAACCACAGCCTCCCTGGGCAACCTGTGCCAGTACCTCACCACCCTCACTGGAAAGAACTTCCTCCTGGTATCTAGTCTAAATCTTCCCTCTGCCAGTTTAAACCCATTGCCCCTTGTCCTGTCATTGCAAGACCTTGTAAATGCATCTCGCAGTGATGAAAATGCACAGCTTTTGCCTGGGCTCCACCTGACCTAGATTCTCTCTTAGGCTGGTACACTGCATATGTTTCCTCCAATTTCATATTCAGTAGGTCAGGATATTAATCTGTTGTTTGGAGATTTGTGACCCACCTTATGCCTCACAGTACAGCACAAGCAGTGAGATTTTATCATTCACCAGAGATTTTACAATTTTCACCTGTCAAGTGTGACTTTTCTCTGACAGCCTTTTACATTCATTCACAGCTTCACTTGGAGGTGTTTGCTGGGTGGTCAGTGAGTGATGCTGTCCTCCAGAGCTTCAAACTGAGCTGAACAGGCTCCTGAAGTGGACTTCACAGAAGGGGCAAGCAGACCAAAGCTGCAAATGCTGATCTTGAAAATATCTTTAATAAGGTCCCATGCAGCGAAGGAGAGTCAAAGCATTTAATCAAAGCCTCTAAAGTGGATTCCTCACTGTCTCCTTTGTGATGAAAGGTCCTACAGAAATGAAAGATGTTAGTGCAACTGACTGCATCAGTATGGATCAGTACCATACAGAGAGGCATTATTTAGAACAACAGTGAAGGTTTGCATAACTTTTGCTGGTAAAATCATGCTTGTTCTGGAGCTTTTATGGAGAGTCTGGGGAGCTGATGAGCAATGCTGACTCCATCTGTCTGTAATTTCCTCTTTCCACATGAGATGGACACAAGATACACGATTGTATCGATGTAAGGCTGCAATAGCACAATTGAATATGCGAAAACAGTCTGTGCTACTGTAAATCTGCTGAAGTTTCAGTTAATTCAGTGCATTTATTCCAGATTTACTGTCACAAGGACAAGAATCTGTCCTAATTGTTATTCACTGACTAGCAAGGCCAGAAGTCCCCCTTTGTCTGCAGGAATCTGCATTTATAGGTGTAGCTATGCTACTTAGCTGTCTGTAGAAGTGTAAACACTGGTATAAATGTGAGAGATGAGCATCATTAATCTAGAGTGCTCCAAAACACCTGTTCTAGAAGTTGTCATAGAATCATAGAATGGTAAGGTTGGAAGGGACCTCAAGGATCATCTAGTTCCAACCCCCTGCCATAGGCAGGGACACCTCCCACTAGGACAGGTTACTCAAGGCCTAATCCAATCTGGCCTTGAACACATCCAGGGAGGGAGCATCCACAACCTCCCTGGGCAACCTGTTCCAGTGCCTCACCACCCTCACTGTAAAGAACTTCCTCCTAACATCTAGTCTAAATCTCCCCTCTGCCAGTTTAAGCCCATTGCCCCTTGTCCTGTCATTGCAGGACCTTGTAAATAATCCTTCCCCAGCCTTCCTGTAGGCCCCCTTCAGATACTGGAAGGCTACTATCAGGTCCCCTCGAAGCCTTCTCTTCTCCAGGCTGAAGAGCCCCAACTCTCTCAGCCTGTCCTCATAGGAGAGCTGCTCCAGCCCTCTGATCATCTTTGTGGCCCTCCTCTGGACCCGCTCCAACACTTCCATGTCCTTCCTGTGCTGAGGGGTCCAGAACTGCACCCAGTACTCCAGGTGGGGTCTGACGAGAGCAGAGTAAAGGGGCAGAATCACCTCCCTTGCCCTGCTGGCCACGCTGCTCTTGATGCAGCCTAGGACTCGGTTGGCTGTCTGGGCTGCATGTGCACACTGCAGGCTCATGTTGAGCTTTTCATCAACCCAGACTCCAAGGTCCTTGTCATTATAATATAGTGCAATCCTTGGACAATTATGTCTCTTTTGACCTAGATCTCATGGGTCCAGAAAACCACTTCTGAGTTCAGTTTAGATCTGCTTTGCCCTGCAGCCAGGCTTTAATTGAGCAAAGTTCTCTGAGCTCATTTCGATGAATATTGAGTGGATATGTCAGTGAGTTTCTTTCCAAACCCTCAGAGATCTCATTTGCTCTGGCATCTGTAGTCTCCATCAATTTTATTTTGTCTGACCTGGAACGTAATTGTGCCCATCCTTTCACTGGTTTGTACATAAGCAAAGGGTAATGGCTGAAGAATGAACAAAATGCCAGGAGAAGCATTTCATACTCTGTTTGTCTATTTTCCATCTACATGCTCCTTGTTTAATCACATCTCAGATCTTTCTTCAGGAGGAGCTTGGGAAAAGGGCAAGAGTAGAGTCTTGCACATGGGAAAGAACAAGCCCATGGATCAGTATAGGTTTGGGACTGACCTGTTGGAGTGTAGTGAAGGGGAAAAGGATCTGGAGGTCCTAGTGGGTGGAAGGCTGATCATGAGCCAGCATTGTGTTCTTGTGGGCAGGAGGGCCAATGCCATTTTGGGGTGTATTAGAAGGGTTGTGGTTCATAGGTCAAGAGAGGTTCTCCTCTCCCTCTACTCTGCCCTAGTGAAGCCACATCTGAAATATTGTGTCCAGTTCTGGGCTGCTCAGTTCAAGAAGGACAGGGAGCTGCTTGAAAGAGTCCAGCACAGAGACACAAAAAATTATTAAGGGAGTGGAACATCTTCCCTGTGAGGACAGACTGAGGAAGGTGGGGCTCTTTAGTTTGGAGAAGAGGAGACTGAAGGGTGACCTCATTAATATTTATAGATATGTAAAGGGAAAGTGGCAGGAGGATGGAGCCAGGCTCTGCTTGATGATGCCTGATGACAGGACAAGGGGCAATGGGTGGAAGTTGAGGCATAGAAAGTTCCATGTAAACATGAGGAAGATGTTTTTTCCCTGTGAGGGTGACAGAACACTGGAATAGGCTCCCCAGCAGGGCTGTGGAGTCTCTCTCTCTGGAGATATTCAAAACGCACCTGGACACATTCCTGTATGATCTGGTATAGGTGATCCTGCTCTGGCAGGGGAGTTGGGCTGGATGGTCTTTCAAGGTCCCTTTCAACCCCTGACATTCTGCAATTTTGTGAAAAGACTAAATTAAAGCTGAGCTAAAAACTCAGAAAACTGGACATCACTAAATGCTTTGTTTGTTGCTTTACAAATAGCTCTGCCCTATAGACATAGTGCTGACACCAAGGGAAAACAAAGCGAGAAACTGACATGGAGCAATGTGGCAGTGAGGTTCTGCAATGACTTCTGACACTGTTATGTACTCCAGACCAATCCCAGGGGAGCATCTCCTTTATTTGCTTCTAGGTATCTGTCATATGTTGCTATTTATGTTATTGCTGATCATTATCCTCAACTTCTTTTCAGGAAAAACAGAGGAAAAAGGAGAATAAAATAATAGGAAGACAGAAGTGTTCACAGCGAGAGATAAGGAGTCTCTTTCAGTATCTTGAAGCCTCTTCCTGGAATAGCTGGCCTTTCCAGGCTGCTCTCTCAGGCTGCACATTTTCTACGCTTCCTCAATCCCAAACACCCAAGGGAAGTGTTTCACATAAGAAAGAAGCTTCTCAAAATGAGCAAGGAAGCCCCAGGAGGTTGTTTAATTCAAATACCCAAAAGTGTGTCCTAAAAGAATGAAAAAACCTTTGGAAGTGTTGGAACACTGTCAGTCACTTTCTCACCAGGTGCCCTGGACTGTGGGAGACTGTGTACCCTGTATCCTTTTTCCTTCCATCTGAAGAAGAAACCTACAGGAGACATCACTTGCCTGCAAAGATCACTAACTAGGTGGATCTGTGTGTTTTCATCCTGGAATAGCTTGCTGCTTTGGTACTTCTGTGCGACTTGCTCATGGGCTGGTGTCAAAGATGTCATTTCTTATGAAAGCTGGAAGCAAAGGACAATGTCAGTGTGTGTTGTGTAGAGCCCGTGGCAGGGAGAAAGGCCATAGATAGAGATTTAATGTCACCGATAATACACGAGGCAGCATAATGGGAGGTCTTTGGAGAGAAAGGAAGCACTTAAGGGATTCTGGACAGGTGGAATTCACTTCTCCTTTAGGAGTTAATTATAGCAATTGGCCCAATATCTCCTAATGTTCTTTTAAGAACAAAGAAGGTGTTCTTTGATATATTGCATAATTTTAAACATTTAACCTTGAAATGACAGAACTGCTGTAGCTGTTCTTGCATGGTCTTGCCTAATAGATTGAGACTAGGGTGAGTCAGCTTGAAATCTCAGGCTCTGAGTCTTGCAAGGATGCTGTTTATATGCCACAGGAACTTTCCCAGCTAAGGCATAGACTGGAAAATATTATATTTTTATATATATATATATATA
>VWZE01000046.1:15117-27717 GCA_013396675.1 Eubucco bourcierii
GGCCCTCCAGCCAGTTCCTAACCCAGTGCAGAGTGTTGGCATCCAAGCCACGAGCTGACAGCTTAGTCAGCAGTTTGCTGTGGGGGACAGTGTCAAAGGCCCTGCTGAAGTCCAGGTAGACCACATCCACAGGCCTCCCCACATCCACCAGGCGGGTCACCTGCTCATAGAAGGAGATCAGGTTGGAGAGGCAGGATCTGCCCTTCCTAAATCCATGTTGGCTGGACCTGAGCCCTTGGCCGTCCCTCAGGTGTGCAGTTATTGCACCCAAGATAATCTGCTCCATCATTTTCCCTGGCACTGAGGTCAGGTTGACAGGCCTGTAGTTCCCAGGTTCCTCCATCTGACCCTTCTTGTGGATGGGGATCACATTGGCAGTTTCCAATCATCAGGGACCTCTCCGGTGAGCCAGGACTGGTGGAAAATGATGGAGAGAGGCTTGGGAAGGTAAGGGCTGAGTGTAATAAAAGAGGAGGGTGGTGTCTGTTCTGTACCAGGGATGGGGCACGGTTTTCGCTCTTTGTTGGTGCAACACTCACCTTTGGGGTCACTTCTGTCGTTCCCCATTCCTTTGCATGGCTTTCACATCAATTAGCAGGTCACTCCTTCGATCCTCCCTAGCAGGTGAAAACAGCACTGATCAAATCTCACGTGCCCTGCACTCAGCTGCCTCCTCTGGATCACAGCAACTTGAACACACTGGTATTGCTGGTTGAACGCACTTTACGGCACCCCAAGCATCCTTCCTTTTAGTTTAGTTCAACTGTGTGTGTCAGCACCAGACACAGCTCAGCTTTTAGCAAGAATCTTTGGGCTCCAGCATTAGGAACTCATCCCATCACCACTTCCCTGCTAAATCCATCTAAATGACATTTTCTCACAGCATGCTTTGAAACAAAAACCATTGTAACCGCACATTTATTCCTTTCTGACATCTCTATTGCTGCGCCTCTAAGGAACTCAACATGTTTTGTTTGAATCATAAAGATGACTCTAATACCGTGTTTGGATTGTGTTCTGAAATGCCTCTGTTGTTGTTCTACAGTGCCCCAAGTGTCCTGGCTGCAAAGTGCTGTAAGCACAACTAGGTTATTACTTTGCTTAGGTGAACACCAGGAAATAAGTTTGCTGGCATTGCCAAATGCATTGGAGCCAAGCTCTCAATATACATGTAAGCAACATATACCAGAGTTCACACAAATAATCAGCAGGTTCATGCACACCCCTATATACACCACAAAATTGTGTCAGTGCACTTGAACCTTTAGCAGATGTCAAGGAAACACGCTAGAAAGATCACCTCAAATTTCTCTGCCTTTGAGGATTTGAGGTTAAATTTTAATGCAATCTGAGCTTGTTCATTCCATTCATTGCATGAATTCTATAAAAACTTCACTTGCTTTTGTGCAGCTGCCTCAAACCAAGAAAATATTTCTCATTTCTGGCTTGCATAGCCTGTACCCACAATAACAGGCATGTGGAAAATCTTGTTAAACCAAGTCAGTTTTCTGTTCGTGTAAGAGAAAGTCTGGAGGGAAATGCTCATTAGTTTCTGGCAGCAATAATTCAGAAGGCAAACCAAATCATGTTGTGAGACACCTTGGGCACTCTCTCATTTACTTTCTTTCTCCTGAATATCTACCCCTGTGAGGCAGAAAAAGCAAATAACAGTCAAGTCGCAGTGGGCCATGCATGCAGATGCACAAGGAAAGACATCAAAAGTACCTACCTTCCAGGCTGGACAGGCACACTCACTGAAGAAAATGCAAGAAACCTTCACTACGCTTGGTGCTTGCTCATGTAATTACAACGATGCTGGCACAGAAAAAGGAGAGTGCCTGAAGCCTTTGCCTTTCCAGAAGGAGATGATGGTGGAAGTTTTTTAGATTGCTAGGGGAATGGAAAAGGGGTGACAGGGGAAGGCAGTGTCCTGCCTGGGCCTGTTTTTTTGCAATGCCGGTGCCCTGTTTGATTGCCTAGGTTTCAAATGTCTCTCCTGCCAGTGGTCTGTTTTGCCTGCCTCGAGGGGTGATTGAAGGGGGTTTGCTCTGTGAGGGCCTGACTTCACTTGCTTTTGGGCTCTGCTTTGCTGCCTGATGCTTGCTGCCTGCAGCTGTGGGGTGTTGCAGACTAGCTACCTGAGGACAGGTAGCTCCCTCGCTTTTACTTTCTGTTTTGGCAGCATACTCAGCTCCTGCTACCCTCTTTGCCTTCTGGTTGCACTGAAAAGATATTTCGGGATTATAATTTCTTTGATTATTACCTCTCAGGTTGATCAGTGAGTAAATTCAGCTATTAAATTAATTGGAGTCTCTGGTTTTCCCGCCAACAGCCCTGTTTGAGGGCAAGGGGAATCCATCTTGTGGCTGGCAGTGGCAGTTGCCGCTCCTCACCCTCCAATCTGGGTTGTGCATAAGATATGGACATTTGTATTTCTTTGTCCCTTCCCTAAATTGCTCTCCAAAATTCCTATTATACCTTGTGTGTAAATAATTCCTGACTGGGTATTTGAACTTTTGGTAAATTGTAAATAGTTTACTGTTTTGGGATGTGTGCTTGTTTGTTTGGTGCAGGAATTTGTGTTAATAGAATTGAATATTCCTATTTCCACATATTAAATCTGAAAATTCAGAACAGACAGATTTTAATTCAGATTCATTTCTCTGATCTTGGCCCATGGCTCTTCAGATTTTTTTTTTTCCTGGTATACCACATTTGGCCTATTTTTTCAGAAATCCTGGAGGTGCTTCTCCAATGTTTTGATCAGAATTGACTAGGAATGAAAGCATGGGGTTAAACTGATCCATAGCAAAAGCAGCACAGTTTATCTTAGGTTGCTAGGCCTCTCTCTTTGCTTATATTTTGTCCTGTCTTGATTATTGTTATACATGATTCTACCTGCAGAAATTCAATAGGAATTAAAAGTACCTTCCAAGAACTTCGGCATTGTCCTTTACTGAATTTTCTTAGACCTCAGAAAGCAGGAAGGGAGAAAATTCTGTACTATCGCCTTGTTCCTTATCTCTAGTGTAAAAATGCCAACCTGACTGAGCCAAGACCATGACTATCTTGCAGCAGTGCAGCCCTGGTTTCTGACCATTACACTAAAATATCACCTAAGGTAGATCTGTGAAGGCCCAAGCGATGTGATCAAGTGACGGAGGTAGCACTGTTGCTCTGTCCTAGTCCTGCCACTCTTAATGCCATTAGTGGAGTTCCAGAAGTCCCATCATGGTTTTGACAAAATAAAGATCAGTGAAACTCTTTGAAGATATTGGTCTGTATGGACCTCTTCTTAGGAAAGACAGAGGGTTTATTTAGATCTGCAGACTGGATTGGTGGGAAACAACAATGGGCCTCCAACTTCCTCTAAATAGGAGAGGCTCAAAAGCTTGTTCTGCTTTAAAAAAAAAAAAAAGTTATTCCTTAGGTTCCTTGGCAAGGCAAATTTGCATGAAATTCCAATCTATTAACTTGTAAAACACAAACTTATTTTTTATTTATGTAAAGAGGAGCCAACAGTCACACTGCACCACAATAAAATTCCGTTCAGCCCAGAAGTCTGTCTGAGAGGGCTGTGGTGGGTGCTTGAATCAGTTGGGACAATTAACAAGGCAGGAATTATAAAATGTGTAGTTATGTTATTTCCAAAAGGCCCCACCTATAAACTATATACAAACTCATTAAATTTGAGTTCTAATTAGGTTGGGAAAATCTTCACAAGGATGCTTATGGCCAATTCAGTAATTTAGGAGAATCAGAACATTGGAAAAGGTTTAGCCACAGAACAGCTCCACCCCATTTACAAATAGGCGGCCTGGAGCCCTGGGGCAAGTCTGTGCTACTCATGGTGGTGGAGTAGAATTTAGAGGTAGTCCCTGGCTCGTTTGTGGCAGTGCTGAACTGCTCAGCGTGTTCTCATGAACGGTGGCAGTTTGCAGCAGAGGCAGGGCCTTCCAGCAGCAGGTCAGGGTGCCGTGGTCCGAAAGCGGGAACTGCGCGCTTTCTCTTCACCCTTCCCCAAGATGCTCCTCAAGGTCCATCTCAGGGTCCCACCAGGCAACGTCCCTTGTGATAAACTTGAAGCACTTAAGTTTCCATGTAGTTCAAGCCCAAAGTATCAGGGCTAAGCTGGTCTGAAGCATGAGGCAGAGCATGTTGTCTGAGCAGAGCAGGTTGTCCAAGCAGTAGCAGCGAGGCAGAGCAGAGCAGAGCAGCACACTGCTTGTGACTGAGCTCCATTTATATTATTTGCTTGAGTGTAATGGTTCCTTTGGCCACAGACATTCATCAATCAGAATGGCACTTTGCCAAACTGATCATATTAACTGAAACCAGGGCTTGCTTCCACCCTTACTTGAGCATGACACTAACAAGTGCATAAACATCTGTGGGTACCTGTTTATCACTTTGAGAGGGGGCATAATGGCCCAAGCCTTTATTTTCCTCCTCCCCTTGCTTCCCCCTATCAGCAGAAGGGTTTGGCAAGTCAGGATATGTTTTATGCCTATTAGCCTTCCAGGACAGTGCTTCAGTGTAAATGTAAGAACAGAACACTTAGGGTTTGCCCAGTTCACATCCCCAACCTCTGGCAATCAGCATTTGAAAAGCTTCCCATTTTGCTAGTCTAGGTTTTATTCCTAAAACTGAGCCTTCCAGGAAAAGCTCCAGGAATATTTTTAGGGCATGTGCAAAGGCGTGACAGAAAGAGAAAACAGGACCATTGCTTTGTTCATATGAGGCAGTTTAGGAAGATTGCCCGTGCTGCTGTACTTGTTTGTTCTTGGCTCCTTGTTTTCCTCTGCCTCAGTAAATCAAGTTTCCCAACCCTCTAGATCTAGATGATTTCCATTCCCATCTGTGTTGGTTGATCTCTTTAGCTGGTGAGATCAACCACCAGCTATCTGACAGTGGTTGATGAGGTATCCATTTACCTTCATGACAATCAGAAAAAACGTGGGTGGGAAAAGATCTAAGGGTTTACTTCTAAGACAGAAGAGCAGAAAAAACTTGAAGGTGATCTGCCAGTACTGAAATATTCCTGCAGCTCCAAACAGAAAGTTGCAAGCATCCCTATTTGCACTGGTATTCTTGGCATGTGCTCCTGAACCTTTCTACACTGTGAGCCAGCTGTTTTCTGCAATACTGGTAAATAGGCTAGAAAAGCAGAGATGAGGCTGGGTGACAAGCAATAAATGTGAAAATTTAATTCTTGGGCTTTTGTGACCTGACAAGGATCTCTTGCTTATCAAATTATCAAAACTGAACTGAATGAACTGTTAAGTATCTGGTATGGAGGGGTAATTAATTTAGGTAAGATATTATTTTCAAAAATTAATATTTATTATCATAATAGTTATTTAATAATATTTATTGTTATTCAATATTAATATTGTTTATTATGACTCAATATTCAGAACTCGACACTCCAACCACTAATTTTAATAATGGTTCTTTGCACTGTCATGGAAACTTTATACAGATAATAACACAACACCTAGAAATTACTAGTAATAATGTAATATTAATTGAACTGGAAGAGAAGGTTCCTGCAGTTAGTGTACCACTTGTGGTGAATTGCACTGCTTGCCCACTGGACGGACTCAAGGAGCTCCTTTCTGCTTATGGCAGAAGGCAATGGCAGATTACAAGAGGCTTTAAGTATTTACTCACAAAATTATCTCCCGACTGTCTGGGCTAGCTACAGCTTCAGACAGTACCCAAATGCTTTCAGGGAATTCTGTTACTGTCTTTTCAGTTGCTAAGACTTCTGATTCTTCCCAGGCTTCAGGGTGCTGAGGAAAGGAGGCAGACAATCTGTGACCTGGTCCCGATCTCCTCTGGATCATCTGTGTGTCTCCAGGACTTCCTGTCTTGGTAGAAGGCTTTCAGGTGTGGGCAGGATGTCTTGTGATGTGCAATTTTGGCACAGATGTCACACTGGCTATGCAGGCTGATCATGTGGAGGTATTTAGAGCCTGTTCCTGGTAAACTCGAGGTAGTGGAGTTTCCAGGCAGTTCAGGATACAGTAGCAAGCAGGCAAGCAGGAATATAACAGCAGACCACGGATAGAACAGCAGAGCACGTTGTGTCACCTGCTCATCTCCTTTGATCAATACAGGCCAAGACTAATGGGCCTTTGGACACAGAATAGCCAATCAGAATGCCAGTTACCCAAGACTGACCATATTAGGTGAAGCCATAGGCTTGCTTTACCCTTTTTAGGGTAGAACACAGGCCTTGCACAAGGCATACACAAGCTGAGTGTGTGTACCTTGTTTACCACAGGATGCAAACAAGTCTGAGCAAGCCAGAGTCCTTAGTGGCTCCAGGTTCTTTGTCCTCTTTCCCACAGCTGCTTCTCCGCAAAACAGGAGGGAGAGCCCAAGAACATGTCTGGGCAAGCCAGGACACGTATAAGCCTACTTTGGTCTGGTTAGGCCTACCATGACAGTATCTTAATTGATATATGTAGAAAATAAAGCTGTATAATTACCATCTCCTCACAAGAACCAGATCATCCCCATTTTGGGAGGCTCTTTGCTAAGCACCTACAGCATCTTCTTCATAGCATCACATTTGTGATACTCTATCCTGCCTTAGCTGGCACAATTTGTTATCCATTTGCAGGATCCAGCTCTGGTGGATGTGTAAATCCAACCTCTCCCTTTGTTTTCATAAGCCCAGCCTCACAGTTGGATTTCCCTAGCTAGAATCTGGCAGACGTCTGCTCTCATCTGGTGGACTTCAGTCCCTCATTAAACAATGTGTCCAACTTACCCAACTGGTTAACTGAGGAACTTGTGCCTTAACACTCTTTTTATTGCCTTTTATTCACATTTGGCCATACTGTGTGATCTTCCATTGCTGGGAAATGTGCTCTGTTGTCCAGTAGTATCCCACCTAAGAAGATGAAAAGGGATCAGGGCTTGCTCTCAGGGACAGCTCATGTCCAGATTTTGGCTACTAAAATGGCTTCAAATTTGGATGTCAGTGGTGATAGAGGTTAAGTGAATCAGCACCCCAATTTTTTCATTCCTGAAGGAAGCAGCCCACATCCAACCCAAATGGTAGTTTTGTGTCATTATTTATTTCCTTGACACATTTTAAGCTCTCATTATCCACATTAGAATTCTCTCTAGAAGCACATTTCTGTCTTGTAACAACACCTACGTTCATGGCATACAAATACCCTTTTCCAAACACCCTTTTGTAGCTCAATACCTGTAAGGCTGGAGATGAGGATTCATCAGCAAATAGGTAGCAGAGCTAATAATGACTCCGAGGAAGATCTGAACTAAATCTTTCAAAGCCTTCAGATCATGATGTTTTAATGAGCTAGCAAACAGCTAAGTAAGCACTCTGGGCTCTTGCAGCACCACACTGCAAGTAGCTGCTTTCCTAGGCCAAAACTACTTGAACTAGGAGAAACTCGGGAGATTGTAATCTCTTATCTTTCTTGCAAACTGTGCCATTGGTTTTGAATGAGACATTTGGTAGTGTAGCAACAGTACAGCATTAAAAAAAAAAAAAAAAAAAAAAAAAAAAAAAAGGAAAGAGTTAAAAAACCCTTCTCAGACTCTGAAGAATAGCTCCTGCTATTTCCCTTTTGTATCCACTGCTGAGGTATTTGAAAAGAGCAGGAGATAAGTAGCCTTATGACTGCTACAGATTAACAGGCTCTGAGGTACCAAACGGGTATTGCTGCTGCTGGGAGTATAATAGCTATTGATATTCACATTTATACAGACATTTCCATGGTGGCACTGCAAAGAGCAGGCTGTATGGAAGGCTACAAACCATAAACACTGAGGTCGTGCAAAAATAAGACAAGGAGCAAAACTCCTGTCACTGAGAAGCAGCAAGGCTCTGACCGGTTCCTGCCATGCAGGAGACTCTGACTTCAGATTATAGATCTTCCTCAGACACAAAGGATACACAAAGGCTTGGAAAATGAATGCCACGAGCTTTCTAGAGGGGAGGGAACACAAGTCCCTGACCTGCAATAATGAGTGACAAACTGTTTGATGTCCTGTAAGGCTCTCTGAGGCACACCACATGCACTGAGAGACTTCTGCCAGGTAAGCCAGGGAAGCTCTGGAGGACAAAGGTACAAGAGTTTTGGGATTCACTTGCAGTATTTAATTTTGCTTATGTTTTGTTTTGCAGAGCTCATTGAACAGGGGATGTGACTTAATGTTAAGAGGTGTAATGGTATGTTGTGCAGTTGTCCCAGATACAGGGACTGCAACTACAATGCCATGTCAGGATTTTCATGTTGTCATTATTACATAATAATAGCACGGTTTGGGTTGCAAGGGACATTAAAGATCATCTACTTCCAGTTCCACTGCCAAAGGGTACCTTCCACTAGATCAAGTTCTTCAAAGCCCCATCCAACCTGGCCTTGCACACTTCCAGGGAGAGAGTATTCACAGCTTCTCTGGGAAACCAATTCCAGCGCTTCATCACCCTCACAGCAAACTATTTCTGTAAATCTAATCTAAATCCACACTTTTAAAGTTTGAAGCCATTGCCCCTCATCCTATCACTACACTCCTTGATAGAGTCCCTTGCCATCTTTCTTGTAGGTCTCCTTAACTACTGGGAGGTTGCCATAAGGTCTCCCTGGAGCCATCTCTTCTCCAGGTGGAACAACTCCAACTGTTTCAGCCTGTCCTCATAATGGAGGTGCTCCAGTGCCCTGAACATCATCTTTGTAGCCCACCTCTGAACCAACTTGTCTATGTCTTTCTTATGTTGGGGGCTCCAGAGCGGAACAAAGTACTGCAGGTGAGATCTCAGAGGGGTGAAATCACCTCCCTCAAGATGCTGGTCATGCTTGTTTTGATGCAACCCAGGATGTAGCTGGCTTTCTGGGCTGCTGGTGCACATTGCACATTTCTGAGCTGCAGGTGCACATTCCAGAGGAGGGCCACAAAGATGATGTTCAGGCCACAAAGCAGCTCTCCTATGAGGAGAGACTGAGAGACTTGGAGTTCTTCAGCCTGCAGAAGAGAAGGCTTCAAGGAGACCTTGTAGTAGCCTTTCACTATCTGAAGGGGGCCTACAGGAAGGCTGGGGAGGGACTATTTACAAGGTCTTGCAATGGCAGTTTAAACCCAGGAAATGGGTTTAAACTGGCAGAGGGAAGATTTAGGCTAGACATCAGGAGGAAGTTCTTTCCAGTGAGGGTGGTGAGGCACTGGAACAGGTTGCCCAGGGAGGTTGTGGCTGTTCCCTCCCTGGAGGTGTTCAAGGCCAGGTTGGAGGAGGCCTTGAGTGAGCTGTACTAGTGGGAGGTGTCCCTGCCTATGGCAGGGGGTTGGAACTAGATGATCCTTGAGGTCCCTTCCAACCTTACCATTCTATGATTCTATAATTCTATGACTGCTGGCTTATATTCAGCACATCCTGGAACAGGCTGCCAGGAGAGGTGGTGGAGGCCACATTTCTTGGAGACATTCAAGGTCAGGTCTGATGGGACTCTGAGGAACCTGATCTAGTTGGGAATGTCTCTGCTTACTGAAGGGAGTTGAACTAGATGATCTTTAAATGTCTCTTCCAACCCAGTGCATCCTGCAATTCTATATTTATTCTTCCTCTGTACTCAGCAGTGGTCTGACCACACCTTGAGTCTTGTGTCTAGTTTTGGGACCCTCAATTCAAGAGAGATGTTGAGGTATCAGAACATGTCCAGAGAAGGGCGACAAAGCTGGTGAGGGGCCTGGAGCACAGCTCTGTGAGGAGAGGCTGAGGGAGCCTGGGGGTGTGCAGACTGGAGAAGAGGAGGCTCAGAGGTGACCTCATTGCTGTCTATGACTACCTGAAAGGAGGTTGTAGCCAGGTGGGGGTTGGTCTCCTCTCCCAAACAATCAGTCACAGAACAAGGGGACACAGTCTCAAGTTGTGCCGGGGCAGGTACAGGCTGGATATTAGGAAGAAGTTCTTCAGAGAGAGAGAGAGTGATTAGCATTGGAATGGGCTACCCAGGGAGCTGATGGAGTCCCTGTCCCTGGAAGTGTTCAAGAAAAGACTGGACGGGGCCCTTAGTGCCATGGTCTAGTTGATTGGATCAGACTGGGTGATAGGTTGGACTGGATGAGCTTGGAGTTCCAGGAACAGGGTGCTGGAGAGAGAGAGAGAAGAGACTCAAGTCAATTTGACGTCTCTTATGTGTGTGCCTGAGAGGGCGACGCGGCTGGCTTTGCAGGGAAAGCGCGGGGGATTCAACGCCGGCAAAGCGGAAGAGGAGCTCAGGCTGCGGACTGCGAGGCAGCAGCTTTCGTAGCTCCTTGGAGTGCCGCCGCGAGCGGGGCGCGGCCTCTGGTGCGGGCAGGCAAACAGGCACAGGCCTAGCAAGCAGTGATTGTGTGGGCCCCGGGGGGTGCCGCAGCTGCTTGCAGCTCGTTGGGCAGGGCCCGAGCCTCTGCCAGGGCGCAGGGTAAGTGACCGGCTCCTGTGTGGTAGAGGGGCACTCCTCCTGCTGTACTGGGGAGGGCAAAGGGCTCCTTTTGAGTCAGATCAGTAGTTGGCACGGGCAGAGCATGCTGGCAGGATGTGAGGTGCTGCAGTTTACTGAGGGAGCGACGGTGGCTGCTCGGAGGAGGAAGGCTGTGCTCCCAGCACCCACCAAAGTGCATGTTGGTATCCAGGTCACAGCCCTTCAGTGGCAACAGGGGGCAACACTGATGACGGTTGTGTGTGGTGTGAGCAGGTCATCGACCAACCGGGTGGCACCGCTCCAGGCTGAAGTGATG
The DNA here is from genome assembly GCA_013396675.1 of Eubucco bourcierii. NCBI lineage: Eukaryota > Metazoa > Chordata > Aves > Piciformes > Ramphastidae > Eubucco > Eubucco bourcierii. The sequence goes on from VWZE01000046.1 coordinate 25,879, forward strand.
GAGCTCAGGGAAGAGGTGAGTAGGTTGAGAAACATCAGGGACAGTGAGAGGGAAATTATTACTGTATGTTTCTATGACAAATAAGTGACTCTTTTACACCTAAGGAATAACAATTCAGGGTCATAGCTTATGCATTTGTTTGTAGAAATCCAAGATTATATAGAAAATTGAACTTCTACTAAATAATATTTGCATCAGTTCCCAAAAAAGCACTGTAATAACCTGGATTTTGTTACTTAGTTACAGAAACCTTAACCCTTCCTCTGTCGGGGAGGAGGGGCAAACTCTCAACCCAACTTTCATGTTTGCATCTCTCTGGAGAGCAGAATTTGCACACAGTTTTTTAATCTCAGTTATATCCACACATTTCTCTCCAACTGTTTCTGTTACTTGCCAGAAAGGTGTCACATTGATTTTCATCTCTTATGTCCTTTTGATTAACTGATCCCTAAGGAAGAGAGGGATTAAAAATCCCGTCTGCAGGATTCCAAGGGTATGTCCTGGACAAATCTCTTCCTCCCACACCCTCCTCTCCTGCAACTTTTTGTCCTCTAAGTCCAGGGAGTTTTCAGTGCAAAGGCAAGAGGTTCCAACTTGTATCACGCTTTTGTGTTATATCACCAGAAGAACATGTTCTCAGTGCTGTAATAGTAGGAAGTGTAGGTTATGGCTGAGCAGCGTTGACAGAGGTATGTAGGAGTCACACTGGAATACCAATGTGAACTGGAGGCCAGAAATTAAGAAATTGGCAGATTTTGGTGTGTCAGGATTTTCTACTGGATACCTCTGTCAAAGAAGCCTGTCCTTATTCATAGACTCATAGAATCATAGAATTGTCTGGGCTGGAAGTGACCTCAAGGGTCACTTTCAACCCCCTTGTCATGGGCAGGGACACCTCACGCTAGATCAGGTTGCTCAGAGCCACATCCACATTTGGGGCAAGTTCATTGCCAGAGAAATCTTGAGTTTCTTCTAGAATTGCTAAAATTCAGTATCAAACAATTAAAGGTTAAAAGTAACTCCACACCTGTGTCTATTCCTCTAAGTAAATGTTTACTTCCTTTGTCTCTTATGTTAGTGGCACTGGTCAAGTCAGCACTCAGATGCAGCAGAATTGAATGAGTTATTGCCTTGGCTCCCAGGGTCACACAGAGCACATAAATATGATGCAAGAAGTGGATTTGGAGGGACAATGTGGAAATGATCTCCAGGTATACTGGACAGGTATAATGGAAAGAACTGGTCTCATAACAGTTAAGGCCACCAGGCTGTCTTATTAAGGTCAGATCCAGTGTGTCAAGTTGAATGTAATTATTCCACTGCTTATAATTTCAGTACATTTGATTCTGAATATAAAATGAGGCCATTTTCTTCCCGGGGATAAGAGCATGAGACACAATCACTCTTAGACCAGCCAGCTTTATTTCTTCCTGATGAGGCACCGACTCCCCAGGGAATAAGCTGAAAACAGTGTTTTCAACTGAGAGGGCAGAATACAAAGAAGAAAGTTTTTCTTCTGCTCTCAGGAGTGTTGTGCTTGGATGGTGGCCTGTTGCTAAGTGGCCTCATGGGAATAATTCCCAATAGGATCATAGTTGTGTATCCAGGGATTTAATTTCCTTTAGGCCTCTTTCATCTCTTCATTCAAATCCTAATGCCGAGATGGACCCTGTAAGCTATTGGTTGCCCTCAGCTACTGTTCTTCCTGTTTTAAAAGCAAGGCTGATAGGAACATTAAAAAAAGAAAAAAAAACGAAGAAAAAGACATGAGACTTTGCAAAGCGCAAAACATTTCTTTTCTTTTTTCTTTTCTTTTCTTTTTTCTCCTCTCCTCTCCTC
>VWZE01000046.1:32666-57428 GCA_013396675.1 Eubucco bourcierii
TCGCTGTGACTTCATCATAGAAAGCCACTAAATTTGTCAGGCAAGATCTGCCCTTGGTGAAGCCATGCTGGTTCCCACCAATCACCTCTGCTTTGTTTTCCATTTGCCTTAGCAGGACTTTCAGCAGGATCTGCTCCATGATCTTGCCAGGCACAGAGGTGAGGCTGACTGGTCTGTAGTTTCCAGGGTCATTCTTTTTACCCTTCTTGAAGATGGGTGTTATGTTTGCCCTTCTCCAGTCAGCAGGAACTTCACCAGTCTGCCATGACTTTTCAAATATGATGGACAGTGGTTTGGCAACTTCATCTGCCAGTTCCCTCAGGACCCGTGGGTGGATCTCATCAGGCCCCATGGACTTGTGCACATTCAGGTTTCTTAGGAGCTCATAAACATCGTCTTCTACTATAGTAGGCAGATTTGCCTGCTCCCAGTCCTCACATTTACCCTCTGCAACTTGGACATTGGACATTTACACTGGCCTTTGTCAACTCTGCTATATATGATATGATATAATACGTGCTGGACATTATTCTGTCCTTCTTAGATGTCACTTAATATTCAACATCAGCAGAACTGTGGCCATTTGCTGCGATTTCTGCATCGTCACTTCCCCAAACATTGTGGCATTTAGAGATTTAGAGCAGGATGGGATCTGAGTGCCCTTCTGTTTTACAGAGAAATGTGCCATCTAAATTTAAGACACCTCCAGACATTAACACTGGAGGTATCAACCCTTTGAGTCCTTTAATCAACTTGCCACCAGTATTTGTGGATTCAAATGAATTTGCTGTGATTGTCCTTGCTTAGGATGTCTCTTCAGCTTATTCAAAACATCTATGTGAAATGTCTTCCATGTTCAGGGATGTAGACTCAAACTGTTGCTCTTCCCACAAGTGTATCCTTTGTTTTGATTTCTCTAGTCCTTTGCTGTGACATTTGCAAACTCTCCCTCATTACAGGACTTGGTTGTCTTTGACCCTGCCATGTTTTTCCACAGGGAGCTGAAAGTCAGGGCTCCCAGGAATACAGGTGCACACAGAAATGTGAAAAGAAAGAATTTCCTTGCTTACAGTTTCTGGGAATTTTAGCTAGTGTGTGATCTTTATTTATATATATATAATTATTTTTTTTCCCCAGACACTGAATTTTGAATGTGTAATAGAATTTGCCTTTGAAAACCGTAATTAGCAATTAATGATTAATGAAGGCCACAGTTAAGTATAGAAGTTTATTAACTTATCTAGAAAGCTAGACAAAACTAGTAACATTTCAGGTGCTAAATTTTTGCCAAAAAATACTTTGTGAATGAACTGCAGTTAATAGGTTTCCAGATACAGTTTCAAGTGATTAATTTTAGAAAATAAAATCCTCAAATCAAGAGAGATTTTGTAAAGAATGAATAAGATTATAAGAAAAATATAATTCAGCAAGGTTTTTTATATTAAACAATTTACTCAACTCCACTGAAATTTAGCAATTCACCCTTTCAATTCTAGCCCCATGCACTCACACACACACAGAATCAGAATCACAGAAACATCCAGGTTGGAAAAGAGCCTCAGGAGAGTTTGTAACCCTACTCTGTAAGATTCACCTTCAACCACAGCCCTAAGCACCACATCCAAATAAGCCTTAAACACAGCCAGCATTGGTGACTCAACTACCTCCCTGGGCAGGTCATTCCAGTCCCTGACCACTCTCTCCATGAAAAACTTTTTCACAATGTCCAATCTCAACCTCCCCAGTCTCAGCTTGAGGCCAGAGGCCATTCCCCCTTGTTCTGTCTCCAGTTACCTGTGAGAGGAGACCAGCAGCAGCCTCTCCACAATGTCCCTTCAGGTAGCTGTACACAGCAATGAGATCTCCCCTCAGCCTCCTCTTTTTCGAACTAACCATTCCCACCTTCCTATGTTGCTCCTCATAAGATTTATTCTCCAGGCCCTTCCCCAGCTTCGTCACCCTCCTCTGGACCAACTCCAGCATCTCCACATCTCTCTTATTGCAGCACCCAAAACTGAACATAATACTTGAGGTGTGGCCTCACCAAAGCCGAGTCCAAGGGGACAATCACCTCCCTACTTCTGCTGGCCACAGCATTTCTAATACAAACCAGGATGCCATTTGCCTTCGTGGCCACCTGGGCACACTGCTGGCTCATATTCAGCTCCTGTCTATCACATAGACACACACACACACACACATGCATGCACATAGACTTTCACTGCCTCTGGATGATGTAACTCTCAGTAGACCTTGTTATTAGTCATAATCACTACTGCCACAGTCCTTCTATTGTTCTAGTTCTTCCTCTCTCAGCTTTCCTCACTCTGCTTGTGCACTACAGTGATTCCTCTCTTATCTTGCAGAACTGATGTTAAACATGGAGACTTACATGCTTCAGTCTTTAGGTGGCACCAAAACTGAATGCTCTAATTAGGGAAGCTTTACAATTTCCATTATGTTCCAATCACAGGCAGGCCTGGGTTTTGACACTTTTGAAGGTTCGTGAGTTCTGGTTTGGCAAGGCTTCCTGTGAGTTCTACATATATGCTGTTTGCAACATTAGATCTCACGTTGCTTAAAGGGCACTATCTAAATGGAAGCAATTGCACAGCAGCTTTGAAGTGCTCTGTGTGTTGCTGAAAACTGTACTAAATTGAACTGCCAAAGTTTATCTGAGTGAGTTTGCCTGATGTTAGTAGTGGTCCTTTCAATTCCTTCCCATTCAAATGTGTGAAGCAGTCTAACATTTTCTTTTTAACTCAGGGCGTTATTATCTTTAAGGAGTTTGTGTACTGACTTCAAGCTGTCTAGATGGTATTGGCTGAACCAAAGCAACGAATGCAATTGCATTTCTAAAGAACCGGTGCAAAATGATATGAAATTAAAATAGATGGAGACATTAAGTGCTCCCCAAGGGCAATAACACTGGTACTTAATGGTCAGAGATGTACAAGAGGAAAACCTGGAGTTATTTACTACATAAATCCTTACAGACAGACTTCTGGTAACTGGAGCTGTGGTGAAAGAGGCTCTGAAATTGTTGCTTTCCTTTAGTGTTAATGCTGGTGCCAGCGCAGTCCACCACTAGCCCTTGCTAGTCCTCAACCACTCTCACAGGCCAGTGCCTCTTGCTATACTACTTGTTTCTTGAACAGCAATTATTAAAGCACAGTCAGAAGGCCAAAGTCCTGGAAAGCTGAACAACTTTAAGAAAAACTTTTCAAGTTCATTTTTACTTGAATTGAAATTGAATTACATACATTCTCTTTTATCTATTTGTTTATATTGGATTCCAATAAGAGCACTTTTGTGGCTAATGAGCAAGTGACTTAGGAGATTTGAATTTTAACAAGTGTGAATTTTTTTGTCCTGATTTGAGCTAGGACAGAACCAATTCTGTTCAATGATTTTATTTTACAGCTCAGTCTCTTCTAAGTGACTGTAATTTCTGAAGTTAATTTCATGTTTCTGCAGACAGTGTCTGCTTCCAGATGTGATAGCTCTTGATGTGTACAGTTACTACTAAGAGTCAGCAGGCAGAAAGGCTCTTGCTTATGCTTGGTCCTATAGAAACCAAAGTCACTGCTACATCTTGTGTCCCATGTTGGAGTACCATAAAAGGCTACACCTGCAGGGAGGCAGGTGACCAAAACCTGATCAACAAGCTATTCCATTCCATGTATGTCATATTCAGCATGAAGATGAAGGCTCACAGAGTTAAAGTCTCTTCTTCAATGACTGTATTTGAAGAGGACTCCATCTGCTTTTCCTTCAGTTCTGGTCTGTGTATTGCTGAATGCAGTTCCTGAATTTAGTTTGTGCATCCAGTTCCTGAACTCAGTTCCAATCAGCTGCTTAGTCCAGTCTAGGACATCTCCAGTGCCTGGCCTGCAGTGTCAGTGCTGAAGCATGATTGCTTGTGTCTGTGTCTCTTTGTGTATGTGTGTTGGGTTTGATACTGGGTTTTTATGCAGAAGTTTAATTATTTTCATTATTATTAAAGCTGCTTTAGTCTTCCAATCCCTAAATCTCTCTCCCTTATTCCCTTTCTCTTACCTCTAGTGAAGACGAGAGGTAGCACCTATCATTCATCTTGTGGCCATTGCAGCCCTAACCTTTGACAACTTTACTGCTAAATACTGAAATCTTAAGCTTGTTTGGTGTGGAAATTACTGAAAAAAAGAAAATCCGGTGTGTGCAAGCATGTTGTACTGTCTATTCACTCTGTCTGGATCAACTCACTGTTTCAGCTAGCTCAAAAGAATGAATCATGTTCAATTTGAAAAAAATACTCTAAATACATAGTTGGTAACAACTGTCACGGAGAAAAGAGGCAACAAGTCTGCTGTAGTATTGGCCTGAGCCAACAGCTTAAACTTGAGAGGAGCAGCAAGCTTTTTATTTCAGGTGTTACTAATTTGACAAAAAAACTACACATGTATTGCAACTTCCTAGAAACATCTCAGCTTTCTCCAGGAATACAAAGGTCCGCTGCAGTTTGTGCCTCTCCTGTCCCTCAGTGGGAAGGTTCAAGGGACCACATCATCACAAGAGCCAAGAAAATGGTTGCAAGATTTATGAAGTAAGGGACTCACCTGGGAGTTCTGGGGAACCTCTGTTAACTACACTTAAATTAACATGTGGTAACTTGCCTAGTAGAAAAAGGTTGTTGTTGAAGGGTTCAGTCCCTTTACTTTGCTTGATTGTTCTCATAAGCATCAGCACTTGCGATATCTCTTCTAGAAGTAGCTCAGCACTGAGGCCACAGCTTTAATGCATTGACTTTGGCATTGGCCTGACCTGGATTGCTCACTGCTCCTCATTTCTGTCTCTGTGTCCACACTGATCACCCCCTTGGCTGTACTGTGGACCTGAACCACTTTGTAAGGTCCTAAAAAGATAATGGAAGAGATGGTAGGAAATCTGATGCAGGCAGATTATGTAGCAAGGCAATCTGTAAGACTAATAAAACCGTTGGTAGAATGACATTTGATGGAGTTCCTAAGTCCTCTTGGTTTCAAAGTGTACTGTGGCCAGTCCTCTTATGAGGGATGCTCTGGGAAGCTCTGGACTCATAACAGTGGCTCTTCAAGGTGAACTGTGTTAGAGACCTTTTTCTCTGCACTGCTGTAGTGCTACATCCAAAGTCCCTTCCCACCCTGCGGACTAAGCAGCTGTAGCAGTTCAGGTGGATTCTCCAATGAAAAGAAATGATAAGAGGAATTCCCACAATCAACAAACAGCATTGTGAGTATTTGAGATATTCCTAAAGATCCCAGAAAGTTCCTTCCTTTTTCAAGTGCAGTAATATTACTGCTCTTGGATCTATCTTTTCCAAAACGCTATTCTTGAACTAGCTGTAACCATTCCTACTGTGAAGATAATCCTCAACCAAACAACTGGACCTTTATAAACTTTGTATCACATTATGAGGGAAGCAGAGACAAATAACAAATAAATAATTATTAATTTCTTGCCTTATCCCCCCTTATTCCTAACAACTGCTCATCAAATGCTTTTAGAATCATAGAATCATAGAACGGTAAGGTTGGAAAGGACCTCAAGGATCATGTAGTTCCACCTCCCTGCCATAGGCAGGGACACCTCCCACTAGTACAGCTCACTCAAGGTCTCCTCCAACCTGGCCTTGAACACCTCCAGGGAGGGAGCAGCCACAACCTCCCTGGGCAACCTGTGCCAGTGTCTCACCACCCTCACTGCAAACAACTTCCTCCTGACATCCAGTCTAAATCTCCCCTCTGCCAGTTTAAACCCATTGCCCCTTGTCCTGTCATTGCAAGACCTTGTCAACAGTCCCTCCCCAGCCTTCCTGTAGGCCCCCTTCAGATACTGGAAGGCTACTATCAGGTCTCCTGGAAGCCTTCTCTTCTCCAGGCTGCAGAGCCCAAACTCTCTCAGCCTGTCCTCATAGGAGAGCTGCTCCAGCCCTCTGATCATCTTTGTGGCCCTCCTCTGGACCCGCTCCAACACTTCCATGTCCTTCCTGTGCTGAGGGCTCCAGAACTGCACACAGTATTACAAGTTTTACAGTTTTACAAGTTGACTTATGCTTTCCTAGGAGCTAGAATCCTTGATGTGTTTTGTACTTGAAAAAAGGCTTGAAACACTGATTCACCAGCTCTTTGTGGGCCTTAGAGTTTTCTTGTATAGACTGTAAGCCCCAAATCCTGCTTTCCATGTTTTGCCTTGAAAGGATAGCTCAAGACATACCGTCCATGTAGCTCTTTATTAGTTTAGTGTGTTAGCCTGTAAGTTGAGCAGCCAACCACTGGAACAAGTCTCCAGAAAGCCTGTGGTATCACAATTCTTGCAGATTTCCAAAATTTCAGCAACCCAATATACTTTGAAACTGACTTTGAACTTATATTTGGATTAGATGGACTCTTCAAACCATTTCCAACTGAATCATTCTAGATATTAGAATGCCTGTAGGTTTATTGTTTTTACATATCAGCTCCTTTAATTTCATCTCTGCCTGGTCTCTCTTAAAAGTATTCACCCCCTTAAATATTATCTTCTCTGTCCCCCTAAAAAGAGAAAGGATCCACAAAAAAACAGAGATGAGCCAAGTGGAAATTTTAGTGGTACCATTACGTCAGAGAGGGGCTTTAATTAGTAGACCTGCAGTAAAGATAATCAATTCTGCCTGTATCTGTTACAGACACATAAGAGGGAAGCTAAACAGATGGAGACTGTCATTTGTTGAAATGAAAGATGTCTTCTTTAACCTTGCAAAGCTCTCTATTGCAACTCTTTCCTTACCCTTTTGAGCATCTCTGCAGGGCAGTTAGGGGAACAAAGAATATAAGAATTCAGAGTAGTAGAACTTAAGGAGTCAGAAAACTACACACTTATTATGAGCGGGTCCAGAGGAGGGCCACAAAGATGATCAGAGGGCTGGAGCAGCTCTCCTATGAGGACAGGCTGAGAGAGTTGGGGCTCTTCAGCCTGGAGAAGAGAAGGCTTTGAGGGGACCTGATAGTAGCCTTCCAGTATCTGAAGGGGGCCTACAGGAAGGCTGGGGAAGGATTATTTACAAGGTCCTGCAATGACAGGACAAGGGGCAATGGGCTTAAACTGGCAGAGGGGAGATTTAGACTAGATGTTAGGAGGAAGTTCTTTACAGTAAGGGTGGTGAGGCACTGGAACAGGTTGCCCAGGGAGGTTGTGGATGCTCCCTCCCTGGATGTGTTCAAGGCCAGATTGGATGAGGCCTTGAGTAACCTGTCCTAGTGGGAGGTGTCCCTGCCTATGGCAGGGGGTTGGAACTAGATGATCCTTGAGGTCCCTTCCAACCTTACCATTCTATGATTCTATGATTCTATGATTCTATGATTCTATGATTCTATGATTCTATTATGTGAGGTTTCACTTTTTACCTTGCTGATGGGTTCTTTCTCAGGGAACTGCATAGATTTGCTTTGGCCTGTAAGGAAGAACTTAAATCCTTATGGATTCAGGCAGACAGAAAGGCACTGTGCCTTGCTCTCCTGTGGAAAGTTTGGGCAAAGCAGCAAGGGTGCAGGGCTGCAAGATACACTTTTGAAAGGAAAGATGATTTCTTTCTAGTGATGCAATATGGTCATGGGGGCTGCACTGGATCAGTGTTGCCTCAGAAAAATCTCCCACCACGAAGATGAGAGTTCTGTGGAGTCTGGGAATAGCCAGTCTGGGAATAGCCTGTTCTTTTTGGAAGTGATGTGAAAAAGAAGTTTTGGCAAGGCTAAATGCTCCCATGTTCACAGATGCTCACTGCAGGAAGGAGCAGCCTGAAGGGCAAGCAGACATTCTCCTATCTAGTTTAGGAAATCAAAAGTGGGACCAATAGGGAAAAAGTTAATTAGGAACAACATGGTTGGATTTCTACCTTATACTGCCTTGAATTGTCAGGTATTTATGATCTTCTGTTTTCTAAATAATTCTTGTTGTTGGGTCTCTTGGAGAATGGGAGAAGCCTCAAAGATACAGAAAAAAATGGCAATGCAATAACAAGGTGGTCAGGGAGAAGGAGTCCAATTTTCATTTGTCTAAAGGGACACAGGAGATGAAATCTCTACTAAATTTAAGCCACTTGAGACACTTCTGACAATTTACTCATTTTTCTAGGAAAAAAATCCCCAAGTTATAAAAAACTTGGCATTAGTTATGCCAGAGGCAAAACAATCTTTAGTCACAAGGTCTCTTGCTAGACTCTCTACAGGCTAAACAGGGTGATAGATCTCTAGGGAATTTCCCCTCAAACAGATACTTAGAAGTCAGAAAGCAACAAATGTGCCAGTGTGCCTGGAAGGAGTAGCTAGTTGCTGCTTTTGAGTAACAGCACATAAACCTTACAGTCTCCAGAAGAAAGGCTGTCTGCTGGTATTTCAATTCTCTGACTGGGATTCCATTTCCCCTGTGGCCTGGTCTCTCCTCGTCTGTTTGTTTTGTTATCGTTTGTATGGAGATCATCAGATCCAAGTACATTTGACATATGGAGATAACAGTCAGGAAAGGAAACAACATATGGCAGACAATTCATATCCATCAAGATCTGACACGAAAACATTTTTAGCAGTAGAGAAAAGAAGAGCAGAAAAAGACAGCAGGTTTGAATTTAAAATAAGCATGATACTCTAACAAAGGGCTAGCTTTGCTAAAGCAGACCACTGGTTCACAAAAGCCAACACCTCTTGGTACACAGTGTTTCAACCATGGGTTTAAATCCTCTGCAGTGCATTAACCATTAACTTTTGACCATCATGACTGGGCCCAATCCTGTTGAATATCTTTATTGATATCTGGACCAGGGGATAGAGTCCAGCATTAGTAAGTTTGCAGATGACACCAAGTGAGGAGCAGGTGTTGATCTGCTGGAGGGTAGGAGGGCTCTGCAGAGGGACCTGGACAGGCTGGATGGGTGGGCAGAGGCCAATGGGATGAGATTTAACAAGGCTAAGCGCAGGGTTCAACACTTTGGCCACAACAACCCCAAGCAGTGCTACAAGCTGGGAACAGAGTGGCTGGAGAGCAGCCAGGCAGAGAGGGACCTGGGGATGCTGGTAGATAGTAGCTGACCATGAGCCAGCAGTGTGCCCAGGTGGTCAGGAGAGCCTATGGCATCCTGGCCTGTATCAGGAACAGTGTGATCAGGGAAGTCCTTCTGCCCCTGTACTCAGCAGTGATTAGGACACACCTTGGATTACAACACACAGTTCTGGGCCCCCCAGTTCAAGAGAGATGTTGATGTACTGGAATGTGTCCAGAGAAGGGTGACCCTTGACATGAGCCTGTGCCTGGAGCACAGCCCTGTGAGGAGAGGCTGAGGGAGCTGAGGGTGTTCAGACTGGAGAAGAGGAAGCTCAGGGATGACCTCCTTGCTGTCTACAACTACCTGAAAGGAGGTTGTAGCCAAGTGGGGTTGGTCTCTTCTTCCAGACAACCAGCAAAAGGACAAGGGGACACAGTCTCAAGTTGTGCCAAGGGAGGTACAGGCTGGGTATTAGGAGGAAGTTCTTGACAGAGAGAGTGATTGGCATTGGAATGGGCTGCCCACTGAGGTGGTGGAGTTGCCATCCCTGGAGGCATTCAGGAAAAGACTGGATGGGGCACTCAGTGCCATTGTCTAGTTGATTGGCTAGGGCTGGGGGATAGGTTGTACTGGATGATCTTGGAGGTCTCTGGTTGAGTCTATGATTCTATGATTAAAGACTAGTCTCAAAGCCTTTAATGAAGCCAGCCATGCTGACTGTCTGGCCTGCTGAATCACTCTGGGGTATTCCTGGGTTAGTCCAACTGTTCAGCCCAGAGTTGTGGGGAAAACTCAGGGTTATAGAGAAAGAGAAAACTGTACTGTGCAGGTGCCAAAGGATGAGTGTGCTTGGAGTGCCTAGGGTGCATAGCCCTGCTGTCCTCAAGTATCTTATCTGCCCTGTGGCAACACTGTGTGATTGACTGGGCAGATGAAATGGTCCAAGTCCTTCCTAGCATGGTACACACATTGCCTATTGGAAGAGTGGGCAGGGCTGAATTCAGGCTCAGTTCCAATAATCTGTGAGGGTGATTTGGATATGTAGTGCCGAGCCTCAGACCCTAGGTTTCAGACTGCTCCTGGGACTGACAACCTCAGGTAAGGTGTGGTTGTACACCAGAAACATGACATTTAATTTCTTTGATTAAAAAAAAAAAAAAAAAAAAAGTGCTAGTCTTGCAATTTGGCTGAATTGAACTTTTTGGCTGGAGAGGAGTATTTTGAGCAGCTGTATTTGCTTTAGACTTAGCTGTGTTTGGATTATTTGGACATATTTGGATGTTTTAAAAGAAAGAGGATGCTTTCCACAATAGAAAAATACTATGTCACTAACCCATGTAACTTATTTATTGGTAACAAATGGGATGTGTTCTGTAATCTAAAGCCATTTTTCCCTAGGGGAGACCTGGCCTTTTACCAAAGAAAGCAGCATTTTACTTTTAGTTAGTTTGTCTTTTAAAACCCTGTGGAAGAGTCCTGCAGGATTAAGAGGCTAATTAAGGATGAGGAAACCTGTGTGAGGGAATGTTTGCATTTCCCAGCCTAAGAGAACTCAGACACGGTATCCCTGATGTGCCAAGAGGAAGGAACAGCCTCGAGCTCCTTTTCATGAAGCCAAAAGCTGAAAACCTGAGAAGAAATTGCCACTATGTGGAGATGTACTTTTAGGGAGGATCTTCTCCCAGTCTTTTTTCCTGATGTTCTTTCACATTGCTTCCACTATGGCTGACCTCATTCCTCCTCTGCCAATTGTCTTCCCATCTGTTAATTCCTCTGCTCTAGGAGGACAGTAATAGAGCTGTTATGATGGGATTTGCTGATATCACACTTCTGGAAGTAAAAAGATGGCAAGTCTCATTGGAGAAAGAAAGAAAGAAATGCTCTTTGAGAAGGATAAGGCCTATTTGATGATCCAGGGCATCTTGCTAGAAATGGAATCGATTGACCCCCGTCTGTGGGTTAAACGTGCTGAGCTGAGCAAAGTTATGTGAGAGAGGAGCTTGGCCAACTGTATTTCCCACTCCTGTCTTCTGGGTGAGCAGGAAGGATGAAACCTTTGTCTGATCCAACAGGGCGTCAAAGCGGAGCCCAGAGCCTTGCCACAGTGTCAGAGTAAGGAGGTGCTGTTGCTGAGCATAGCAATCCTTTACAGGTGCCAACTCAGAGGCTTTAAAATGCAAAATGGCATTTCGATGTTTAAGAATAGCAAGTAATTTGATGGCTGTAATAGAAAAGCTTCCAATCCTTTAGCAATGTGTTCCAAAGCTGCATAACACTGCTGATAAAATTGCCTTTGGATTCCTTGTCTAATATTTCAACCTTTCTCTCGCTCAGCAAAACACAATAGCTTGCACTAAGCCTCCCTGGGAGGGCGGCTAACAGCACATTTACTAGACACTTCAAACATTTGATCATATTTCTCCTGAGTGTATTTAATATCTGTTAATGTCAGCAGCCTCAGCCTGATAGAAATACTTGCAATGCTGGGAAAAAATGTTTAATATAAAAGATGACACAAGTAAGCAATCACTTACTGATGTCTTTTGCAAATGGGTAGGTGGCTACCTAGATTCCCTCTATCCCCCTTCTTCTGCCTCCCCCTTTCCCAGCCCCGCTCTCTTACCACCCTGCTGCTCTATGCTTCTCTGAATGCATTAGAGTGGTTATTCTGAGTGTGCAGGAGATGCCAGGAATAGTTTCAGGTTTCCTGCTTCATCAAACCAAATTCAATCTGTAAAAAATTAATACACCCAGAAGGAACAGTTAAAAGCATCTCCAATCAATTAATGTTAAAATGGATTCTATGAGGCTGATTTGTTAAAGGAAACCCAACCCAGCTCAGAGCTCAAGAGGCTACTGAGACAAGAGTACAGTCAACGGTCAGGCTGTAGTGTTTCAAAGAAGGGTAGCAGATAAGGTATAGGTCAAAGCTATGAGGACATCACTCCCAGCTGCTCATTGCTCAATGCTCAAGGACTTCAAAGACACATCCTGTTTTGGCCAGACCAGCAAGTCTCAGCAAAGCAAGTTTTCTTCCCAGACTTAGAATTATAGAATCAGTCATGGTTGGAAGGGACCACAAGGATCATCCAGTTCCAACCCCCCTGCTATGGGCAGGGACACCCTAACCTAGATCAGGCTGGCTAGAGCCCCATCCAGTCTGGCCTTAAACACCTCCAGGGATGGGGCCTCAAACACCTCCCTGAGCAACCCATTCCAGGCTCTCACCACTGTCATGGTGAAGAACTTCCTCCTCATGTCCTGTCTGAATCTCCCCACCTCCAGATTTGCTCGATTCCCCCTAGTCCTGCCACTGCCTAATATCCTAAAATGTCCCTCCCAGCTTTTTTTGTAGACCCTCTTCAGATACTGGGAGGTCACAATAAGGTCACCTTGGAACCTCCTCTTCTCCAGACTGAACAGCCCCAACTCTCTCAGTCTGTCCTCATAGCAGAGGTGCTCCAGCCCTCTGAGCATCCTCATGGCCCTTCTCTGGATACATTCCAGCATGTCCACAGCCCTCTTGTAACAGGGGCTCCAGAAACGGATGCAGTACTCCAGGTGGGGTCTCACCAGAGTGGAGTAGAGGGGGAGAATCATCTCCCTCAACCTGATGTCCACACTTCTCGTGATGCAGCCCAGACTCTGGTTGGCTTTCTGGGCTGCAAGTGAACACTGCTGACTCATGTTGAGCTTCTCATCCACCAACATCCCCAAGTCCCACTCCTCAGGGCTGCTCTCCAGCCAGGCACTGCCCAGCCTGTGTTTGTGCTTCCCACAGGCACATGGCGTAGCTGCATGCACTGGCCATGTGTATCTCCCACGAGCAGCTGCAGTGAGAAATAAAGCTTTGAGACATCTGCATACTTACAGCAGTGTAATGCCTGCTGCACTGCTCACTCCAGTGGTTCAGAAGATGAGTTGGTGTACCTTCCTTATGAGTTTGCCTTTTTGTACGTCAAAAACAGACAGAGGAGAATTTGGGTTTTTCTTAATATCTTAATCTTGTTAACAGGAGTAGCTCAGCTATGAGGACAGGCTGAGAGAGTTGGGGCTCTTCAGCCTGGAGAAGAGAAGGCTTCCAGGAGACCTGATAGTAGCCTTCCAGTATCTGAAGGGGGCCTACAGGAAGGCTGGGGAGGGACTATTGACAAGGTCTTGCAATGACAGGACAAGGGGCAATGGGTTTAAACTGGCAGAGGGGAGATTTAGACTGGATGTTAGGAGGAAGTTCTTTGCAGTGAGGGTGGTGAGGCACTGGCACAGGTTGCCCAGGGAGGTTGTGGCTGCTCCCTCCCTGGAGGTGTTCAAGGCCAGGTTGGAGGAGGCCTTGAATGAGCTGTACTAGTGGGAGGTGTCCCTGCCTATGGCAAGGGGTTGGAACTAGATGATCCTTGAGGTCCCTTCCAACCTTACCATTCTATGATTCTGTGATTCTGTGATTCTATGAGTCAACAATATCTTCATGATCATTAAGTCAGGCTTCCATTTTATTTGTGATTTATCTTCATGATCCTTAAGTAAGGCTTCCATTTTATTTGGGATGGAAGCTGATGCTCATATCATCTTTTGACTTTAGGGCCTGGAGCTTCGAGCTGCACTTTGAAAGGAATATGGACAAGTTTCAAGAACTGGCAATGAAGATCCTCACAGTGAAATTAAGCAGATATCTCAGTAGGATACACAGAGGAGGATTCAATCTGTGACTCCTGAGTGTCTCTTGTTTGGAGTGCCATCTTCATTAAGGTGAATTTTACTTTTTCCCCTCAAATGCTGTCAGACTGTTTCGAAAGTGTAGAAAACTTCCAAATAAATCTCTGAAACCACATTTGAATGAAATCCTTTCAAGCATTTTTCTTGATAACTAGTGTCTTAAAAAACCCTTTAAAATAAAAAAAAAAACCAACAAAACAAAACAACAAAATTAGGTGTACAACCATCTGAAACCTATTGTCCCTTTTTTGACTCTGATTAGTATAGGTCACACTTTTCTTCCTTCCAGCTATTAAGCATTTAGATCCATTTATACTTTAATCCCTTGGTTTTTTTCCTGGTCCCCTGTTGCTGTGTTACATCCTCACAGTCAGAGAGCTTTGAGATAAGTGGTAGAAAAATGGGAAGAGGGAGTTAAGTCAATAATCCAGCTTTGAAATAAAAAATTGGCCTGAGGTTAGTGTTTGAATCTAAAGAGCTTACTGAAGGCAGAAGGTGGGGTAGGGACAGTGGCAGGAGAAACTGAGGCCATAGGACATGAGCCAACATTAGTAGTTATCTGGATGATGTACTTGAGTGCAGTCCTTGTGAGAAAGGGTTAATGAGGCTGCATTTCCCTGGGTCTTGACTGGGCCAGGGCTAAAAGTGAAGATTTGATGAAGGCTGTGACAGTAGTTCAGCTGGTGCTAGAGCTTGGAAGGCTGCTGTGGTCAGGGTGGACTTCACATGGTCATGAGGAGGAATTTGAGGAACCTGTGGGTGCTGAGGTGAGAAGGGTTCATGTTGTGCTTCCTCTATATCACTCTGTCCAGTTAGCAGAGCACTGCACCCAAGATATACATTAATTTTGTTCACAAATCTTTGCCTGTGAGGTTTAGAGTGTGATCTGGGTTTGACCTTCTCTGAAAACTGTCTTTTCTTTGGCAATGGGAAGGAAATAGTAGACACCAGCAACAACTGCTCACAGTGAAGAAGCATGTCTGCCTATTACTTTTTTATTTTCTTCTTTATCTTGGACAGTAGCAGCAACCTTCCTTCTGGTTAAATTAGAGAAACTGGCTGCAGAGAGTTCAGGTACAGCCGGCTGAGATATTCTTATATTCAGCAAAAGAAGTTTATGCAGACATATTATTATTGGCCTCCTCTGTCAAAAACTGGACACACTGACTCCGTAATGCCCTTCTACACTTCTAGTTCTTGTCAGTTCAAAAGATAAAATCAACTTTCCTATGAAATTTCAAAAGTAAAATCCATATTTAAGGAGACTTTTTGGACTCCATGTGTTTGGTATCACAACAGTCATAAGCTGGGTTTCACTAAAAAGCAAGCATCATTGTTTCATTTATGCAGGTCAGGGCAAAAGGAATGATCTCTCTGCAGCCAGGTATAGGAAGCTGCGTGGCTCAGCTGGGACCTGCACTAAGATACAATAACACACAGCAGGGTGCAGCTTTGATTTTAATTCAAAATAAATATTTCCATAACCTACAAAATTCCTCTAATACACTTATCTGGGGGAACACAAAGATTAAAGAAATCCTGCTAATTCCTTTATCTTTCAGATACAGGACTGAAAACAAAGACATCCAAGCCTTGAGTCATTTAGAAGAGGAAGAAGCCAAAATCTGTGCCAAAGGTTTGACTGCTGGGTTTACTCAGAGCTTCAGGTAAGCTTCTATCCCTGGACTGCTTAACATTTCAGAGGCACTCTGTGTTCCTCATGGAGAGCTATGGATTACAGACATAAAACCTTGCATAGCTTGCAGCCAAAGCAGAGCAGAGGGAGTACAAACAAGCTAATCCAGGGTGCCTTCCTCTCCAATATCTTGCCTCTGACCCTGGCCAGCGCTGTGTGCCTCAGAGGAAGATGTAGGCACAGCAGGCAGATGCAGGATAATCAACCCTTTCAACCTTGTTCTCAAACTCCATTAGACGTCATCCAGATCCCTAAATATTTAGAAGTAATTATTTAGGAGTAAGCCTTTAAGAATGGAGTTTAATATACTCTAAAAATTGTTATCACAAACTTCCATGACTCTGCAAACTTATGTTATCCACAGACAAATGCATTTTCATTTTGGATCATCCTGTGTCCTTGGTCTTACTGTAGCAATGAGTACACAGGCTTAAATACCTGTTTGCTGAAAGTATTTAATATTTCTTTGTATCTGTGATTTTTTTATTTCTTTATATTTCTTTGTATCTGTGATCTTTGATTTCCCTGTGGGTTTTGGGTTTTTTGTTTTTTTTTTCCCCATGACATGTCTCTTTTCCTGACATTATGAAATAAGGAGTAGGGATAAAGGGAGTATATTCTAAAGATTACACAGTCCTTCATCACATTATTGTACAAAAGGTCTCAGAAGATGAATTCTTTCAGCAGCTTAAGCATTGGCCTGGCAGCCTGTTTCCAGCTCCACTCAAAAGCAGAGATAGGCTTTGCACCTCTCCCAAATCAAACACTAATCCACACCTTAGTCCAAATTGATGACCTTGGCTGGCATTTGCCCCAACTTTCCCAGTCATGGCTAGAATGAGCAAGGTCTCATAGGAGAGCTATTTTTGCAGACAATCTATCCCTTAGCAACCCCTTTCCTGGCCCACTCCAACTGAGGTAGTTTTTGTCTCTCTCGCATCACTAACCCTAATGATTTCACTTGCCCTTCTTGTCACAAAGCCTTGCCCAAGACCCTCAGGCATCCTGGAGGTGGAAGAGCTGTCAGTGCAGAATGCATTTGCAGCCTCCCTCTTCCTTTGGCATCCCTTTTTCTCCCGGCTCCATCTGTAGCTCTTTTATTGTTGTTATTTTTAACCCTTAGCCTATCAGTTAGCCTTGTTTTCTAGTCTTTTCCTAAGATGTCTTGTCAATATCTTGCTTTAATAGATTTTTTTTTAGTTCTTTTTTTCCTCCCTGTAGCATCTCATAACCCCATTTAACTTGTGCAGTATCACTGAGGAAGCTTTTAGAGCCTATGAAGCGATGTGACATGGAGGATTTCAGCTAGGTCTGTAGTGCTTACATAGAATTTCTCAAACTTTTTTTTTTTAGTTTTTCATTCCTGATTAATTTTGGCTTTCTGCTGTCACTTGTGCACAAATAGAATCTACATCAATATAGCTACAGTAATGACTTCATTGTGTCACCTGCATTATATCTTTGTGCTCAGTTTTAGTGCAGCACACTCTCTCTAGCCCAAAACTCTTTACCATTCCTCCTCTCTGCTTTGCCTCTGCCCTCTCCTCTCTTCTCTTTATAACATCACAGACTCTTGCTCTTTCCTGGCACACCCTCTGTCGTTTTCTGCTTTCCTTGCTTGATGCTGTCAGCCCAGACAGCCAACCAAGTCCTAGGCTGCATCAANAGGACCTATGTACGTATTTCTGTGTGGTGGGCAAGAGAACACAGAGGAGGACCTGTCTGTGAACTGACAGAGCTCCATGCTGTGATCAGTAATTTTGGAGGCAGTCAGGGTAGATGTAGCTCTGCTGTGGGACACAGCCTCTCCCGTGGTGGGAGAGGGACAATTGTTGTGGCAGCATTGTGTGGCAGAAGTGCTGGGCACGTGCCTGTGGTGGGGATGTACTGTACAGCTATGAGAAGCCTCAGCAGTTTGGGGACACCGATCATGAGATGGGTGCAAAGAAATTTTTTTTTTCTCAGTAAAGTAATTTTTCCCCTCTTTCTAATGTTGCATGTCTTCAGTGTTTTAGTGCTAGAATTTCATTACCTGAGCCAGTCATCTCATTGCCTAAGGTCTTCCTGAATGTCATTGTAATCAGTCCTATTACTGACCCACCTAAAATTTTGTGGATGGTGCATTTTGCTATTTCAGTTCCTTCCCTTTCTAAGTTTGCTCATAAACAAGAAAACCGAACAGTGCTGGATCCAGGGTGGAGCCTTGAGCCATATGATGTTTGCCAGGGTGAAAATAGGCCACTTCAGTCTTTGTTTCTCTTTGTTAAAGTTTCATCCAAACAACATCTTACTTCACTGTCATAATTCTTAGTTTGTCCTTTTTATGTGTTTGCTCAAAATCATTTTTTCAGTCTGAGAAAGTCAAGGCATTCCTTTGACACGGGTAGAGAATTGTGAGAGATTAGTGAAACTGTTCTACTTTCACTGGGTATCATTTTAAACACCTTGTTATTTTTTCCACATTCCTAATGATGCTTTCAAGGAAGAATGGCTACAAAATTCCAACCACAGGTAGCTCTTCAGACTCAGTAAATCTGTTTCTATTACTGTAGTGATCATGCTACCCCTTAGCAGTACTAGTTTTTAAATTAGGAGGTTGGTAGTAATCTGAAGAGTGTGGGAAAAGGCAGATTTCAACACTTTAGGATTTGACTAAGAAGAATGGGGCCAGCAGATCAAGGCAGTTTATCCTCCCCCTCTACTCTGCCCTGGTGAGACCTCATTTGGGCTACTATGTCCAGTTCTGTGCTCCCCAGTTTAAGAAAGACAAGGAGCTACTGGAGAGAGGACAGTGCAGAACCACTAAGATGATTAGGAGAATGAAACATCTACCTTGTGAGGAAAGGCTGAGACAGCTGGGTCTGTTTCATCTGGAGAAGACTGAAGTGTGGTCTTATTAATGTTGATAAATATCTAGAGCACAGATGCTAAGAGGATTGAGCCAGACTCTCAGTGGTGTCCAGTGACAGGACAAGGGGCAACAGACACAAACTACAACACATAAGGTAAACATAAAGAAAAAAAAATTCTTCACTTTGAAAGTGACAAAACACTGCCCAGAGAGGTTGTGGAGCTTCCATCTCTGGAGTGACTCAAAACTTGCCCATATGTGTTCCTGTGTGACTTACTTGGTGAGGCACTGGAACAGGTTGCCCAGGGAGGTTGTGGATGCTCCCTCCCTGGAGGTGTTCAAGACCAGGTTGGATGAGGCCTTGAGTGAGCTGTACTAGTGGGAGGTGTCCCTGCCTATGGCAGGGGCTTGGAACTAGATGATCCTTGAGGTGCCTTCCAACCTTACCATGATTCTATGATTACTCTAGGTGATCCTGCTCTAGCAGGGCAGGTTGGAATCAATGATCTTCAGAGGTCCCTTTCAACTCCTCCTGTTTTGTGATTCTGTGATTTTCCAAACACATCAGTACTCACACAGAATGCCAGACTGGAAGGGACCCCAAGGATCACCTAATCCAACCTTTCTAGGTGGACCAGATGGCCCAGCACCCTGTCAAGCTGAGTCTTAAAACTGACCACTAGTTCTCTTTGGACTAAAGTTTCATAAACCTAACACAGTGAAAACAGAATGGTTTTGTAAACTTGACCCAGGACTGTGGCTCTGCATCTCTTTAACAAGCTGGTGAATCTTCATGGTACAGTGCAGCTATGTGCAGAAAACATCTCAGCTTCCAGAGATCTGGTAGACCTTCCAGTACCCAGCAAATTAGCCCTGTTGCAGAGCAAAGCAGCTTTACAGCTATTCTCCCTCCAATTTGGGAGATAATTAGAGTAGGATTAACTTAATGGTCTTTTTCCTGTGCACAGTTGCATGAAGCAGCTAAATTTATGCTTTATGCCCATCACTGCTGTTTGGAAGCTCAGAGAAAGTGCTCTGAGGAGTGCATAAACTCACCCTCAATCTCAGACAATAAGGAGCCTTCTTGCAACTACTTCTCCATGGGGTGAGCCAAAATATTATGGAGGCTGCTTCCCTTGTCAGTCAAGGAATACATGGAGGAGGCTCTGACTCTCACAGCTGCTTCACAACAACGAGACCTTTAAGAACAATGTGAAGTGTGGTTTGTCCCATGAGACAAGTGTTTCATTGCAGTTGGTTTGTCAGGCTGTCATGACTAACAAAACAGCCCTTAGTTAGCTGCACATGTGGATCCCTGGTATTGTTTTACTGCCTAGTTCTGCTGAGAAGAAATGCATGCTGCATTTGATGACACAGTCTATTCAATGGACACAGCTCCTGGAAGAAACAAACAAAAAAACAAATCCAAAGCCAACCTCAAACCACCAGGGAAATGCTGCTCCATATAATCCTAACTGTCTTCTCCTGCTGCTAGAAGGAGCCATGTGGCCCTTACAGAGATATGCAGGGAAGCTGTGTTTATTAGAGACATCAGGTATTTGTTCAGGAGGCTGTGGGATGCAGCCATTCCTTGGGCACTGCAGATATATTTACAGTATTAAAAGGTCAAACAATCTTTCTATTTCTCTGTTTGCTTCAGAGAGTTTTGTTGAACACTCTCATTATTCGTTGCAGTATTTCTTTGATTTAAGAGGATTTCTCTACACGACCACAGTTGTTAGAATGCAGTGTGTGTGCAGTGAATGTGTTATTACTATAACAATCTCCTTGTAGTAGACATTTATTCTGAATGCAGAGCTTTTAGTTCAGCTGTGCATGTGGCAGTGAAGACAAGATGGGGCAGGTAATTTGGAAAAAAGATGGAGTGGAATAGGAAAAAAACCATAAAATTAACAATTTATATTGGTGACTTCTGCCCCTGTCTTTCTTAGGGGCTCTGTGCCAACTATTACCTTACAGAATCCCAGAATGGTAGGCATTGGAAGGGACCTCTGGAGATTACCTAGTCCAACCCCTCTGCCAAAGCAGGATCACCTAGGGTAGGTCACACAGGAATGCATCCAGAAGGGTTCCAGAGAATGAGACTCCATAAACTTTATGGGCAGCTCATTCAAGCACTCCATCACCCTCGCAGTAAAGAAGTTTTTCTTCTTGCTGAGTCAGAACCTTACTTTCCTGATCTTTTTTTTTGGACAGAGAGAAGTCCTGTTCAACAGCACGGAGACCATGAGGATGGAAACGAATTTTTCTCCTCGTTCACTTTCCCCCTGGTTTCAGTCAGGGGTTTTGGCTCTTTAAACCTGTACTTAAAGTGCCAAAAGCCTCTGAATCCCCAGCTAGTTATTGGGAATCCTTCCTGATCCTTGACCAGGACTTCCTTGCTGTTCTTTGTCCACAATACCCCATCAGTGTCAAAGAGGAAATGGGAGCAACAGAGATCGAGTTTCTGGAGTTGGAGGCAGCTAAACACACCACAGAAACCCTCTGGTTCAGAGAAAGAAGGCAGAGGCAACAAGGACTTTTTGTAGGACTGGGAACAGTAGGAATGCTGACATTATCAGGCAGAGATAATTAAAGACATTATAATGAGGCAAGGGAGACAAAGGCATTATGCTGTGATTTTCTCTGTATACTTTAAAAGCCGCAACACACAGGTGTAGGTAAGAGTGATTACTTGCAAGAAAAAGCAACTGAAGAATCTGCTGAACACTGTCTATTAGGATAACAAATACCTAAGAGTCTTGAGAGACTTGGCTCAGGAAATGTCTGAGTTTAATGATCCTGGGATTGCTGGCAATGTTACAGATGACTGCAAAGGTCTTAGGTTTTGCCAGCACTTCAGAGGGGTGTGAGGAGCAGTTAAGGTAATTATAAGCTGACCAACCTGAAGTCCTTATCTGGCAAAATAGGGCTCAGGGAAATATGAGATTCAGTTGCTAACTAGAAATACAGCACAGCTTTTGGGGAGGTAGAGCTTGCTAAACAGAACAACTTTCATTTTGTATGTCGTTACAAATTCAGTTGTCGACAGTGACTGCAGAGAGATAAGAGGTTTGTGCAATGTGTTCAACATAGCCCAGCACAATATTTTGACTTAAGCCAAAAGAGGCAGGGAACGATGACTGATGGGGCTGAGGGTTTTATTAAATAGTCAGTGTCCAGCATGGTTTCAATTTCTCTATCAAAGATCTGGAAATAAATATTAAATTGCTGCTGATAAAATCTGAGTTGTGACACACAAACTGATGGAGCAGCCAATAATGATGGGGACAGAGCAGTTACCCAGAGAGATAGGAAGGTGCAGTCTGCAGTGCCAGTTTCAATAAAATGCTTTTTTAATGTTGCCAAATGTCAAGGAACTCTTCTGATGTGGACAACTCTTATTCATAGCAGTCCTAATGTTGGATATTTTTTTTTTCTCCTCTTGAAATATCTTTTACCTGAGGGTAATGCTTTTGGATCTTATCACTGACCATTTTGCCAGTGCTTTTTGCAAGCACATAGAATCATAGAATCATTTAGGTTGGAGGAGACCTCAAAGATCATCTAGTTTTAACCTCCTGCTATAGGCAGGGACACTTCTGTGCTGGTTTGAGGCTAATTGAAAGATTTTAATGGAGAAAATTATATTATAGGCTGTGAAAGGAAAACAATGGTGATGTCACAAGAAGGTGGAAGGGTAGTTGGGAGCCCCTCCTGAGGACTCTGATTTCTGGGAGGGGTGTTGTGTTTCTGTATTACCTTTAACTTGTATATTTCTGTAACTATTCCTGTATATAGTGTATATCTCTGCTTGTATATTGTGCTGAGCTGTAAATAGAGCTTCATCACTTAACTTCCAGCCGACTGAGTTCTAGTCTGGGTCATTTTACAAAGTGTGGGGGGGCAGGGAACTCCCAAACCATCACAACCTCCCAGTAGAAGAGGTTGCTAGCTTTGAACACCTTCAGGAAGGGAGCATCCACAACCTCCCTGGGCAACCTTTCCCAGTGTTTCACCACCCTCACTGTAAAGAACTTCTTCCTAACATCTACTTTAAATCTCCCCTTTTCCAGTTTAAACCCATTACACCTCATCCTGTCATTACAAGACCTTGTAAATAGTCTTTCCTCCTGTTTTTAGCCTGTTGGATGCATTAATGTTAGTCTCTTACAGATGAGGGCGACAGTGTTGTACCACCAATGAGTGAATGAGACGTGGTGGGGGTGTAGGTGACTGTTGAGACCTACTCTCAGCACATGTCACTCTGCTACTGATGATACCCTTCTTCTTGTGTGCTTTTCCTGCCCAGAGGCAAGCTGATTAAAGCAGCTTTTATCTTCTCTGAGCTTGCCGCTATGCTTGTGACTAAAGATTCATGTGTTGGCTCATAAATTGCACCTAGTCAAATGTGCATTTAAAGTTATTTGAAGTACTTTCTTGGACAACTGCCCTTCCCAGTTCATTATTTGGGCATTCTTATACCATCTGTCCAAACCATGAGTCCAGCTTACTGCAGCTGGGTCTTCATTAATAGACTCTCAGGAGTCAGTCATCACGCTGTGAGGTTTGAAGGGTGATTAGCATCTCCTACTGTCTTGGTCACAGTAAAGACAGAAAGTCATAGCAGTAGAATTTCTCCAGCTGGTGCTTGCTTTATAGCATCAAAGACTCCTATTCCTATAGAATTAACGTAGAGAAAATAGAAGGGGAGCTTATTTCCAGTGAAATATTAGGAGTATCTCAATTTCATTCAGGATCTCAAATGAAAGTTAAAAGGGGTGGGGAGAAGTTGTACATATGAAGATGGATCCACTGATAGATACTCTATTTTGGGAGGTTTTTGACCCTTAAACCCAAACATCACTCACCCTAATGTAAACCCACAAAGTTTTGTGGGACCTTGTATCATCACAGATTCTGAGTATGTTGACTCCACATTTCTTTTCACTGATGACTGTACCAGGCAAACCTCCACCAGGGTGCTGAGCTCCAGCCATGAGTTGCCAGACTAGGCAGCTTTCCTCTCATCACTTTGAGGTGCTTCTTTGCACTCTCATGGGTTCTCAGTGAACACATGGACAAAGCTCCTGCTAAGCCTGTGACAGTTGGTGAAATCACAATCTAGGAAACCAGTTAGCTTTACCAAAATAGAATTTAACCAATTTCTGGAATTTGTTTCTCTTGTCCTTACTTCAGACATATCAAGGGATTTAAATTTCTTTTTCCCATCCATAAACACTGAGCAGGTTTAGCTAAAAAAATATCTGTGAACTATTACCTCTTTCTTTTCAGGAGACTGCTTCATGGTACATGCTCAGTCGTAAACATCATAGTAGTTGCTCAAAATTTTTCCCCCCTGTGATGGTCTAATATTGAAGGAATATGAAATTCGTTGTACTAATTACGTGTATTACAGAACCTATTTGGTCAATTTTGTACTGCCTCCTACTTCTGAGTAATCAGTGATATGCATATATTTGCATCTGTTTTTTTTTCTAACTGTCTGAACCAGCAGACTGAGAAAGACGAAGAGAATCCTCCCTTTGCAGGGTAGGTTTGCTAAGAGGAAAGGAGAGACTATACTCTCTCCAACGTATCTAAAGAGATAGCAGAGACTCAGGGCTGTATGGCAGAGATCATCCTGCCTGTCTGTCCTCTTGCTGCAGTAGTAAGTGAAGGCAGCAATATAAAACTAATTTATGGGGTGCTAGGGATTGAGGAGTTAAAGTCCCTCTGTCTAAAAGTTCTTAGCCTGTGGTTATTGTGTAAGGTCTACTTACATGAGAATTGACAGTTACAAGAATCAGGAGAGAAATATGAACCTGCTTCACGTGGTGATGTGGAAAAAGAAAAAAAAAAGAAAAAAGAAAAAGAAAAGAAAAAGAAAAAGAAAATATCTCTCTGGAGACCTGGACCTGAACTGTCATCCCAAAATGATGGGGGCTTTGGTCTGCCATTGCCTTCACCAGCTTGTGAGAAATCAACACATACAAGTCTCTTTTAGCAAGAAGGACCTTGCAGGGCAGAAGTCAGAATCATAGAATTCTATTGGTTGGATGCAACCTTTAGGATCATCATGTCCAGCCATAAACCCAGACTACCAGGTCGCCACTAAACCACGTCCCTCAGCACCACATCTATATGTCTTCTAAATACCTCCAGGGATGGTGACACATCCACAATCACAACCTTTTGTGTGAAGGAATTTTTACTAATATGCAACCTAAACCTCACCTGGCACAACTTGAGGTTATTTCCTCTCGTCCTGTTGCTTGTTACTTGGGAAAACAGACTGACCACCACCTCAGTACAACACCTCAATACAACAGCCTGGGGGTCTGGGTTGATGAAAAGCTCAACATGAGCCGGCAGTATCTGCGCACAGCCCAGACAAGTAACCATGTCCTGGGCTGCATCAAGAGCAGCATGGCCAGAAGGGCAAGGGAGTGGATTCTCCCCCTTTAT
>VWZE01000046.1:59465-79865 GCA_013396675.1 Eubucco bourcierii
CTGGTCCTGGCTCTCTTGGCAGCAGGCTCTCATGTACAGGCAGATGTCTTGCGATGAGCAGTCCCGGCACAGTGTCACGCTGGCTGTGCAGGCCGAACGCGTGGAGGCATCAGAGCCTGATCCTGCTGCTTGAGGTCCCACCCAGCTCAGGATCCATGAGGTAGTAAGTGGGGCCGGATACAATAGTAGAGAGCACAATAACAACCCCTAGTGCTACCTGCTCATCCTTTATATCCATTTCAGCCTGAGACTGATGGGCCTTTGGACACAGATTAGCCAACCAGGGTGGCAGTTTGCCCAGTTTGCCCATATTAGGTGAAGCTGAGGCTTTTGTCCCCTTTCCTGAGGCCACCACCCCCAACACAGAGGGAGGGGGAGCAGGGGAGCATGCCTGGGCAAGCCAGGACATGTACAAGCCCACCTTTGGCCTATTCAGGCCTACCATGACAGCTGTAAACAAAGGATGAAATGACCCTACCTTTCTTTCTGCTAGAAGACCAAAACACAACCATTTGTCTTCTGGATAGAGCATTAATACTTGCTAGATCTCTGATGAGATCTAGACTTACTTGGCCAGACGCATCATGGCCTCTTTCACGGTGTCTCCAAATGAGACAGAATCAGCCTGCAGGAATGGGAATTGTGTCAGGGCCAGCAAGATGGTATCTGCCGGTCCCACTGCTGTTTGTTTTCAGCTGAGACAAGCTGCTTCACAGCACCTAGACTCAGCTCCCTTAACAGCAAAAGGAAGGCAATAGGCAGCAAGATGATACAGTAAACAATTCAGGGATATTAGCAGTCTTGGACAGAAAGCACTACAGAAGAAGTATTATTTCTTATTTTGACTGAAGCTGCTTTTCAATTGCTGGAGATAATGAAGACAATTACAGTATAGCTGAGAGCTTGGAGTGAAACTGGGTTGAAGGAGACTATTTAGTACTTTTTTCCAACTGAAACAGACTCTTAAACCTTTGCTTTAAAATGACTAATGAGCCAACTGGCATGAAAGAGAGCATCTCCTATAGATCTGTGCAGCTCCTGTCACAGCAAGTCGTTCAGCTGGAGGTTTCAGTGGAGGTAGGAAAGATCAGATTCTCCTTGTCAGTGAAAAGTTCTGAGCTTTTGTTTTTGTGTTTATTTTGTTTGTTGGTTTGGTTTTTGGTTTGGGATGTCTTTTTTTTTTTTTTTTTTTTTCTTTTAACAGGGGTATGGTTGCTGAATGAGGCATGAATTACAGCTTGACAACAGGCATTCTGCACGCAGAGGGCATTCAATAAGAGACAGAGGTGATAAGCACAGAAAAGAGAACCCAGATGATACTGTGAATCATGACATTGTACCAGAATTTTATGTTACTTGCACGCCTTGTTTTCCTCACCTGTGTGCTAGTTCCTAGGAGAGGTCCAAAGTTTGACTCCAGCAAACTTGCAGAAAGCCTGCAGTCATTCACACTTAACTACTGACCCAAATCGTAAGCTGAAAGATAAAAGAAAGATCTCTTCTATCTGACAGTGCTGTAAAACAATGATCATGGCCCCTGTATCTTCTGGAATAGCTTCATGGAAACCTGGCAAGAGCATCTAGCATAGAAAAGGCATCTGACCAGCAGGATTAAGAGGATAGTGTCAGTCCTGAGACAAAGGGGTTCATCTTAGCCTTCAGATTGACCTGAACTTTAGAGGATTTAAGTTCAGCTGTGAAAAGAATAAGAATGGGTCCATGTCACAGTAGCTTGTAAAAGCAGGCACTATAGAAACTGACACGACTGTCACTTTTGTTGGAAGATTCGTGGTGGAAGCAAAGACCTCATTAAAATAGTCAGAGAAGTTATGGGGTACACCTAGGGAGCCGCAAGATGTGATCCTAACCTACAAACCCAGATGAGACAGGGCTTCACCCCACTCCAGGACTGTGCCAGAGACAGATCAGTTAAGGTGTTTTGAAGCATTTGGAAGATAAACACCTGGAACTCCTGATAGACATCAATGCTTGAATTATCACAAAATAAATCAGAGTGGAAGTAAAGGAACATCATGTAAAGGGGTTCTACAAGTCTGCACTATTTAGTGGTCTCTTCCTGCCTAGATTCTGCATGTTTGTGGAGGATGGAACAGGCTTTTCCACCCTCTGGTTTGCACTGCTCCAAGGAAAGTTTTCAAGCTAAATTAGAAAATGGCATTTTGCCATAGAAGTCCATCCACAAGGCCCAGAACCCATGAGGAGATCCTTTAGGCTGTGACATGGACCTGCACGTTCTCATCTACAGGTTGCAGGAGGACACACCCTTATGAACCTCCTCTGCTGAGAGATTCACATTCTGGCTTGCTGAAACATGGCTGCATTGTAATTAATCAATTCATTCATCCATCCATCCACCCACTGATGGAAACTTCAATGCATTACCATGACTGAGGCCTTGAGTAACCTGTACTCATGGGAGGTGTCCCTGCCTATGGCAGGGGGTTGGAACTAGATGATCCTTGAGGTCGCTTCCAACCTTACCATTCTACGATTCTATAATTCTATGACATTTTGAAATTTACTCAGGGAAACCCTTCAGCTCCATTAAATCCACCTTTGTCACAAGATAAAGTGCTGCTTATAACAGGTTAGAATCATAGAATGGTAAGGTCGGAAGGGACCCAAGGATCAGCTAGCTCCAACTCCCTACCATATGCAGGGACACCTCCCACTAGTACAGCTCACTCAAGGCCTCCTCCAACCTGGCCTTGAACACCTCCAGGGAGGGAGCAACATCAGGGAGGTTCATCAACATTTGAACTGCATCCCAACTTATTAACAGCTGGTGGGCAGGAATACCCCAAAAAGACCCCAAGAAGCAGTTCACCCTGATCAGGGGCTGGATTCCCAATGTGTCTGTTAGTCCTTTTTGGATGTTTTGTGACTGAGAGCCTTTCTGCTAACTTCTCCACGACATTTAAATGTACTGCCAAGACTAGTTGTAATCAGTTAGGGACCTGGAAACATATGCCAGGAGT
This sequence comes from Eubucco bourcierii, assembly GCA_013396675.1. Taxonomy (NCBI): domain Eukaryota; kingdom Metazoa; phylum Chordata; class Aves; order Piciformes; family Ramphastidae; genus Eubucco; species Eubucco bourcierii. Next base: position 62,465 of record VWZE01000046.1, read on the forward strand.
TCCCACCCTGCTGCTGGGGTCTTTGACTCAAAAGCTGCCATCAGCAGATGATGCCAGCTCCATGCAACAGCCATGGGCATTTTCCTCCTCTCTCCTGCTTGGTTGACTTTAATTTAGAGCTCAAGTGTCAGCTGCTCTGATTAAGTGCATTAGAGCCAGGCGTGATGATTAACAGTGAATGATAACAATGGCGTTTCAGTGGTGGTTAATAGGCTTCCAAACTTAATCTCTTGTGCTCTCACAGAGATAAAGAATAGATAATTCTTCCAGGGACAATGATCACACAATAAAGTTTGCATTTGCTCCCTGCTGACAAGCTTTGAAGCCTGGTTTCACCCAGGGGCTCTTTAGTGGCTCCAGGGCTGGGGGTGTTTCCAGCTCAGGATTTTACTGGATCTCTGCTGTCTTGCAGGTCTGTCTCCTGGAGCTGGGTGATTACGAGGAATTAATGCCTTTGTTCTTGCCTTCTTTCTAAAGACCCAAATCTCCAGCCAACTTCTCATAGGGAAATAGGGACTAAGGGAAATTAAATTCATCCCTGAGTAATCTATTTGAAATTACAACTTTAGGACAAATCGCATGACTTTGGGGCACCACTTATTGATCTGCGTACTGAGGATTGTCAGTTCTGGGTCTGGCACATCCGTAGAATGGGGGAGAGCTATAAAATTGTCAATGGGCTATGAAGTTCAGCAGAGTAGCTAGATTGGATGACTTTCTAAGCAGAGAGGGTAGCTGAGAGTCTCTCAGTGACTGGGATAAAAAAGAAGCTTGACCTGAAGATTTGAGGCTTCAAGATATCTTGCTTTAGTAGTTCATATGCCAGCATTGTGGTATTTACCAGCTTCAGAGGGTGGCTGAGCATCAGTAAAGCACATATTAGTCTTCACTGGAAAGGATCCGTGAACTAAAGCAGATTGGATTTGAGAGAGGAAAGCTCCTGCTGAAATTGTAAATGAACCACGTGCAGCCTACTTTGCTTCAGGACGGTGCATGCCATGAGAGCAGCCCTTATTCCCTCAGACCTGGTCCTCATCCCAGGGTGCAGACAGCAGTAACCTCTCAGTGCAGCAGCACTGGAATCAGTGGGTGTCCCATGGCCCTGTATTTCAGAGGTTATCCTTTGCTTCTTGAATTTTTACAAAAGAAAGATAGTTCCTTTTTATTTTTTTTAACCTCAGATCAAGCCTTGCTTTTTTTTTTTCTTTTTTCTCAATTGCCTGACAGGAGGTCAGCTCCTTCAAAGATGTTTCTCACATCCCTCTTGACCAGCCCTAAATACAAGTTCTAGGACAAGAAGCATACAATGCTAGTGGCACATTCAGTGAGAAGACCCTGGTGTTGAGGACACGCAGGACAGCAAAGTGGAGTATACAGCCCACTGCTACAGCGTAATGTGGACAAATAGCAAGACATCATGGTTATGTTTTACAGCTGCTAAATGTGTTAGTCCTTAAACAAGCATCTAATGGGATTGTAAGCTTTAATTCTGTTGAAATACCAGGCTTCAGAGGAGAGCTATTTTCTTACAGCATCTACCATCATGTCTTCAGGCTGTGGGATATTATTTTTAAAAAGCCAAAGCCCAATTCATCCCTGATGTATTAAGCCTCATTCAGTCTGGCTTTTTCATTTTGCATTTTCTCCTACACAGAATTCCTGTTCCTTTCCACTCTGCCTCTGGTATCCCAGCTGTTCACACTTCCGTGGCTCAGGCTTGATGAAATGAAGCCAAGAAGCCGATTTCAGCAAAACCAAGAGAATTTGTAATTAGCTCCACCTTTTTCAGAGAAAATATTGTATCTGTGTCTTGAAGCATGCTTTGTTGTAGCAGCATGGCACAGTTCCTGTAATCGTGTCTTATCAGTTTTTTGAGCTCATATCTTTATAGGAACTGTATCCCTACAGATCTCCCATGAAGGAAACAAAAGATGCTCATTATATTCACAGTTGGGTTTCCCTGAACCTCTCTTTGAAAATCAAAGCTCTCCAATTATTCTTTTTATTCTTTATTTTCACCCATTTCTGCATTGCTGGTTGTATATGGGGTACAACACGGTCACCCAAATATGGGTCAAGATTGAGATTTACTCAAGGTCTATTTCTCAAAAAAATATTGAACTATTTCACCAGGCTGTGGCATCCTGATATTTCCTTTTCAAGAAAGATTTTTTTATTTCTTTTGGCTGCATCTCCATCCTCTGTGTCATACACTGAGTGACTTTAACTATGATAGCTGAAAACCACACCGGCAAATAGGATGGTATCCTGCCAGGCTAATGAGTCACATAATTCACTGGAGGATTTGGTGAGCAATGAGCATTAGCTCGTGGGAGAATATAAGCCCACAATGCCAGGAGATGGGGAGATGTAAGGAAAGACAAAGGGGTGCAGAAGAAGGTCCCTTCCTTTCAGCAGAAACATCTATTGTCCTTTGCTCTCTGGACAGTTAGAATGGGGGGTATATAAGGAAGCTACCTGAGTAGCAAGAGACCTGGTTACAAAAGCTAATGCTCAGTTAGAATTAGATTTAGCCAGGGAGGTCAAGTGGAACAGAAGAATTTCTGTAGTTATGTTAATAGTAAAAAGAAGAGTAGAGAAGGTGTGGCCCCCCTCAGAAAGGAAACAGGTGAACTGGTGACAAGTGACATGAGAAGGCTGAGGTTCTCAATGACTTCTTTACCTCAACCTTCACTGGCAAGGGCTTCAGCCACAGTCCTGGAGTCATGGAAGGCAATAACTGGAGCTGACAGAAAGACATGCCCATTGTGAACGAAGATCAAGTTCATGACCATCTGATGAACCTGAAAGTGTTCAAGTCCATGGGACCTGATGGGATACAACCATGAGTACTGAGGGAACTGGCAGATGAGGTTGCTAAACTGCACTCTGTTATATTCCAAAAGCCATGGCAGTTCAGTGAAGTCCCAACAGACTGGGAAAGGGGAAACATAACCCCCTTTTTGAAAAGGGAAAGAAGGATGATCCAGAGAACTAGAGATCAGTCAGTCTCACCTCTGTGTCCAGTAAGGTCATGGAGCAGATCCTCCTGAAGGCACTGCTGAGACAAGAATAATGAAGAGGTGGTTGGGCACAATCAACACAGCTTCACTGAAGGCAAATTCTGCCTGACCAGCTTGGTGGCCTTCTATGAAAAGGTCACAACATCAATAGACAAAGGGAGAGCAACTGATGTAATTTTCCTGGACCTGAGCAAAGCCTTTGACACTGTCCCACTGTCCCATTCTGGTCTCCAAGCTGGTAAAATGTGGGTTTGATGGATAGATAAAGTGGATAAAGCACTGCCTTGATGGCTGCACCCAAAGAGTGGTTGTCAATGGGTCCATGTCTAAGTGGAGGCCAGTGACAAGTGGAGTCTCTCAGGGATCAATCCTGGGACCAGTCTTGTTTAACATCTTTGTTGGTGACATGGGCAGTGGCATTGAGTGCACCCTCAGCAAGTCTGCTGACAACACCAAGCTGTGTGGTGTAGCTGACATGCTGGAGGGCAGGGATCTCTCCAGAGGGACCTAAATGGGCTGGAGAGATGGGCTTATGCTGACCTCATGAGCTTCAGCAAGACCAAGTGCGAGGTCCTGACCCTGAGTTGGGGCAATCCCAAGCACCAATATAGGCTGGGCAGTGACTGGCTTGAAAGCAGCCCTGAAGAAAAGAACTTGGGGGTGTTGGTGGATGAGAAGCTCAACATGAACCACCAGCATGCACTTGTAGCCCAGAAAGCCAACTGTATCCTGAGCTGCATCAACTGAAGTGTGGCCAGCAGGTGGAGGTGATTCTCCCCCTCTACTTCACTCTGGTGAGACCCTACCTGGAGTAGTGTGTCCAGTTCTGGAGCCCCTGTTAGAGGAAAGATCTGGATGTGCTGGAATGTGTCCAGAGAAGGACCACAAGGATGCTCAGAGGGCTGCAGCTCCTCTCCTGTGAGGACTGGCTAAAAGAGTTGGGGCTGTTCAGTCTGGAGAGAAGGCTCCAAGGAGACCTTATTGTGGCTTTCCACCATCTCAGGGGTGCTGCATCTGGGTTGGGCCAATCCCAAGCATTGATGGAGACTGGGCAGTGACTGGCTTGAAAGCAGCCCTGAAGAAAAGAACTTGGGGGTGCTGGTGGACAAGAAGCTTAACATGAGCCATCAGCGTGCATGGCCAGCAGATCAAGGGAGGTGATTCTCCTCTTCTACTCCACTCTGGTGAGACCCCACCTGGAGTACTGCATCCAGTTTTAGAGCCCCTATTACAGGAAAGATCTGGATGTGCTGGAATGTGCCCAGAGAAGGGCCATGAGGATGATCACAGGGCTGGAGCTCCTCTCCTATGAGGACAGCCTGAGAGAGCTTGGGTTGTTATTCAGTCTGGAAAACAGAAGGCTCTCAGAAGACCTTATTGTGGCTTTCCAGTATCTGAAGGGGGCCTACAAGAAAGCTGGTGAGGGACTTTGTAGGATGTCAGGTAGTGATGGAATGAGGGGGAATGGATCCAAACTAGAGGAAGTTAGATTCAGACTGGATGTTAGGAAAATGTTCTTCACTATGAGGGTGATGAGACACTGGAACAGATTGCCCAGAGAGATGGTGGAAGCCCCATGCCTGGATGTTTTCAAGGCCAGACTGGATGGAGCTCTGATCCCCCTGATTCAGAGTGAGGTGTCTCTGCCCATGGCAGGAGGGGTGGAACTGGATGATCTTTGATGTCCCTTCCAACCCTGACAGTTCTGTGACTATGTATCAAAAATTGACTTCACCTATTGTGGGGGCAAGTTCAGTAGCCCCTTCTGGATGCATGGTTCATTTTTAAAGTACAAAAACCTATTTTCTTAATTTCTGACATGCTACTGGAGGCAAACAGCGGTCTGCCCTGCAAGCCCCTCTTATTCACCCTGCTTCCTTTTCCACCGCTGTGACAGGCGACATCTGAGAGAGGCTTCGAAGCCTATGTTTAGAGCCAGCTTAGCACAGACAACTGGACAGACTTTCTCTATTCTAATTGACTTGAAATATTTTTTTTTGTGTAACAGGTGAGGCAAAACTCCTCTACCTCAATAAAACTCTGCTTCCAGCATTTTGCTCTCCAAGGTTTAAATTTACCATCTGTACTCTGCTCGAGCTTCTCCTCAACACTCCATGTTGTCTACTACTGTGTGTATAAAAATGATCTGTGTTGACACAGGACTGAGTGGGCACTTTGTATTCCCAGCTCCAGCATTTGCCTGTGTCCTTTATTTCAAGCAACAAAAGCATATTTCACAGCAAGGTGGCTTCTTGAAAGGTTTTTCACTAACAATTTGTCTAAAAAGAGATGCTGCTAGAGAAGGCAGAAAGCTGGGTTTCTTCAACCCATTCAATAAAGTTATTGAGGAAATTGCTCAAGACTTCGCAGCTGCTGGTGTGGAGCAGGGTGCACATTGTATTTGCAGGGCTCCTGGTCCCCTTGGTTAATGGGATGGAGAAAGACTCCTCTTTCAAGGATGAGTGCTGCACTATGAGGGCCCCCAGGAGCTGGGGCAACAAGCTGCAGTGCTTTGTCTGAGCTCTCTGAGATCACCAACAGCCTCTTGGCCTGGCCCGCCCTTCCTGCAGCCTACACATGCACACCGGTCCTCATTAGCTCGAGTTGGTCCTCTATAAGCAGGGATGTGCTTGCTGTGCACCTGCCACAGCAGGCCCTTTCCACTGCTGCTGGCTGAACTGTTTTTAATTATGAAGATAATCAACAGTTAATTGCCAGCAATCAGACAAACTGGTGTTTTAGAGACAGAGAGAAGAACAGCAGAGAAAAGTGAGGACTAAAGCAGGAGCCGACTCCAGTGATAGGCATGGCTGATGGCAAGCAGCTGTTTGGAGTAGAGGGAGCTTGATGGAAAAGAGGCTGCAACAAAAGCCAAAGCATCTTTTCTTTCCCATCCCAGAAAAGTCTTCACTTTGAAACTACCTTTGGCCATACTACCTCTGTTTTTAGACGACACGAGTTGATTTTGCAGGCAATATTGCTAGATTCTATTAATCTGTGGGGAAGACAACACACTGGTGAATTGCAAATTAAAGGGTTCAAAACATAGGGGCAGTGCTGCTGCCTTTGCTGGAGCTGCCCAAATATTTCCAAGTGTCTTGGAGAAAACCTGTCAGGCTGGGGGTGAGCTGCAGGGAAATGAAGGGTTTGAAGAGGGGCCCTGGGCATGTGGCATTATCTTAGCTGCAGCGATATCTTTTGGGGAGGATCAGACAAGTGCAAGAAGGAATTCATGAGCCAAGTTTTACCCTTACTGCACATGTTTTGACTTTTATAGAATCATAGAACGGTATGGGTTGGAAGGGAGCTCAAAAACTCACCAAGTCCACCCTCTCTGCAGTAAGCAGGGTTGTTTGCAACTAGATCAGGTTGCTGAGATCCCCAGTCAACCTGACCTGGAATGTTTCCAGGGATGGGGCTCCTACCACCTGCTTGGGCAACCTCTTGCAGTGTTTCACCATCCTCTGTGTAAAAAATGTCTTCCTTATATGCAGGCTAAACCTGCCCTCCTTTAGTTTAAAACCATTACCCCTCGTCCTGTTGCAACAAGCTCTGCTAAAAAGATTGTCCTTATCTTTCTTATGGACCCCCTTTAAGTATTAGAAGTTGGTGATAAGACCTCCCTGGAGCCTTTAATTTCTCCAGGCTAAGCAACCCCAACTTTCTCAGCCTTTCTTGCTAAAAAGTGGTGCCCTTTGATCTTTTTTGTGGCACTCTTCTGGACCCACTCCATCAGGTCCAGGTCCTTCTTGTGCTGAGGGCTCCAGGCCAAGAGGAGTTGTCGTCTCACTTATTTACAGTTTGTTCCTAACATAAGCAATGAAAGAGAATTAAGGGGTTGTGCGAGTGCATGTTCATTTTGTATTATTTTTCTGGTTGCCATACCTGTGTGTTTGATTATTTATTTAGTGAGACACTGCTCTCTTTCTACAACCGTGCTCAGTACCCTGGAGGCACATGGAGCAGAAGGAGCTGTTGCTACATCTCCGTATGACCCTCACCCCAAGTGTATTCGGCGTGGATCCTGGGCGTTCCTTTAGGCAGCCCACGGCCGCGGGGACGCCGAAGGCTGCCCGAGGAGCAGAGCACGGAGCTTACGGCACGCGCAGCCAGCGCGGGGCCTTAAAGGCAATGCTCAAGGCCGCCGCTGCGGGAGCAGCGCTCCGCCGGCAGGGGGCAGCACTGCCCCGGGCAGCCCCGCGCTCCGCCGAGCCGGACCGGGCCGAGCCGCTCCGAGCGCTGCCGATGTTAGGGCAGCCGATGCCTAACTGCACCGAACCTCGCCGTGCCCTGAGGCTGCTTCCCGGCCATGACCAGGAGCCTATTTTCCAGGTCATGGTCCAGTCACTGCGTAAATTATAGCCGTGCTCCTGCCGTGTGCCCGTGTGTTTTCCTGGGGTCGGAAATTTTAATTAAGGGTGGGAAAAGCCCTTTTACAATGCGCCACTATATTAAACTTATAACGCTGTAAATCGGCACCATAAACCTGTAACTCAGGGGCCGAGAGTTAGACAAACCTGTCACAAACCTGGGGGAACAGCAGAGATCTTAACAAATGGTATCATACACAAATTTCTGCAATGTACATAAAACTTCCTGCTTTGTACCCCTATTAGTTGTTTTTTTACAACACCTTCAGGGACAAAGAAATAAAAATGGCAAGCAATACAAACAAGCAAATCAATTCAGAAAAATAAAAGCTGGCGTTAGCTTGCATCCGAGAAGTGAGTGACGGGCCAGGCATCTTTGTTTGCTGATTGGAGGTGTTTTGAGAAAGCTGGGTTGATTTTAAAATGCTTCCACTCCACTTTCTTTCATTTCTTTGCTTCCTGCATGCAGGTCAGGACAGGTACGGCTAGGTAATGAAGGCGCAGTAAAATTGGTTATACTTTAATTTAATTGTAGTCTGATCACCAGGTTTCTACTCCTCAAATGCAGTCACCACTTTTGATCCCTTTTATATGTTAGCAAATTATCTCAAAGGGTTTATTCTTCCTGTTCCCCCACCCTCACTGGAAAAATTACTCTCTGGATTTGTCCGTTTTGTTTGACCTTCAGAATCTTAACTCCTGCTTTTCTCCCCTTCACTAGAGGAACCCTGTCAAGAACTCTTGCAAACATTAATAGTCATGTCATTATAAAGCAAAACCCTGGGCTGTAGCTCTCTATCTCCAGCAGAGGTGGGCAAGGTTTTGCAGCTTGTTAGTCTCCTTTTCCCTATGAGGCAATGGAGAGCTGCACTTCATTTTGAAGTTTCATGTGACATCACAAATCAAGTCCTCTGGCAAAGAGGGGAAGCAAAAGCCAAATATGCTGAAGTGAGTAACTACCCCTGGTGAAGAAAATGCTTTAATGTGAGCACAGTGTAGGTAATGCAGTATTTATTTACCACAAAGAAACTGTAAAGAGCACAGCATTGATTTATTGGGTTTTAGTTTTCATGTTGGTTTTGTAGGGCTTGATCCGTTTGGACAATTTTCTGAGAAGCATCTGAATGACAGCTGAATAGATTCAGCACTGACTCCCTGACACAGGCAAGGTTTGTTGTTCATGGTATTCCTGGAATGACACACAGGCTCTGATTGGAGTCAGGCCATTAGATGAAACTGCTTTTATGACACTTTTGCTTTTGATGGCTAGAGGACAGATTTCCCATTGTACGTCTCTGCAGCCTTTCACTGTTGACCGTGAAACCTGGCCCATGCTGAGGAGGGAGATTGTAGTCTGGTGGGAATGGTTCAGTGGAACATACCCAAGTAATAGAGGCATGAGCAGATATCCCTACTGCTAATGCCTAGCTGTGATGCAGTCCCACAAGGATGTATGCTTTTCTGGTTTTTGCTGACCCAGTTGAACATAAAGTCACGAGGGTAAGGGAGACATTGATTGAGCTCATAATTCTTCAGGAGCTCAAAGTGGTTGGACCATTCCCTTCTCTCAATTTTAAAGAGAAGTAGTAAAGTTCAAAGTCTCACTCCTCCAAGGACCTAGTAACCTGCATCAAAGTATCTTAATAAGTCCCTTTATCAAAACCATCAAGAGATTTGCTATTTCTCACTGCAGCAAAAGGTGAGATGGGGAAGAGGTGATTCTCTGATCCCCTCCTCCAGTCGTTGTAAGCATTGGTCAGTGTCTCTCTGAAGTGCAGAAAAAAATCTCACATGGGATGGTTAGCACTTTCTTTACAGAGACACCCAGCATCCGAGGATTGCTTTGCACTTCACATGAGCGGGGTATGCTCATTGCTTCTGGAACATATGTCCATCTTGACTACTGCAAGGTAGCACAGTGTTTCACCAACACCATCAGGACTGGCCCTTAGATTTTCCACCTTCCCATCCCACCACACACTGGCCTTGAAGTGATGGCAGGGCAGCGTGGTGTATCATCACCCTCCACAAGTCTTCTTATGCACACAAACATCCCCTGTGTGTGTTATGCTTGTCTTTAATTTTGTGTGCATTTAAGACATACACTCTTGAAGAAGGTTAAAAATGTCAAGTGAATTCAGAACAAAGAAGTGAAAAGAAGCATTCTGTGACACGGAGCTGGTAGCACTAACAAGAGAGACAATTCCTGGCTTTCTTTGGTACTGGAGTTAATTGTGGGCATCTGTGGTTTAAAGACCTTGTGTTATTGATGGGGGTGTGTTAGCAACAGGAGGGATTGACTCTAACATTAAATTGGAACTTAGTATGTGCGGTAGGTTGTCAAGAGAAAGAAATAAGAACAAAGGAGACTGTTATTATCTTTTATTATTATCTTTTAATTCCCCCCCATTTTCTTTCTGCATGCTCTCTCTCTTGCAGCCTTCTCTTTTCAATAATTACAATAATCAACTTACAATGATAACAGAAATAATCTCCTGCAAGATAGCTAAACAAACCACATGTTATCTGTACTGAACTGTGCTTGCTTACTGTAGGTATATCACTTATGGGAAAGCCAATAAAATTTTAATTAAAAAAGCATGTAGGTTGTCAGTTAAAATGCAAAAGGGGTGTGCAAATGCATGTAGCATGGTCCACAAATTGCTTGGTATTCGGTAGAACAGGTAGGAGGGCAACCCACCCCAAACCAAACCAAACCAAACTAAAAGCCCCCAGGTTGGAGGAGCTCTATTTATGTTGCTCTATACAAAGCACTAATTGCCTGGGAATTCAAAAGCAGGGGGAGGGGACAATTCTCCCTTGAGCGACAATCACATCCACCCACCTCCACTAGTGCTGGGAACAAGCACGCAAAAGTTAATTAAAGATTTTGCATCTCACCACTGCAGCACTGGATTGATAGCTGAGACAAACTAAAACTCTCCCACACTGTATCGCTTATACGCCTTCAACCTTGCCCTGGAGGCACCACCTCTAGGGATTAGGTGTTTGCTTTCCCTGGTGTGTTCAGGGCTTGGCCTCTCTGCTAGGACTGAAAGTAGGAGGAATGATGAATGCCAACCGCTTGTCTCACAGGAGCAGAGCTATAGGTAATTAACTAGTCATGAAGCACAGTGGTTTGAGAGGACTCCAGGTTCTCTTTATTAGCTGCTTGTTCTAAACATACAAATAGTGTATCACATAAAGGCTATCTGGCATAGAAATGACAAAATGAATGATTTCTGTGCAGCCAATTATGATATTAAGAAAGTCCTCAACACCACTTAGTGCCCTGAATTTGCCTTACTCCCTGTAGTCTTTTTTTGGTTCTGGTGTGAATCCTGGCATGATCTGCTCGTGGTCTTTGCACTGCCATGGCAGGTCAGGAATGATAGCTTCAACTGCCACTTTAAAGGCAGAAATCCATACCCTTCACTCAGACTTTTTTCTAAGCTCCTTTGCTGCAGGCCATCACTGAGAGGGAGTTGCAGCAGTGATGGAATGACCACTGTGGATAAACGGATAGTTGTGCTTTGCACCATTGTCCCTCAGTGAGGGAACAACCTCCTGGGATCATGTTCTAGGGCAGATAAGAGCATGATAAATGCCTGTGTGCTGTGAGGATATCCCAAAACAGTTTCTGAAGTTCCTTCCTCTTAGTTCAACCTTCACCTGCAGCTGTAAAGGTTATCCCCTGCATATAGGAGAGAGCAAGGCTGTGAAGTGGAAGGACCAATTTCCTCAGTGAGCACATTGATGTGGTACACCCACTTAGTTAGACACTAAGCTTTGAGGCTGTTACAAATAGATAATGCTTACATATTGCTCTTTTCATTTACAGTGATCCATAGGCTGTGCCTAGTTACAAGACCACAGCAATCTGCCAAGCCAGAGCGGGTAGGATCAGCCTCCTTGGTAGACAAGAAATTAAGGCAAGTGTGTTAAAATGTATGACCAGGGGTAGATATGTGGGCTCAATGAGAAAGAAACAAGTTAAAACATCAGACTTACATATTTCCATTCCAGTGCTTCACATGTCTTGGCCAAATAAATTCATGTTAATGAGTCTGAAGATTTTAAAATGTTCTATGTCTCGTATATGTTTTCGCTAAGCAGCGTTGTGGTAAGCTGATGGTCTTTGAAAGGGGAAAAGTGCAGGTTGCTCTTCTATAGGTGCACCTTTATTGCTTCCAGTCCATCAGAGGGAAGAGATGTCTGGGGCTATTCATGACTCTCACCAAGGTATGAGATGGATGATTGTCCTAAAGGAACAGCAAGAAGTATCTGGAGATGCTGCAATGGGATCCATTCAGGGAAAGGACAGCACAGAGAGAGGTGTGGGACCTCTTTGTGGAGGGCTGAACAGAGAATCAGAGAATCATAGAATGGTTTGGGTTGGAAAGTACCTGAAGTTTCCAACTTCACTGCCATGGGCAGGGACACCTTCCACTAGACTGGGTTACTTAATGTGCCATACAACCTGGCCTTGGCACTTCCAGGGAGGGGGGCAATCCACAACCTCTCTGGAAAGCCTGTTCTAATGTTTCACCACTCTCACAGTGAAGAACTTCTTCCTTACATTGAATCTAAGTATTTTTTCTTTCAGCTCTTGCTTTGTCACTATATGCCCATGTAAGAAGTCCCTCTCCAGCTTTCCTGTAAGCCCCCTTTAGGCACTGAAAGGCTGCTATAAGATCTCCCTGGAGCCTTCTCTACTCCAAAGTTGGCCAAGGGGGAAACAAAAGCTCTTCTTTGCTGATTTTCTTAAAAAAAAACATTTTTACCATCACAATGAAGACTGAAAGACAGGTAGCTGCTGGCTCTGGCTGGGAGGGGCCTGAGATCCCAAAGAGCAGCTGAAAGGGGTATGTGAGCCAGTGGGCTGAGCAGACCCGGCTGAGCTCCCTGTCATGGAAGTGGGTAAGAGTCCTGTGAGAACTGCTGAAAGTAAAAGGGGTTTGACTTTCTTAAATCTCTTGTTTTGTGGCTTGAATACCCTGGAGAAGCAGAGACTAAGGGAGAGGATTAAAAATGACATATGAACTTTAACTGCTACAGCTCCCTGGAGCCTTGAGGGGAAACTGAGGCATCATGACTAGTACCCTAAGGAACCACAGCCACAGGCTAGAGGGAATTTGTCTTGTTAGTGCTTTCTTTGCTAATGGAACATGGCACCCTCCGGCATGCAGAAAGTCATGGCCATTAGCCACAAGTAGGCAATTGTAAACTGCTCAGAACAATCTCCTGAAATGCAAACACAGAAGCTGAAGTAATTCTTGCCTGGCAAGGCAGGGAGAAGCACGGTGCTGCCAGCTGCCGCTGTGAGCTGCCACAGGCTCCCTCTGACTCCCACGTCTGCAGTCTTGCTTTGTCTCTTCACAGGGAGCCCTCTGCCTCCTGGCACAACTTTTGTCCAAAGGTCTTGCATGGGGTCCTTGTGTGAACCGGGGGCAGTTTCCCCTGCAGCTGCCAGTGAGTGGCAGATCTGACTTTTTCTCTTCTTCCGTTTTGATTATGGAATTGCTCTGTTATTCTGGCAAATCTGAAATTAGATACAGGTGCAAATTAACTAAGTCACAAGTGCATTGCGTTTGGTAATTTTTCTGTCAAGAGTCATGCTGAAGGGTTGCAGAGAATAACAAGAGAGCCAACCGGCTGGTCCAGGTGTGCCTGCTCGCTGAGCGCACCTCCCTGTCAGTGGCAGGAGGCACCAGGGGCTGTTTTCAAATTGCATGGTGTGAAGTCATCCCCTTCCTGTTACTTTTCTACCTCTGAGTTTTAGCTGCCGTTCCTCACGGCTGGTTGCAACTGTCTTTTATTACTTGCTCCCCTGATTAGAATGGTAGTTGTCATGGTTATGCCTAGGTCCTGGGATTTTGCAAAAGTGGTGGAACAAGAGCCTGGATCCTCCTCGAGCAGTGTAGGCCCTGTGTTTTTCTCAGCTGAAACAAGAAGTGCTGTCAGTCCACACAGCTGTGACAGGTAGATGAAGGGATCCGGCTCCATCCACCACCAAGCACATAAGTAAGGATCTCCTGCCCCTCCTCAAGCCAAATGCTGTCTCTCCTTGCAGCTTGCAAGAGAGCAGCGGTTGTGGGGTCAGCTGCCAAGCAGCCAAGATAATCCAATCAGTTAAGCTGTCATAACGCAACGATCAGATGCCTTGTCTGTCTTCCCCATCTCTAAGGAGGCATAAGCATCTTGTGTAGCACACAGTATAAATAGCTTAAGTGAAGTGAGTGGCATAGGACAATAAGACAGCGGGAGAATGTGTGAAAGTGTTCTGCTATGGCTGCTCACAGCTGCATAGCACTGACTTTGTAGAGGGACCATTTCTGGCTCCTTGTGACAACTCATAGTCACTTCAATTCCGAGGATGCTGAGATTCAAGTGCAGGAACTGCGGCGAGTCTCAGTGCAGCTACCCTCCATGAAAGCTTTCTGCCCTGATGTGTACCAACAGGCCCAAGATTAGGAGGTGCATCAGCTGGGGTGCCGAGCTTCTTCCTTGAGCTCCTCGGATGAAGCTGTGCACGTATCTGTCATCAAGACTGCAGTGTGCTGGCAGGTCACTGTGTGGATCAAGCTCGTCTTGCTGCTGTCTCACAGATAAGCAGAGGGCTTCATTCACCAAGCAGTTAATCTGGAGTGCTTTCACCAGCACTAAAGCCATACTATTTATTTAAGGATTAAATTAATGGTTCTATGCAAATCTGCAAATTAGTTAATGACATAATTGTGTCAAATGATAAGTATGGTGCTGCACAAAGCTGGGCAGGGAAACCAATTCAGGCCTGGGTTTCCTCTTGCTGTGGCATTCAGACGGCTCACATGTGTGGAGCAGTGTTCTTTTCCTGTGCTCAGATGTGAGTGTGGCTGAGACAGGGCTTCACCTCCCTCTCCCTCAGCTGAGTGCTGCTGCATTAGAAGGTATATTGCTCATAACCATGCAGGGCATGCTGGGGATGCCTTCTCTCTATAGCTCCTTATTTTGGGGTAAGGGAAAATGTGCATGAATTGGTTGCTTTTTCCCTTAAAATACATCATATGTTCTGTAACCACAAAAATAGATCAGCAGATGCAGACTTGATTTCAGCAATATTTTCTTGGAAGTGTCAAAGACAAAGACACACTTTTAGAGGACAGCCACTGTGAGCTGCTTATAGTCTTTAATTCTGGACTGAGATCTTCCCTTTCCAGCTCACGTAGTCATTAGCTGCAGGATCACAGGATGCGACCATCCGAACAGCTGCTCTGGGTGATACCCAAGAGCCACCTCACTTAGGATCTAGTATGTGGCAGCAGCTGTTGCCTAGAGAAGCACACCAGAAAGAAGCCGTTAGGCAATGATGCTTCCTTGGTGTGCTCTTCTTGGCTGCCTGTGGTCTGTAGCTATGAGACCTACTGAGCCAGAGGTGGCACTGGGGAACAATGACAGACTGGCCCTCATGCGCTCGTTACGTCCCGTTTTGTCTTCTGAAATAGCTTTATTTTCTTCCTTTGCCCTTCCTGAAATCTTATTTATCTCAGTAGATTTTAGTGGATTTAAGGAATACTCCTACTTCTTTATTCTTGGGGTTAAATCTCTCTCTAAAACACTTTAAGTCTAGCATATATGCGCTATGGAAACCTTTTAAGGATTAGAAGAGAACATTCCAGGCAGTAGCCAGGCACCATTAACACTGTGATCAATCCATATCTCCTGGTGCAAAAGGGAGTCACAATTCTCCTGTATATTTTTTAAATTAGAACAGTAGCACTAAGGTGTGTGATTGACAGACACAGGAAAACACAAGAAGTTTGCCACGGGTTTGGCACAGTCACTGGAGTTGATTTTTCTTTTACAGCTTCACGTGAACACCCTGATTCAGGTTCAGATCTCCTGAGTAGTACAACTGCAAAACTTTGCCACCTTGCCCCTACTTTTGCCTAGAAAAGTGGTTGCATATGTCAGGAGAAGGGGCAAGTGATAGAAACCGGTGAAAGTGTGGAGTAAGGAAATAACAGCTACAGCATTTTGCATAGGGACACCCTAAACTTGCTAATGCTTCCAAGGTCAATCTTTCTCCCATCTGCAGTTCTGCTTTCTGGATCAGCTTTACAGTTGTCCCCCCAGTTCTGTGCCTCTGTTTATTAGCACAGGAACACCTCTGTGAAAACTAACCTTATTCTCTAGCCAGAGTCCTGGATCCTGTTTTCAGAGCTGCAGAATTTCTAATCCGTTTTGACTTCTGTCACTGATTCTGCTGTGGCTTCTGGCTAATCACACAAACTGTTTTGTAACCTTGTTGGCTCTGTCCATGCTGATAGTGTCTCAGCCCTCACTTACTCATAGCTGCTTCTCTAATGCCAGAGTCTGTGTTTGATCCCTGGTCTCCAAAACCAAAAGGTTAATCCTCCAAACCCTCCAGCACTCACATCTCCTCTTGAGAAACACCTTTTCTGCTTGTTCTCCACTCTGCTGGAAGAGTCTTAGTACTGGGAAGAATGTAGAGATGCCCTTTTAAGATAATGACATTAAACCTCAGGTCTAAATTCACTTTACATGATGTAGATTTTGTTACTGCTCCAGCAGAATTTTCCTGTTGATTTCTCTAGAGCACCTCAAGACATCCTTGCTTCCTTGGTTTACAAAATGATTTCAGGACAGAGAAGAGTGGAACAATTTCTTGATCTTTCTGACCACTGCTCTGAGTGTGCTCTCTCTAGGTAATTAGTCACTGAGACAAGCTCACCTGGATAAAAGGTCACTTAAATTGTATATACCACTTACACCATTCCAAACAGTTGTGTTTTACTTGGGGACATCATCTGCTGGAGCAGGAGGCTGAAGGTTGGGTCACTGACCTTTTTTGCAAATGGACAGTCTCAGTGGCCTGTTTTTTCCATGAAAGAGTGTCTTCATGCTAAAGTGAATGGATTGTAATCCCATGACACAGCAATTACTCAGATTTTAAAACTACCTCTTATTATTATAGCAGGACAAACAATAACCACCTGTCCAGACCTTTTTTTATCAGATTGGTTTAATAAAGCACTGAGTAAATGTTCCTTGAATCTAAGCAAATAACAGTCTATGCACGTGTATGGAAGGGTATTAAAATAGCCAGACCATACCTGTCAAAGGTCCACGTAGCACAGCATCTCTTATCTGTCAGGAGCCAAAAACTGGACCTTTCAGGAAAAATGTAAGATCAGTGTAAGCAGGTAGTGATAATTCCTTTCATCTCAAACCTCCTGTGGCTCAACCTTTCTAGTGCCAGATGTGGTTTCTATATATTTGCTAATGCTGGAAAACTGTAGTAAATATTTCTGTAATTTAAAAAAACCCCAAAAAAAACCCAAACCCAAAACAATCAAAACCCCATGGCATTTCATAAGGAGCTTCATTACTCCTTATGAAGTATCCCTCCTCAGTTGTCCAGAGTGTCTTACTGTCTTCAGTGGTAGAGACCATACTTTTATCTTCCATTACAGTGAGGGTGGTGAGACACTGGCACAGGTTGCCCAGGGAGGTTGTGGATGCTCCCTCCCTGGAGGTGTTCAAGGCCAGATTGGATGAGGCCTTGAGTGAGCTGTGCTAGTGGGAGGTGTCCCTGCCTATGGCAGGGGGTTGGAACTAGATGATCCTTGAGGTCCCTTCCAACCTTACCATTCTAGGATTCTATGATTCTATAAGCAGATGCAGGGCAGGGCAGAGAAGACAGAGCTGGGATTTAAATGTGCTGCTGTCTGTAATGTTGATGCTGAGCTGTGTAGGTCACCTCCTTGACAGAGAATTTAAAAAGACGTCCTGGAAATTAGCTATTCATCTTCTCTGTTAAGAGAGTCATGTTCATCTATGCAATGCAAGGAGATCTGACAGAATCTTTAGAGGTCACATAAAAAGTAAAGCTAGGATTGACTTTTTCCATTTCTGAAGGTGTTACAGGACAGCTTTGCATAGGGGTTGAAAAAAAAAAAAAATCCCACCTGGAGTACTCTGTGCAGTTCTGGAGCCCTCAGCACA
>VWZE01000048.1:0-14908 GCA_013396675.1 Eubucco bourcierii
TTGGAATAACAGAAGAGAAGATGATTTGTGCCCCTGAGTCTTGAACCATTCACCCCAAGGTCCTGAAGTCTTTTTTGATTACCCAAGGACTACCAGTCATTATTTTTTCTCCTCCTATATGGAAGATTAATAATGGGTAGTAGTCTGTTGTGTGTACCAGGCTAGGAATTTTCCTCTAGCAATGTCCCTAACCTGGGCTCCAGGTAGGCTGCACACCTCCCTATGAGAGGGGTCTGCCTGACATATTGACCCCTCTGTTCCTCATAGAATTGCATCCCCTACAACTATCACTCTCCTTCTGTGTTGAACTGGTCTTAATTCTTGGCTCTGACTGACCTGCCCTGGGCAACTGAGCAGATGGGCTTTCTTCTCCATCCACCTCTACCCAATCCTCAATTTCTACCACCCCATATCTGTTGTGCAAGTGCAGCTGATAAGACTGAGACAACCTGGAGGGGGCTTTCCTGACTCTGTTGGGGGGACCTGCCTCCACTCCCCCTTATCTCCTGGGTCTCCTCCTTTACCTGTTTTGTCTGTGAAGGAAGGGGAAACAGAATGCTTTATTTCACTGACCTGCTGCCCCTCCCCTGGGTTTGGTATAGCCCGGTTCCTGCAGTCATTTTCCTTTTCACATTCCCATTTAGACCTTAGTCTTTCAGCTTCCTCCTTAAGCCCAGCCACCATACTGAGCAAATCACTCACCTGCTCACACCTCACACAGGTTTCAGAATCTCAATTAGTAGATGGCTGTATTCATTATACTTGTCTGTATATCAGCTTATTATAGCTGGTGCAATGTAGCACAATCAAGTCAGATTTGTACAGAATTGGGGGTGTTCATTTACAACAGAATCTTTTTTATAGATGTAAGTAAGGAAAAAACATAGCCACTTAAACTTCTTTGTGTTCATTTTCTGATCGCATCTTTTCACAGAAAAAACAGTAAAACAAATCTGTGTAACTGAGTGGTCTTAAGCCTTAGTTTAAATGATTTTCTAAACCAGAATCAGATTAGTCAGGATTTTGTGTTACAAAAAAATGAGAGCCTAGGTTATTATGTCATTTCAGAAAAACCACAGGATGTAGAGAGAATTCCACCTCGTTTCTAAAAAAACTATGTATTCTCTATTTTTTTAAATGACATAATTGAAGTGGAAGGCTCCTGTTAACTCCTGTGAAGTAATAGGTGGTTTGGCAATACCGTTATCCAGATTTATGGAGGTATCTTTCCACTTCACTCAAGATCTATTTCTTCTCAGTCACTCCAAAGGCAGGTGGACTAGCGATTGCTGGAATCCTCCATGGATTACCCTTGATCCACAAAGACATGAGAGCAATTTCAAACTAACTTCCTGATACATTTATGTAAACTGTGTGTCCTACCTCAGAAAGAACAATCCACTACATTCACATCTAAACAGAATGTTTAAATATACAACAGATGTTCCACTTTTTGAAAAGCTCTTGAATTCATTGACAGGCCTTTGGCTAAACTGATGAATTAATTTGTTCAGGGCAGATTTCATAAATCCTCTAATAATTCTTACCCTTACACATCTTGACTTGATTTCTGAGATCTACAGCATGTGTTTTAAATGTTTTAACCTTTACTATAATCAGGTAACATTTATGTCAGGACTGAATGACGATCGGTCATTGAAAGGTATAGTTGACTAGGAAATAAAATCCAATTTGTCAGTTAAGCAAACCTGCACATCTGAAATGAGAAAGTCTTACTGTATGCCTGAAATGCTTAGTGGGTTCGATGTCACTCTTTCAAGTATGTGTAATGCTGGATGGCTAAGTATTGCTGGATGCAGCGGTGCTATGCAGAAACCACAGTTCCTATGCTTATGTACAAACGGTTTCTTGGGGTGGTTTGACCGTAAGCCTTTACCTCTATATTGAGATATATTTCTACCATTTTAGGGTATTTTTCTTTAATACTAAGATACCAGTTTAAACAGTAGCTAAATCAGTCTGAAAAATAAGTGTCAAAACTGTTTGCTTTGTAGAGGTATTCAGCTTTGTTAGTGCCTCTTAAGTAATGTACTAAATTACATCAAATAATTTAAGGATTTTTTTTTATTGACAGATGTCTTTGACAAAGTGCAATAAAATGCACAGCTAAAAATCCATTAGGAAGACTTTTATTTTCCATTGCTAGACAACTGGCATCTCAGTCTCCCTCTCAATAAACCTTCCTGCATTTTATTACTATAATGGGTCTTTCAGAGGTCCAGAAGTCTACAGTTTCTAAGATATGATAAGAAAGTATTACATGTATAAAGTTTTTATTTCTGGTGAAAACCATAAACAGAGCAAATAGCCATTTTTTACCTCTGCTGTAATGTTTGCTCGTAAATCTAGATTTAGCTACATTTAGAAATCTGAGTACATCAGTGGCAGCTATTCATTGATCCCCATCAGTATGAATACAAAGAATTAAGGATGTTGCTGATATCCATTCTGTAGTGCTTGTGCTTTTATTCCATAATGCATTTCTAACTTGGCTCTGCTACATTGAGTACAATTATGGACTAATGATAGTATTACTGGATTAGATCATACGTAACAAAGTCAAAACCTGCCCATGTGAATTCATCCATCAGAATTTGACTATATTCTAGTTAAAATCCATCTAGTTGGTCTATGTTTATTTGAAAGAGGTCAGATATTTATATATACTTCTTATCACTCTAATGTGAAAATGCTGTTAATGAAGTGGAACTGCATTTAAAGACAGAAAAAAATAGTTGAAAAATGAAATTTCTGATTACCGTCTTCTGTTTATTCATTTTCCAAGCTATTCTGGAAACAGGTGTGAAGTTTATTTTTTATCCTTGATACATTCACCAGGTTTTTCTTGCCAGCTCCTTCATAGGCTGTAATAATTTCAACTATCACTGAGTGGCTGTGCAACAGAAGTGAAGCAAGATGTGTATTAACTCCTCTCATCTGCCTTTTTTTTCTTGACAATGTCAGTCTTATCGACTTCTCTACCCAGATGAGAACTCTGATTAATTTTTACAAATGTAATTATAACTCAGATTTTTTAGAAGATAGCTAATGAAGTTTTAGAGATTTTTAAAGCTTTACTTGACAAAGAGCTAAACTTCTAACTTTAATGTAGGCTTCTATCTTCAAATCAGTTTTTAAACTTGAAATTCTACCTTAAAATTACTCCTACTTTCAGCAAGAGAATAGGTGTATGATCACCCAATATCACTTCTGAGTACCCTTGTCAAAGATTGTGTGGTTCTCTCTCCCTTTAGTTGAGATTGTCCCAAAGATTTGGGGATTGCTAGAGGAAACTAGTAAACAATATGATCACATGTGATTTTAAAAGCTGTAGAGAAGATCACAATACACTTGGTGCCATATCCAATAAAAGATTCAAAGTACAGAATGTGCACAGCTGAATGTTAGCTCAGCTTGTGAAACACTGCAGCTAGCACTGGAAGCAGCATTCGTTGTTACTGGAGGTCCTTAAAGGTTATGATCTGGATAAGTAAGTCAAAATCCACTGGCGACAGACTGTTCACACTTCTTAAATTATGAGGAATGATTATTCCTGAGAAATTACATCTTTTCATCTTATTCGCTAGGTAAGATTTCCTGCAGGGTAAATCTGAATTGTGATATTCTCAGGGATCAGGATTCATGCTAGTGTGCTGCTGACATTGCAACAAGAAAGATCTTGTGCCTTTGAATTGATCACCAGAAACAAATACATTCACTTCAAACTATCATCAGACACTACAGTTTAGCAATGCCAATTAAACTGAAGCGTGTTACAGGAGCAGCTGTGATTACCCAATACTGTGCTATGTTGTGAACCTTGGAGTATGCTAGTGCAAATAGGTGGCAGAATAAATCTATTTAATAGTAGCAGTAGCTTATGTTACAGCATCTCTTGTACCTAATTAGTAATATACTGCAGCATACACTGAGGGCAGCAAATTATTTCACAGCTAGGCAATCAAATATGAAAAGGTTGCATGAAAGATTTGGCCCAGAAGAAAAAACAGAATTCTCAAAGCAGCAAGGAATAAAGTGGCCTTTGATTCTTAGTTTCTGATTTCTAAACTTCATGTTTGCACTGCTCAACTCGAATTCTTAGATCAACATTTAATCATAATATGTTGTTTTATACTGAAATTTTGAGTTCCATGCAGAAATGAAAGGACCCAAAACTCAGGATGCAAGCTTAGCTGCAGTGATACAAAATACATAAATTTACAGTGAAAAAGGCATCATCCATTCCAAGAAGACAATCTTATATAAGCACAGAAATCATTGTTCTTTTTCAGCTAAAGCCAGTATGGCTGTTTCCATAAGAGAAACAGAAAAGCCTGTATTGCATTGGTTTACTTCATTTACTTACCATTTTAGATGAAAACACACCATGCAACCTGAATCAATTTATTTAGATAAATAGGATAAATTGCTCCCAAAAGAGTACTCTCTTGCCATTGTGGGTGATATTCAGATTAAATAGTCCCCAGGTGTGGCTGCACTGTAGTGATTGTACCAGGAAATGTATTCAGTGTATACAATTACCTACTTTTAAATTAGCTGATCTGATATCAAGTAGCTGTTCAGCTACATCAGATGAGATCTCAGCAAGGATGGGCTCTTCTTTTTTTTTTTTTCCCCACCACTAGGCCTTATAGCCTGTTTCATGACTGATAACTGCAGCTAAGCAAGCCAGTTTAAAGGCATTTTAGATTATTCAGCATGCAATCATAGGTAAAATTCTTAGGTAAGTATTCCTATATCTGCCTGATTTATTGATATTGCTGTGTATTTATTTTCAGTTGCATCACAGATGTGGCCTCATAGAGTAAAGGCCCAGGTATTTAGAGAGGGAGAAAACATTTGTCAATATGGCTAATTCCTACAGAACTTCCATTTTATCCTGAGGGGAAAAAACAAAATACCACATTTACTCTAATTGAACAATCATAGCTAGCTGCCATTTTAAAACATTGCCTTTTGGGCTTAACAAGAAGAATACTTAAGACGCAGGAACTAAACTTTGAGAAGTTTTTCAGTTACACTACAATCCTGTATTTTATAGGAGGGCTTTTTCTAAATTTTGAGTACTATAAAATAGTTAACTGGGATGAAAACAGATTATGATCTCACTTTTTTCTTTCTCACTTTCCATTTCACCTGTTTTCCTTCCAACTTTAGGAAGTATTCCAAGTATCAGAGGGGAACCAGAATTAAGAGGCATAGTTTTCAGATTGCAGGTTTTAAAAATTGAGTGCAAGAAATAACATAGCTGAAAAACATACCCATATGTCCGTTTACTGACTCACACAATTATTTATGTCCAAGCTTCCTACAGATGGAGCTGTAATGCAGTTTGTAAGGGCACGCTTCCTTTCACAGCAGATAAAAGGATGGCATCTTCACAAGTGGGCTTCTTGTTTACATGTCTTATTTTCAGTTTGTTTGGGGTTTTTTGTTTGTTTAAATTACTTGTCTTTTACTGGAGTAAGTATTTTTTCAGAAAATTTGCTTTGAAAGGTGTAGCTTCTGCTGTGTTAAGTGGACAAAGATGTGGACTCAGTGTCATTGCTGTGTGATTGTACTCTTGTGGCGTATCTTCCGCTCTTTTACCTTTTCTGTTCTGTGCCTGTATTGTAGGATTTGGGGGCCAAAGCTGTTTTTTCCATGTGCAGTTATATGATTACTATTCTAAAACCTTTGTTTTAGAAAAAAAGGAGAAATGGCTGTAGTAGGATTTTTATTTAGGTCCTCCCGAGGGTTGAAAATTTAAAAAAAAAAAAAAGTCTGAAATTATGTCTTTCAGACTCCTCAGATACTTCAAATATTTGTACCGTCTGGTCTTCAACTGTGCCAGTTATCTAAGGAGACCAACAAGTGTCTGGGCTGGCACCATGGACAGAGGTCCTCTGTGAAGTGGCTGCAGTTGCGGACAGTGCATTCCTGACAAATCTTACTCCTGTGTTCAACAAAAGACTTAAATTATTTAATTAGCCCAAATCTGTTGGCTGCATTGGTAGATTTTGAAGGTAGATAATTCTTTTCTCAGAACTGGACAAAGCTGACAATTCCTTTTCCATTAAATTTATCTGTAGTTCCAGAGAGTTCAAAATTGACAACTGGTAGCTAAGAGATTATGCAGTTATATTCCCTACCATGTAATCTGAAAACAATAGTAAACACCATTAAGAATTGATATCTAGTCTTGTAGCATGACATTGGCAGACTGTTTTTTTTTTTTTTTAATAGTGGTCTTTTGTGCTCCAGAATACATTTTTGGCTCCCTGCAGTTTTCTGCAGTTGCTGCATCTAATAAACACATAAAACTGTAGTTCTGGACAAAATACAGACACACTCCCTGTGGCATGTGAGGGGCTCCCATTTTTATTTTACTCATGAGAAATTAATTAGAGCTGGAAGATACTTTCTTCTCCAAAGGACTCTGTCATTCAAATACAGCTTCTGGAATTTCAGCACTGTATTATGATTAGCCATTCTCACTCACAAGAGAATGAAAGGTGTCTGTGGTGTGTCCCATGAAATTATTGCTATCATTCATTTCACATCCAACAGTTTGTCCCACATCTTGGCATTCAAGAAGACAAATAGCATCCTGATGCATCAGAAACAGTGTGGGCAGCAGGCCTAGGGAAGTAGTTGTCCTTCTATACTTTGCACTGATGAAACCCCACCCTGAATACTGTATTAGCATTGGGCCACTCATCACCAGAAGGACACTGGTCAGTGGAGTGGCTGTGGGAACTGGGGAAAAGGCTGGAGAAAGAGATTCTCAAGGAAGACCTTACTGCTCTCTACAACTCCCTGAAAAGAGCTAGGTGCTAATCTTTTCTCCAAGTAACAAACGATAGGACAAGAGGAAATGGCCTCAAGTTGCAGTAGTGGAGGTTTATATTGGACATTAGGGATAATGTCTTTACAGAAAGAATTGTCAAACACCAGAACAGTCTGCCCAGGAAGGTGGTGCAGTCATCATCCCTGGAGGTATTCAGAAGTTGTGTTTATGTGGTACTTAGGGACATAGTTTAATGGTAGGCTTTGAAATTCTAGGTTTATGGTTGGATTTAATGACATTACAGTTCATTTCCAATCTTAACAAAACTATGATTCTATAGCTGTAAGCCCCTTGCCAGTACACAGAGACTCCTTAATCATGTACAGCCCTACATCAGCTACATCTGCAAGACTTGTGCAAATATTGAGAGAATCCTCTCTTGAACATGTAAATCACCTGATCACGTTAAGAACTGAGGAGTATCTCAACAAAGATAAGATCATCCTGAATGAGTCGTCTGATGTGTTATCTCTGCCCACTGAGACAGCGAATGCCCAGGGGGTGTGGTGAACAGGGCCCAGCAAAGAGGAGGTTTCTTGACACTGACTCCTGAAAGCACACAGGGAAGACCCCTGGAATGTGACAAGGGTGTGGGCTGGGAGAAGCTACAATGAACCAGGTGCAAAAAAAAAGCCCTGGGCTGTGCCAGTTTACTGGGGGGAATATCACTGAGGACATCTAAGGCTGGAAGCAGTAGCGCAGGACTGTCTCTCCCCCTCCACCCCCACCACCAAAGAAGGACTATGGACTGGTAACTATCTCTCCTGCTCTCTCTCTCTTTCTCTATTCTTTCTCTCCCTTTCTTTCTCTGTTTTGTTCACTTCATTCTCTCTTTAACAAGTAGTCTTTTCTTGATACATGACCTTGTTTGTGTCATAATTTTAATCACGGTAATGTTCATGAAACAACTGTGTC
Organism: Eubucco bourcierii; assembly: GCA_013396675.1. Taxonomy (NCBI): domain Eukaryota; kingdom Metazoa; phylum Chordata; class Aves; order Piciformes; family Ramphastidae; genus Eubucco; species Eubucco bourcierii. The sequence continues at coordinate 7,787 of VWZE01000048.1, forward strand.
TCATTCTCAATCTTCAGGTTGAGACAAATACACATCGTGTTTCATCATTTAGCAAACTTACCACAGTCCAGCTATGACTTTTTTCATTTCTAATCACTGTAGTCTTTTGTGTCTCAGCTTGCATTTTGTTACCTGAATTGTTTTGTTCTAACACTTTATTTATGCACACAGGTCCTAACACAGAAGGCTTGAAGTTGCTCTCTGCTGCTAAAATGTAAAAGCTTCATGAGAAGATCTGATAATTGGTAACATGTAGTGCCAATGTTGTTTCAGTTCTTCATGGTTTCCTCAGTATCTGAAGAGGACAGGAAGCTGTGTCAAGGTGTATGAATGGTGGAGATCGGGTTAGATGCAGGCAACATGGCATCTCAATGGAAAAATCATGCCTGTGTGATCTTGTGACCTTCTAAAATACAGTGACTGTATTGCTGGATAAGAACAGACCAACTGATGTAAATTATCTTGACTTCTGGACTTCTATAAAGGCCTTTGACACAGATGCTACCACCACCCCTCATCATCCCTCTCACTGAATTTGAGATATACGTTTTGAGGCACGGACTCTTTGATGGCTAAAGAATTAGCTATATGCATCCAAAGAGGTTGTGTTCAGTGGTTTGGTGTCCAAATGCAGATCATAACAATTGATGTCCCTCAAGGGTTTGATGGTTTGGGAGTTACCCACCCCCCTCTCCCACTCTATGAAAATCACCCAGACTAGACTCAGCCTGCTGGAAGTTAAGGACTGAAACTCTATTTACAGCTTAGCACAACATACAAGCAGACATATACACAGTATACAGGAATATTTGCAGAAATATACAAGTTAAAGGGAATACAGAAACACAACACCCCTCCCAGAAATCAGAGTCCCCAGGAGGGGCTCCAAACCTGCCTTCCACTTCCCGCCCCTCTACCTTACCCCGGTGTCTGCCTTACGTACAAGGTGAGTTTGGAGGACCGGCAAGGGGAATTAGAAGCAGAATGATTAGTTGGACTATACAGCAGAAGCCCAGAAGGCACACCGACTCCCAGAGAGAGACACTCTCTGTGTTACCTATGTTTATGTCCTTGTTTTTATACATCTCAGCAAGCCTGTAAGTGAAGTAGACATCACCATTGCTTTCTTTTTCACAGCATATAATCTTTTTCATTAAAATATTCCAATTAGCTTCAAAACCAGCACAAAGGGTCTGTGCTGGGCTCAATATCTTAAAGTCATAGGCAGTAGAACTGGGTGCAATTTCAGCAAGATGAGTGCTGCAGCTGATAGGTGTTTGCATTCAGAGGGACCTTGACAGTCTTGAGAGGTGAGGCAAAGTAAACCTTAGGAAGTTCAACAAGGTCAGGTGCAAAGTTCTGCACCTGCATTAGGGCAATCCATAGTGTCCCAGTTTGAAGCCATGAGCTACCCACGACTGGAGGACAGAAGTGGCTCTTACTCCTTTTGGAGAGTAAGAATGAAAATACTGCACACTGATTGGAAGTTTAAAGAGAGATTCTATTTACCAGTGAATACATGTGAAAAGCAATCAGGTAGAATGGATGCATACACAAGCTAAGCCAAGTCTATTGGGCTAAAACCATCAAGAATCCTCCACCCCACCCCCCACCCCCCAGCAGGCCTGACAGTAGGCAGTAACTGCCCTCCCCATTTTAGGCCTACAAGGCCTCACCAGGCCACATGACCTAGCTCAAAATTCCCTGCCAGCTGGCAGCCATCTCCCCCACACAAACCATGGGATAGCAGAGACATGCGCGCTTCCTGGAGAAAAGAAGTTGAAGGGAGAGAGGCAGGGAAGGGAAGAGGTTGATATCAACCAGGCACTGGCTTATAAGCTCTGATACCAGAAAGGAGAATAGAATAACATCATAACACCCTGGGACAGCCAGGTCTGTCCCCTGGGATGGGACTTGGTCTATGTAGTTTTCTTAAGGGAATCCGGGACCCCCTCAAACTACCAGACACAGTGTCAATGCAGGCTGACAGAAGAATGGATTTGGAGCAGCCCTGTCGAAAACCACAGAATGCTCTGGGTTGGAAGGGACCTCTGAAGGTCCTGTAGTCCAACGCCCTCTGCAGTAAGCAGGGGCATCCTCAGTTAGGTCAGGCTGCTCTGATGTTAAGAAAGAGTTCTTTACCATGAGTACTGGAACAGGTTGCCCAAGGAGATGGTTGAGACCCTATCCCTGGAGATATTTGAATTGAGGCTTGACAGGGCTCTAGGCAACCTTCCAACCAGGCAATTCTATGATACTGGTAGAAAAATTGCATATGAGCAGGCCATGTGCTCTCTCAGTCCAGAAAACCATCCATATCCTGGGTTAAACAAAAAAATGTGAGGTTGAGGGAGGTGATTCTCCTTCTCTGTTATGCTGTGCCGAGATCCCAACCTGCAATACATCATCCAGCACTAGGGTCTCCAGTCTGAGAGTGCACAGCACAAAGACATAGACCTGTTCAGATGAAAATGATCAGAATGCTGCAACATCTCTTCTGTGAAAAAAAAAGGCTAAGATGGTTAGGATTGTTCAGCTTGGAGAGGAGACTGAAGTGAGAAAAAGAAGTCAGAAAAAACTAGGAAGTTGTTTTGAAGAGTGAGACATTTGTGTTTCTAATTCTTTGTTAGTCAGAAATTGTGACGTACTGATTATACAGAGATAAAGCTGCTTATAATGTTTGCATTTGTTAACACTTCAGTCATATACTGCTTGTAAGAAAACCTTAAACACAGATGGGTAAAGTCTATCCTCTTATACCTGAATAACCTAAGAAAGTCTATTGGCTTCCTTAGAGTTTTTTGTACCATACCTTACAACTCAATGCAGAATTTGGATCACTATATATTTCAAAGAAAAATACAATGTATTTTTCAAAGAAAAAAAAAAAGTATTTGTTAGGAGTCATGTTAAGTTCCTGTATCACCTTTTCTTTTTTTTTTTTTTTCCAAATGACAGCCTAATAAATGAAATGCTAAAAAAAACCACATAGCTTTAAAAGAAACCTTAAATTATGCTAAAAAGCAGAGGTACTTTCTTACTATCAGCAGAGAGAAAAAGTCCTCAAATAGCATATTAAAGTGAATTAAATCTCCAGGGAACGCTGCTCTTTGTCATAACAAGGAAAAATTGGAAAGCACATACCAGCTTTCAAAATAAGGTTATGATTTAACAGAAAAAGCCAAAAAGTTTTGATATTATTTTTGTTTATTTGTTTTGGTATTAGCATATATTTTTTTATTGGAGTTCAAATACTCCATTTTGCCTGTGTATATTTCTTCTTGCTAGTTTGGTTGGGTTTAAAAAAAAAAACAAAAAACCAAACAAAAACACAAAGCCAAAACCTCTTGAAAACAAGCTTTGGATAAAGTTGAATAATAAACATAACTATCTCTGAAAAACATCTATCAGACAGACATTCATCTTATCTATTTGCAGTTCAGCATCATGCTTGAAAGAAATATAGGGCTTCTTTGCTCCAGTTATTCAGTTTTCTCTATTTCAGCCCTATTTAAAGGTTCTGACACCCTCTATTACAACACAAAAAGAAATAGAAAAGGTGTAGGACTTCTACAACTGTGGCATTACTGTATCCTGAAGAGAGAGATTGAATTCTATGTGTTATTCCATGAAGACTTTTTTACTTCACCAAATGAGAAGAGTGAAGTTCCTGAGCCCTTGTAAACAGACATTGTCTTTGCTGCTGTGATTATGGTGAGAGTCTTTTATACTGTGGAAGACATCCAGGCTATCCAATCCCCCCTAGGAAAAGCATTTTCAAAGTACAATCGTGTAGACTGTGTTACCAGCTACAGAGAAGATGCAAAAGCACACTCATGTTCTTTTAAAAGCTTTTTTCCCCTTCATAGAATCTTTTTGTTCTTAACAATAGTCAAAGAAAATAAAATCTAAATTAGTAACAGAAGTCAGAAGCCTTCCTGCTTTGACCAGCCGTGGGAGGGAAGGGAGTAAAAGACCCATTCTCCAAAGCTCCCCACCTCTGTTTTCTAATGCACACAAGCTACAGGAGAGCCAGACTGTAGTCTTCTGCAGAAAAGCCAGACTGCAGTCTTCTCCACATAACCCTTACTTTGACATGATGCCAGTTGATGAGCTAGTCCATGATTAGAACAAGCTATGGTAAGTAGAAAAACACAGCAATTTGGAAGAAGCAGAGATGGGGAACATCTAGTCTTGATTGATTTGTGAGGAGTAAGCAGGGCTGGAGTTGTTTACTCAAGGAATATTTCATGTTCTGCCTCATTTGATGACACATTTTTAAGATAGCCCCTTGTGAGAGGTTTGAAACCATACCACTATGCCTGGGTCTAAACAATGCACTAGAAGTGCAGGTCTGTGTTTAAAGAAAGAAAAACCTAACTAATTCCAGAGAAACTACTAATCAGACACTAGGAATTTCCCACCAGAGGTAGAAAAGCAGGTTGGATCATCAGAGCCATGGGAAGATGTACACATACTCTGAATGTTCAGGAAGAGAATAAGTGAAAGCATACAAAACATTTAGAACAGAGGAAGCATGAGGATTATACTGAAAGTTACTGGTGTTTCTAAACCTAAATATTTTGCACAGTAACCGGGCTGTGCTGCTATAAAGTACCTTGTTAATGTGCTGTTATGTTAGTGTTAGAATTTGCTAAGAAAATCTGTCTGTATGTTTTCCTACTTAGGAACCCAACAGGGTATATTTTCCAAGTGCTTTATTTCAGCAGTGTAGTTGCAAAGACTTATCTGAGACTGGAAATATGGCAACTGAAAAAGATTTTCCACTTCTACTGCAAACTTAGATGTGCTGGTTTGAGGATAATTGGAACATTTTAATGAAGAAAATTAGATTATAGGCTGTGAAAAGAAAACAGTGGTGATGTTTACTTCACTTATGGGCTTGCTGAGATGTATAAGACTAAGAACATAAACATAGATAAGACAGTGTCTTGTCTCTGGGAGCTAGTGGGTCCTCTCCTCTCTGTTGAATAATCTAACTAATCACTCTACTCCTAACCCCCCTGGCTGATCCTCCAAACTCATCTTGCACATAAACCAAACCCTGGGGTAAGGTAGAGGGGTGAGGAGAAGGTGAAAGGGTGGTGGGGAGCCCCTCCTGATGACTCTGATTTCTGGTAGGGGTGTTGTGTTTCTGTATTACCTTTACCTTGTATATTTCTGTAAATATTCCTGTATATTATGTATATATCTGTTTGTATATTGTGCTAAGCTGTAAATAGAGTTTCATTCCTTAACTTCCAGCCAGCTGAGTCTAGTCTGGGTGATTTTGCAAAGTGTGTGGGGGCGGGGAACTCCCAAACCATCACATTAGACCAGCACCATATAAAACATTTAGTAAGCGTATCTAGTAAGGGGAGAGAAGAGGGGAAAAAAAACCCAACAGTGTAGCTAAGGTCTTTAAAATACTTACTGCAATCTCTAAGCACCTATTTCTGTGCAGCTACCTGTAAACTTGAGGAACTTCATAGGAACATGAGACAACAGCACAGGAAAACAAAAGTGGAACTGAGATGTGCCAGAGAGCTGGACTTATTCAAGGAGAAGAGACTGTGAAAGATTTTGAATTAAGATTTTTTCATTCATCAGGCTTCTTTAAATCTCCTTATGCTGAAGAAATCTTGAAATGAGGCTAAATGGTTTTAAATTAACTTTTAATTTTGCTTTGCCTGTAAATTGCAGCAGAATTGATGTAGATGTCTCCATCTGAAAATAACTTTGCTTATGCTAGGTCACATCTTGATTTAGATGATTAGTAGGAATTCTGCTATAATCCTCAGTTCAGGAAAAAGAAAAGTCTTCTTGGTTTTTGGTGGTGCTTATGACAGCAAATCTAAATTTAGAACTCAAAAGTATTCCTTAACCTTATGTTACTTGTACTGTCTGAACATGCCACATTAACCTCTCTAAAATATAGCTTACAGTACTTCAAATGCTAAACTTCAACCCAGAAACTAGAAGAAATACACAGTTTTGAGGTAGTTTCAAAATAAAAAAGTGAAGCTTGTACAGAAGGTATCGGTGAAAGTGCACTGTTACGAGCCTGCAAACGTGGAAACTGACCTGGTGTTCTGAAGAGGGACTGAACAATTAATACCAATTTGCAAATTTGCCTTCTTATGAAAGAGCAGATGTATCTTCCTGTTCCTAGCCCAGCATGTTTTGTGGTGGTGTTCAGCACCTCAGATTTCATATACATGCAAGCAACCCAAGAAAGCAATGAAACCGAAGAATGTAATTTTGAAGTGCAAACAAAACAGAACAGTATCAAACTTGACACTGTCTCTCACAGCATCCTTCTGGTTAAACTGAGGCAGTGTGGTCTGAATGATCAAGTAGTGAGGTGGATTGGGAACTGGTTGCAGGGAAGTAGTCAGAAAGTTGTGGTGGTCAGTGGGATGGAGTCTAGTTGGAGGCCTGTAATTAGTGGAAATAGTAATTCTTCCCGGGTCTTCTTCAATGAGAGCTTCTGGACAGAGACACACGGAGATCAATATGATCCAAGCAATGCCAATTTATTGAATNGTGCTCCAAGCAGCTGGGCCAAATCACCCAGATGCAAAACTGTTGTGGAATTCTATAACTGGTGCAAGTCGTTAAGGCATGAGCTGTGAGGGAACCAAGCTCATCACTATCTGTTCAAAATGCCAATGGTTTTGCCTTTTATCTTCCTGCCATTTGCTGTTCTTTCTCATTCCTCTGGGGGCTGCTTGCAGGTGGCGTCCTTGGCCCTTCTGATAAACTTTTCATGTAGGCTATGAAACTTCAGCTCTATATTAGCAGTTAGCACAACTTGGATTGCTCACATGTCCACTTAATACAGAATGTTTCCCTACAAGTCCAGTCCCTCAGGGGTCAGTATAGGGACCAGTTCTGTTCAACAGAGTACACTGTCAGCAAGTTTGCTGATGACACCAAACTATGTGGAGTAGCAACCACGCCTGAAGGCTGTGCAGCCATTCAGCCAGACTTACACAGCCTGGAGAGTTGGCCAGGGAGAAATTGAATGAAATTCAACAAGGGCAAGTGTAGAGCCTGGCACCTGAGAAAAAACAACCCCATGGATCAGTATAGGTTGGGGACTGACCTGTTGGAGAGCAG
>VWZE01000049.1:9936-29999 GCA_013396675.1 Eubucco bourcierii
AAAGACTGTGGATATCATCTTGCCTAGACTTGTGAAAAGCCTTTGACATGGTTTCCCACAGAATTCTTATGGTCAAATTGGCTCATAATGGCTTGGATGATTCTATGAACAGAGCAAATAATATGGGTCAGTTCAAGTCCACTAAGAGAACCTTTATTCTAGCTGTCCATTCCCAACACCTGTGCTGACAAGGTACATTTCATTTGAGTCAGAGTAAGAACCATTCTGCCAGCCTGGAGCTGCCCCTGTGAAGACAAGCACTGTGGTCTCTGCACCTCCTCTTGCAGAGGAGCCCAGTTGGAGTCCAATGAAACCGAACAGGTGAACGTGGAGCAGAGGAAACTGGAAAAAAACAAAAGCTGTGAGGTTCAGCCACAACATGGTGGAACAATACCAAACTGCAGTGCCTTGCCATGAACAGTAGAACTGACAACGTAGGAACTTTCAATGAACTTCTAAAGCTGATCAGTCAACAGAAGGAAACTGATGCAAACCTCCTTGTCCAAAATCAAAGATGTTAAACGTAATTTAGTTTTATTTAGTTAATGGATGAGCTTACTTAAATGGCATCTTCTGTCCCCAGAGAGAGACGAAAGCCATAGTCAATTAAAAAAACCCAAAAGCTAAGTACATATTTGTGGTACACCACAACCAGAGCTCAATCTTCTCTTCTGGGATAGGAATTGAATGAAGTTATTCCTGTAAACAAAATATTATATATGTGCAGTCTGAAATATACTCTTGGTCAAGGATGAAAATCCTTTAGGGAGGAGCAGGTACAGGAAGGTACAGCCCCTCAAAAGGCTGCAGCACACCTGGTAACAAAATGACTGCAGACTCCTCCCCTACAATAGTTCTTTAATTGTTTTTCTAGGAGTAGTAAACAATTGCATAGGTTCTTATTTGAATACATTATGAAAGCAATTCAAGTAAGTTAAAGAGCTCATACAAAAGATGAAAAGCCTATCCCTCAAAAAAAAAAAAACCAACCCAGTATTTCATGCCATTTTCAAAAGTATTGACAATCCAAACAGGTTTAGTAGTTAAAAAAAACTGTGTGTTGTCTCCCAGTAACATTTCTAACCTCTCGTCACAAAGTTGGGGTCCTAGACTTAAGATGTCTGCCTCAATTTCCCCCCTGAGTTTGCACTTCTGAAAACTTGAGCTTAAAATTGGTCTGCTCCCATTGCAAGAACACTGTCAGTCTGTTCAGTCTGGAGACGAGAAGGCTCAGAAGAAACCTTCTTGTAGCCTTCCAGTATTTGAAAGGGGCCTACAAGAAAGCTGGGGAGGGACTTTTTAGGATGTCAATTAGTATTAGGGGGAATGGATCCAAGATAAGAGGAGGGGGGATTTAGATTAGCTGCTAGGAAGAAGTTCTTCACTGTAAGGGTGGTGAGACACTGGCACAGGTTGCCCAGGGAGGTGGTGGAAGCCTCATCCCTGAAAGCTCTTAAGGCCAGGCTGGATGGGTATGTGAGTAACCTGATACAGTGTGAGGTGTCCCTGCCCGTTGTCAAAGCTACATGATCCCTGAGATGTCTTCTGACCCTGGTAATTCTGTGATTGTCTTTGTTAGTCCATAGTGGAGGATAAGATATAAGGGCTTGAGACAGAGTTAACAATAAATATTTTCTGAGCTCTAAGAAGCTGAATGAAGACAAGCTGATCTCATTGGTGACTGTTTTAGAAACAGAAGCTGCAATTATCTTTACTGATGAATGTTTGTAAAAGAAAATACAATTACAATATGGACTCTTCATTTCCAAAGAGGGACTCTGGCAGGGTGATGTACCATGTAAGTCAAAAACAAAAGTGTCACAACCACTTTTTGTCAGCTCCAGGAGCCCAGGTTATGTCTCCAAATAGAAGGAAATTGTTGTACAAGGCATTTGTGTCTCTTTCCTTCTCTTTGAGCTTCCCAAATTTATTAGACTGGCCTGAAAGAAAAAGGCTCTGAAATGGAGATTAGTTTGCAACAGCAATGCCTTTTGATTTTGATATTTAAAAAGCCAACAACACAAAAAAGAAACACCAAAGGAAAAAGAAAAGTTCCTAGTGCTGCTGCTCAATGCAGAGGGAGGTCTGGTTCAATCCTTTACTCATTCATTGTTTGGTTGCTTAGTTGTTTGAGGTCTTTTTTTTGTTATAAAATGCATTATTCCCCTACCAGCTGTCTTGTTGTTTTCCCTTTCAACAAAAAATGTAAAATAAGATAAATAAAGCTTTAATTTATTTCATTTTGTGGTTTGCTTTGCTTTATTTTACTTTTTTTTTCTTTTAAAAAATTCAGTTCTCCAGAATGGGTTTAGAACAGGTTTTTAAATATGGGCTTATGGGAAACCTCAAAAACTAAGCATGCAGCTCTGTGTTCTGTACTACAGACACTAATTTAAGTTTTGAAGATGAAATTTCCCAAGGTGAAATAATGTCTCAGAAAATGGGACAGGTATAAGTGGAGTCAATTTCCTTCCCTCCCATTGTCTTACTGTGCCATGCTACTCTAAAACCAGAAATGTTTGTTAAAAAAGAAGGCCTTTAAGATTAATAGAACAAGATTGTGGGCACCCAGGCTATTTTTTTTTCACTTGAATGTACATATGTGAGAAGGTAGACCTTCTTAAGAGCAGCCATATTACGTGCTCCAGGATTAGATTTGTCCTGTGATTTAAGGTTCACACTTCAAATTATCCTCTAAGCACTTGGATCAACTGTAATTGGCCAGCCCTCAGCATGAAGAAAGAGAGGAGAAAGTGAACCCATCTGTTTGATTTTGCATCTGTCTTACAATGCCAGAACAAGGGGCAATGGGTTTGAACTAGCAGAGGGGAGATTAAAAGTGGATGTTAGGAAGTTGTTGTTTGCAGTGAGGGTGGTGAGACACTGGCACGGGTTGCCCAGGGAGGTTGTGACTGCTCCCTCCCTGGAGGTGTTCAAGGCCAGTTTGAACAAAGCCTTGAGTGACCTGTGCTAGTGGGAGGTGTCCCTGCCTATGGCAGGGGGTTGCAACTGGATGATCCTTGAGATCCTTACCATTCTATGATTCTAAGAAGATCTCAAACAGTTAAACAGTTATAGAAGCATTAATGTCCAAAGCATCCTACAGCTATTGGAGCTAATTGTTTTTCTATGCACTTAAAAAACTTCACAAAAGCTTTAGGCATCCTATATGTAAAAATGCTTACACTTATGCCTGTGTGCACCTACAAAGGTGTATATATATATGAAAGTAGAGCTGTTGACATATATGTTTACTTCCCTGAAACATTTCAGATTTCAGAGAGTGAAGTGTGTTTAGTAAATCAGAAAACCCATATGAGTAAGGAGAACTTCTTGATTGCCCTTATGCAGCTTGACAGCCTGATTCTGACTTTATATACGCACAATTAACTAACAGCAGGATCCTGCCATCCTTCAACCAGTCTGGTCAGCTGCCCAGAGATGCTAAATCAGAGGGGTGGTGTGCCTGGAGCACTGTCCAACACAGGTCTTTTTTTGTTCTATGGGTTGTTAGATAGTCACATACAAGGCAGAGGATAGACAGCACTGTTTTTTCCCCAGTAACAGCCAAAACAACTTAGAATGGGGCTGAGTAACCATGCTGGCTTACATGTCAGATGTTCAAAGCTGACAAAACCCAAACTCTGTATATCAGAAAACAGCAGTAATAATCAGGAAAGACAAGGAAAATTTTGAAGTGCTAAAAAAAGGATTATTATAGCTGTGGAATTGAAATCTAATGCCTCAGGATGCATCACAAAAGCTGATATAGACATTCTCAGAGGCTTTGTGTGACAGGACAAAAGTCAGGATGCAGCATTTGCAGCAAAAGTGACCAGAATTCACAGAATTAACCAGGTTGGAGAAGACCTCTGGGATCACTGAGTCCAACCTATCACCTAACCTTTCTCATTAGCTAAACTATGGCACTAAGTGCCTCATCCAGCCTCCTCTTAAACAGCTTCACGGAGGGTGGCTCCACCACCTCCCTGGGCAGCCCATTCCAATGCCAATCACTCTTTCCATATAGAACTTCTTCCTAACGTCCTGCCTGAACCTCCTCTGGCACAGCTTGAGACAGTATCCTTTGTTCTATCCCTGGCTGTCTGGCAGAAGAGCCCAACCCTACCTGGCTGCAACCTCCCTTCAGGGAGCTGCAGAGAGCAATGAGGTCTGCCCTGAGCCTCCTCTTCTGCAGGCTGCACACCCCCAGCTCCCTCAGCTTCTTCTCACAGGGCTGTGCTCCAGACCCCTCCCCAGCCTTGCTGCCCTTCTCTGGACACCTTCCAGAATCTCAACATCTTTCTTAAATTCAGTTTTTCTAATAACTAATCCTAGAAATTAGTCAAAAGATTATGTTCATCATATTGATTTAGAGGTCCATTAAAATACACTGAGCTGATTGCTGAGGTAGATATTGTTTTATACTATGTGATTGAAAATGCTGACTCAAAAAGAAGCAGAGTGACCCATTTGTGACTTATAAAGGGATTGGCATCCAAAAGACTTTGGAGGAGAATAATCATGAACCATCTGCCATACAGTCACAATAGTCTGTCTTCAATCAAAGCATGTTGTAAATAGAAGTGTTCAGAAATTATCAAAGGAAACAAAGTTTTGTCAGAAAATGCTACCTCACCCAGACTGAAGCCTTTCATTTAAAACATCTTGGGTTCGATGAGATTTTAGCCAGCTCAAGGCAGAGTTCAAAGAGAACCCTGCCTGGATTCCTGCAGAGTCTGCCTGAGCTATGGACATTGGAAACAGCCACTACAAGTGAGATCAAAACTAAATAGAAAAGAGACTTCCAGTTAACTCCAGTTTTGTGCCAGCTTTGCTTCTAAGTTATTTTTACTGCCGTCTAAAAATGAAAACTTTGTCTCTTGCAACTGCAGCTCAGGGGAGTGTGGGGGTTTTTATAGAACAGCAGTGCGAGTGTAGCCCAGACAGCAACTGAGTCCTGGGCTCCATCAAGAGCAGTGTGGGCAGCAGGGCAAGGGAGGGGATTCTGCCCCTTTACTCTGCTTTCCTCAGACCCCACCTGGAGTCCTGTGTGCAGTTCTGGAGCCCTCAGCACAAGAAGGATATGGAAGTGTTGGAGAGGGTCCAGAGGCCACCAAGATGCTCAGAAGGCTGCAGCAGCTCTGCTATGAGGACAGGCTGAGAGAGTTGGGGCTCTGCAGCCTGGAGAAGAGAAGGCTTCCAGGAGACCTTAGAGTAGCCTTCCAGGATCTGAAGGGGGCTACAGGAAGGCTGGGGAGGGACTATTGACAAGGTCTTGCAATGCCAGGACAAGGGGCAATGGGTTTGAAGTGGCAGAGGGGAGATTGAAACTGGATGTTAGGAGGAAGTTGTTTGCAGTGAGGGTGGTGAGACACTGGCACAGGTTGCCCAGGGAGGTTGTGGCTGCTCCCTCCCTGGAGGTGTTCAAGGCCAGGTTGGATGAGGCCTTGAGTGACCTGTACTAGTGGGAGGTGTCCCTGCCTATGGCAGGGGGTTGGAACTAGATGATCCTTGAGGTCCCTTCCAACCTTACCATTCTATGATTCTATGATTTCCTGTATCTCTCGTTAGCATTAATGAAGTGCTTTACTGGGCTAGCATACAGACTATGTACACAACATACATAAATATGTATATTTAAGTATCCAAGTCACTGGGCAGATTTTCAGAAGTACACAGTACTTGGGGGCCTTGAGTGACCTGTACTAGTGGGAGGTGTCCCTGCCTGTGGCAGGGGGCTGGAAGTAGATGATCTTTGTGGTCTCTTCCAACCTTACCATTCTATGATTCTATGATTTCCTGTATCTCTCGTTAGCATTAATGAAGTGCTTTACTGGGCTAGCATACAGACTATGTACACAACATACATAAATATGTATATTTAAGTATCCAAGTCACTGGGCAGATTTTCAGAAGTACACAGTACTTGGGGGCTTTGAGTGACCTGTACTAGTGGGAGGTGTCCCTGCCTATGTCAGGGGGTTGGAACTAGATGATCTTTGAGGTCCCTTCCAACCTTACCATTCTATGATTCTATAACAACATTAAGACATGCAGAGAATATCATTACAATCTCTGCAGTTGTTTTTTTTTTCACCCAACTCTCAAACATATCAAGAAAAAAAGTATTTGCATAATGTATTCTGGTTCCTTGCCTCAAATTATGATGGCATACTGGAATGGGTTGCCCAGGGAAGTGGTGGAGTCACCGTCCCTGGAGGTGTTCAAGGTGGGTTTGGACGTGGCACTTGGTGCCATGGTCTAGTCTTGAGGTCTGTGGTGATGGGTTGGACTTGATGAGCTTTGAGGTTTCTTCCAACCCTGGTGATACTGTGGCATAGCACATACACAGTAAGGCATGAAGAGGGATGGTAGACCAGCTGAAGGCTACATGCCCTGTCAAATGTTTTTGCTCTATCATCCTGTGTAAGCTGCCTCATACAACACTGGTTTTAAAACTTACAAAAGTTTTCAGACAGTTTTTGAAACCCAGAATTGTTTCTAACCCCTTCTGTCTGTGCCAAAAATAAGAAAACTGGTGTGTTTCTTATCAACTTATTTGAAAGAAGAATTCCATTGAAAACTAAACTCATTTCAGTTACATGCTGAAGTGATTGTGCTAAAGGGCCTTACTGTATAAACGGAGCACACAAGTCAAAAACAATACAAACATTTAGCTGCTGGCTTTAGCCAGGCTCTTTCAGCGCAAATCATAATTGCTTTAGGACTTTCTGAATCCACTTTTGAATTCAAAGCTTCAGACAAATAATTGGATTTCCTGAAAACATGCTGAGCTATATGCTCTCCCTGTCTTGCTTTATGTCCTCAGGGCTCCAGACTCTGCTTTATATCAAGCTGCACCTAGTAGGCTAATTGGAGGGATGGGTAGATCGCTCTGCATTAACATGTCCATCTGTATTAAATAAAATCTTCTCAACAGCCTTTATTATCTTCAACAGAATTATCACTTCAGAGCTGAGGAAACAGGAAATCAAGTGAAAATGGCTGTGTAATTTACCAATGGCTCACGTGCCTCAGCCCCCCAGACCTGTGATCCAAGCCAATTATATTCTGACTTGTAATAAGCTGACTTATTTTTACAGCACTACAATATTGTGTACTCCCTTCATGTGCCTCGCTGACTGCAGGGCAGCTCTAGATATGCTTTGGGCTGTCTGCCTAGACATTTCTTGCTCTAGGTAAAGTGCAGTTGAAATACAGTTTGGGTTTGATCTGCCAGGCTTGTAAATATGTAATATCAAAAGATGAAGACCTTCAGTTTCCCAGCGTTGTGACAGATGTACAAAAGCTATCATATTTACAAATGAGGTGTTGCTTTTTTATTGTTGCTGTTTAACATTAATAGCATATTATATTCTGATGAACTTTATGTGCTGGGTTTTGGTTTTTTTCTTTCCCACGTGTAGAAAAGGAATAATCAAGCTAGAGTAGCTGAAAAACTATCCACTGCCTTATGAAATCTCCTGGGTCAGGTTTGCACTAAGAGTTCTCCTGCCATAGCTGTGTTTGCTCAGAATCTGAAAAATTTGCACCTTCTTGGTGATCTCACTGTGCCAGAAAACACTAAAACCCAGCAAGGTGTGGGCACAATGTTACTCTGAGGGAGGTTTGCATGGCCTCACTTACCACATTCAACAAAATGACGTAACAACACTAACAGAAACGTGTTTCTTGTATCTTAGCACCAATTTGATAGAATGGTAAGGTTGGAAGGAACCTCAAGGATCATCCAGTTCCAACCCCCTGCCATAGGCAGGGACACCTCCCACTAGTACAGGTCACTCAAGGCCTCCTCCAACCTGTCCTTGAACACCTCCAGGGAGGGAGCAGCCACAACCTCCCTGGGCAACCTGTGCCAGTGTCTCACCACCCTCACTGTAAAGAACTTCCTCGTAACATCCAGTCTAAATCTCCCCTCTTTCAGTTTAAACCCATTGCCCCTAGTCCTGTCATCGATGATACTTTTCATAGTCAGAAATGGATTTACCCATCAGATCTTCAGTGTCAAAGTATCTTATGCAATCTCTGCCTGTTAGCTGTGCTAGAAAACACTCAAACCCGGCACCATGTGGGCACAATATTCCTCTGAGGGAGGTTTGCATGGCCTCACTTACCACATTCAACAAAATGACATAACAACACTAACAGATATGTGTTTCTTGTCTCTTAGCACCAATTTGATGATACTTTCCCTTATCAGAAATGGATTTGCCCATCTAATCTTCACAGTATTCAACTATCTTATGCAATCTCTGCCTGTTAGCTTGTTGGGGTTTGACTTACAAGTCTGGCTCTTGGAGGTTTTTTGTTCAATGAGTTGGGTTTTGTTTTGTTTAGTTTAGATGGGTTTGTTTGTTTGTTTGTTTGTTTTTTAATGGTGGCTGTCTTTTTTGGATTCTATTGGAATTACTGCCAGTAGAAGTAATTTTGTGTAGCTGGAGTAGAAAAGTTGCTGACACTGCAAAAGAAGCATGCATTGAAGTATTACTGTGCAGAAGTATAACTACCTGACCATCTTTTCCATTTTATTGCTTTTCTGTTCTGGGACTGCATGAATTTAAAACTGGTTTTGTCTCCTACAGTTTGTACCTTTATGTGATAGATCAAAAAAGACTTACTAAATAAGACCAGAGGATTAGCACTAGAACCTGGTGTCTGACAGTGGCCATGAAGGGGAAAAGTGGTAGTGCCACTTGTTTCCCATGACACAGTCAGAATCAGTAAACTGTCAGTCACTTCAGGGCTTACCCTCTGCTCCAGACCAATTCTGAACAGATTTATCAGCATAGTCCTGACCCTCTTGAGCTTTCTGGGTTCCCCAGTTCAAGAGGGACATGGAACTGCTTGAGAGTGTCCAGCACAGAGCCACAAAGATGCTGAATGGAATGGAACAGCTCTGTTAGGAGGAGAGCATGAGGGAGCTGGGGCTGTGCTGCTCGGAAAGGAGACTGAGAGCTGACCTCAGTAATTGGTATAAATATGTAAGGGGTGAGTGCCAGGAGGCTGGAGCCAGGCTCTGCTGGGTGATGCCCAATGACAGGACAAGAGGCAATGGCTGGAAGCTGAGGCATAGAAAGTTTCATTTCAACATAAGGAGGAATTTTTTTCCCTGTGAGGGTGCCAGAACCCTGGAACAGGCTGTTCAGGGGTATTGTGAAGTGTCCCTCTCTGGATATATTCAAGACCCACCTGGATGTGTTCCTGTGTGGTCTGGTATAGGAGATCCTGCTCTGACAGGGGAGTTGGACTGGATGAGCTTTTAAGGTCCCTTCCAGCCTCTGACATTCTGTGATTCTGTGATTCAAATTACTTCCCTCCATGTTGAAAATTGACCATATATTTCTACATTCCCTGTCACGTCTCTCAGTCAGTTTTTCACCTGTGGAAACAGTTTATTCTACTAAGTCTACTGTTCCCTTCCTCCCTCATTTAAAATTTCCTTCTTTGAGATCAGATCCTCAGCAAGCTGCTTTTTTTTTTTTTTTTTGGCACTATGGAGTACCCTCACTCTCAGTTTGGCACAGCTGCAGTGCTGTTACATTCTCTACCAGTTATGGGTGGACTTAACACTGAGGTTAAGTTCTGACCTACCCATCTCCACTATCATTTGAAGATGTGCAATCATTCTGATAAACCTTAATGGCTATTCCAGATGCCCATTTAATTGTGGAGTGACCCACAAACCATCACATTACAAATGGTTGCAAAAACATTCCCACCATCTCTCGTGATGTTTGAGTTCTCTACACAACGCTTGAAGTATAAAACCAGGAATTCAGTTATGCCTTGTAATAAAAATATTGGTCAAAGTTGGAATTAAATCTAAAATCTATCCACAGAATATAACATTTTCCATCTTTAATTGATGATACTTTATTTTTTTTTTCTCAGAAGTCACTTTTAACCTAAGAAATTTTCTGGGAACAATTCAGCTGTAACCATTGTGATTAAGACTACAGCTCCATGTGTAACTATTTAATGTATGTCCAAATAAATGATGTTAAGATGAAGCTGGAAAAAGCTACATCTAGGTGATGGTGGGCTTGCAGGATAATCATAGAATCACAGAATCAAGTAGGTTGGAAGAGACCTCCAAGCTCACCCAGCCCAACCTAACACCCAGCCCTAGCCAATCAACCAGCCCATGGCACTAAGTGCCTCATCCAGGCTTTGCTTCAACACCTCCAGGGTTGGTGACTCCACCACCTCCCTGGGCAATCCATTCCAATGCCAATCATGTTGGAAGTGACTTCAGAAAAAAGGTTAGTTAAAGGTTAGTTGAAGCTCCTGCTCAAAGCAGGGTCAGCTATGAGGTCCAACCTGGTTGCTCAGGGCTTCATCAACCCTTGAAATCCCTGAAATGCTCAAGGATTAGGCTTGCACAGCTTTTGTTTGTCTGAATCTCTTGCATTTCATCTTATGTATTCCTTTGGTTTGCATTCCCTCACCATGCACCACGAGAAGATTCTGACTTGATCTCCTCAAAAGCTCTTCTCGGATGGTGGAACTGGAACTGGTATTGGTTCCCCTCAAAGTTATCTCTTGCCTAGTCTGAAAAAAAACTACTACCTCAGCCCCTCCTTAAAGGGCAAGTGCTTCAGCCTCTGACCATCTTGGTGGTCTTTGCTCTGTACCTGTTTTGTTCAATAAACCTTTTTATAAACATTTTATAATGCTGGACTCAGTATTCTAAATAGTACAAATCTGAATGAAGAGCAAAAATAATGTCCCTTGGCTTACTGCCTATAGTCCTGTCATGATAACCCAGTATACAGGTGGATGGATATGTAGACAGAGAAAATATTTGAGCCATGACTTCAAAACTTGGTCCTTCATGGCATGAGCACTTTAGGACAGGCAAATCACTGCTTAACTTACTCAGAACCAACAGTGTGACCAGGCTGTGGCTGTAAATTTCAACTAGTGGAACAACTTCATTCTGTAAAGATCTCCAGGTCACTCATTTTGATGTGTACCTTGTGAGTTAAGAGAAGTACCCTGCACAAGCAGAAGTGAAAGGCTGATTGTGACTAGCATCCAAAGCCAGCAGCAGTTAAACATGGCATGACTTGAAAGGCTGTGTGCTTAGCTTTGAATGGTGCCAGCCTGGTTATTGTGGAACTCTATTCAGGAAAGAATCAGTAATAAGATCCATTGACATTTGTTTTCTTCTTGATCATATTTACTTCCCCAGGGGATTTCTGTTGAAAGAAAATAGGTAAGGGCACTATGCCAGATTTCATCACCTGCTCAAGAAATTGCAGTGGCCTGATACACAGAACACCTTTTATGGGTGAGACTGTGTGCCTGCTTCAAATATAACCAGACATCTTTCACAGGATGCCAGAGGTACCTGCTTGCTGGACATCATTATTTATGGAAGCCATTGGTTTTATTCTGGCATTTGGCTAGATTACATCAAAAACTTAGAGCCAAGACTCTACCTCCAGAATCTTTTATGATGTTTAAGTTTCCATTTCAAAATTGCTTTTAAACCTTGATCTTAAGGATCAAATTTAAAACATTTTTTAGAGACTTCAAATGCGTTAACAAGGCTGCAGCCAGGAAGAAACTCACAAACCTCATGACTGGGTTGGAACAAATTAAGTCTAAGTGACACTTAGGGAGGAGGCTAAGAAACAGTTAGGGAAGAGACTAAGCAGCACTTAGGGAGGAGGCTAAGCAATACCTAGGGACAAGGCTAAGCAATACTTAGGAGGCTAAGCAATACCTAGGGACAAGGCTAAGCAACACTTAGGGAGGAGGCTAAGCAATACCTAGTGACAAGGCTAAGCAACACTTAGGGAGGAGGCTAAGCAATACCTAGGGACAAGGCTAAGCAATACTTAGGGAGGAGACTAAACAACACCTAGGGATGAGGCCAAGCAACGCTTAGGGAGGAGGCTTCTTGGTTTAGGGAAGATACTAGATTGTCTTCACTGATATGGAAGGCCGTGGGGCTCTGCCCTTCTGCTTTCTCATGACCTTGTGTAAATTACCATTTTATGACCACCCTTGGCAGAGGGCAGTTAACTGCTTTGTCAGGAGAAAGATGAGTTTGTCCCAGCTTTGCAGAAAAAAAGTTGCTGGCTTTGAGTCAGAATAAACATGTTGCAGAGTCTAGAACCCTACAGTCAGTTACTCTTTAAGCAATAAAATGCTCACAGTCTTTTGGCATGAAGCCTTACAGTTTTTGTGGGAAAGGAAGAAGTTGCACCATTTTCCTTCTTGCCATTTAATTTATATCACAGAAATGGAATGTCTTTCACAGATGATTGTATGTACTTTTGCAGTTCATAGATGGAAAGTCAGAACATCTGACTTCTGTTTGGCTGCTGGAGAGCAGCCAAACAGAGAGGGATCTGGGGGTGCTGGTTGACACCCGCCTGAACATGAGCCAGCAGTGTGCCCAGGTGGCCAAGAAGGCCAATGGCATCCTGGCCTGCATCAGCAATAGTGTGGCCAGCAGGAACAGGGAACTCATTCTCCCCCTGTACTCTGCACTGGTTAGGCCACACCTTGAGTCCTGTGTCCAGTTCTGGGGCCCTCAATTTAAGAAGGACATTGAGGTACTTGAACATGTCCAGAGAAGGGCAACGAGGCTGGGGAGAGGCCTCGAGCACAGACCCTATGAAGAGAGGCTGAGGGAGCTGGGATTGTTTAGCCTGGAGAAGAGGAGGAGAGGGGAGACCTTCTTGCTGTCTACAACTACCTGAAGGGTGGTTGTAGCCAGGAGGAGGTTGCTTTCTTCTCTCAGGCAAGCAGCACCAGAACAAGAGGACACAGTCTGAAGCTGTGCCAGGGGAAGTTTAGGCTGGAGGTGAGGAGAGAGTTCTTGCCTGAGAGAGTCATTGACTACTGGAATGGCCTGCCCAGGGAGGTGGTGGAGTTACCGTCCCTGGAGGTGTTCAAGGTGGGTTTGGACGTGGCACTTGGTGCCATGGTCTGGTCTTGAGGGCTGTGGTGATGGGTTGGACTTGATGAGCTTTGAGGTCTCTTCCAACCTTGCTGATACTGTGATACTGTGATACCCCTGTGGTTCCTCAATGCCTTATAGCTAAGCCTCTCTCAAGACTCTTCCAAAAACTCACCAGCATGACTTTTGGGCCAGAAAACAACACTTGAGTAGTTCTGCCTAAAACCCTCTCCCATCAACTGACAGAAAACATGACTGTAAGGAAAAAGGAGGAGGCACCTTTGTTTTCCTGAAAGGAATGTATTTTATAAACTTTTCTTTAAAGTCTTTGCAATTATGTTTTGTAAATCTAATGCCCACTGGATGTGAAAACTAGCTACATGGATGTCTGCCAAGAGGATAATGAGATGAATGTTAAAGAATGTAGATGCCTTACAATGGACACCCACACCTGGAGCATGACTTGAAACCTGGGAATATTGCTTTATGTGAAGGGAGTAGTAAAATCTCAATCTGTTATGTTCTAGGTGGTGGGTTTATCATCCCTGGAGGTGTTGAAGAAAAGCCTGGATGGGGCACTTAGTGCCATAGTCTGGTTGATTGGCTAGGGCTGGGTGATAGGCTGGACTGGATGAGCTTGGAAGTCTCTTCCATAGATAGAGATGGAAAGATTTTCAAGTCTTTAACTTGTGTGAAAAATGACTAACAACTCATAGTCACTAGAATTTGAAAGTAGACAAACTGTAGTTGAGTCCTTTCTCCTTTTTGTTATAGTAAGGGAAATTATCTGCTTGAGAAACCCTCCTCAATCTGTCATTTAAAGTCTCAATTATTTGAAGTCTCTAAAGCAGCCTTGCATAACCCATGATTCAATAGTTGCAATACTTGCAGTCAACTGTATAAAAGCTCATGATCTAATAAAAGGTAGTTGGAATTAAATGTGTTTCACTGGCTTTCAGGTAAGAGACAGAATACCAGCTTTAGGGAAGTAACAATGCAGTAAACAATGCAATGTCAAGGATAATAAAGAGGTTGGAGTATTATGGTGTGATCTATACAATTTGTCACTTGAAGATACTGTATAGAATCCTAGAATGGTATGGTTGGAAGGGACTTTAAAGATTTTAAAGTTCCAATCCCCTGCCATAGGCAGGGACACCTCCCACTAGTACAGGTCACTCAAGGCCTCACCCAGCCTGGCCTTGAACACCTCCAGGGAGGTTGTGGAGCACAGAATCACCCAATGTGATTGATCACATTGGGTGATTCTGTACTCCACAACCTCCCAGGGCAACCTGTGCCAGTGTCTCACCACCCTCACTGCAAACGACTTCCTCCTAACATCCAATTTCAATCTCCTCTCTGCCAGTTTAAACCCATTGCCCCTTGTCCTGTCATTGAAAGACCTTCTAAAGATAAGGAGAGTCAGTCAGAGCAAGCCCTGCAGAGCACTGGCAGAGATGACATCACAGCACTCCATGGCTTACTATCAAGATGGCATGGAGTGGGACGCAGGAAAAACAGCAGTGCTTGGGAGGTTAGCACAGAATTGGGATGGGGCATCCTGAATGAGTCTAGAGGCTCCCTCTAAGAAGTATGCAAGATTTAGCTGTGCAAAATCAGGGTTGATCAACCCTGCTGGAGGTTGTTAATCATGTTTCAAGCAGGAGGCAGCTGCGGGGACTCACACAGATCTCTGCCCAGTGAGGGTTCTGTAGCTCTGTTATTCTGTGATTCAGACTACACCAGGGGAAGCAGGGGATTAGGTGGGGATTCTGACAATATTGTGACCCCCTGAAATCTTCAGAATGACATTTCTCATTTACTAGGCCATTAGAAGATTCTTATAGCAATATTTTCTTTTCAACATTGCTGATTGTTTCACTGCTAGCACAGGGTGCAAGGGAAGATTCATTTGGAAAGCCTCATTTGAGCCCTTGTGCTCCTCAGGGAGAGGGAATGACATGCACGCATACCTGTGATTAGTCATATACTATTTCTTAAGCAGAGATCATAGGTGAACTGTCAGATTTCCTTTCATCAACATCTGTATCAGAGCTACAATTTAGCTGGTCATCTTTGCCAAGTTTTAATATCCAGTTCAGAACTCCTAACTCCTTTTACCTTAGTGTAGACTCTTAATGGTACTGAGAAGAACTAAGGTAAAGATTCAATTGGTTGCATTTTCCTACCATCTGATAGGTTTTTAGGAGTAAATCTATCTATAGAATTTAAAGCATAGAATACTTAATGAACTGCCTTCAAATTAACTTCCTTTTCTTTCCATGTAAGGAGCCAATATTTCTTTGGATACTATAAAGCATTTTTATAAAGCACAGGTTCACATTTTGGTTGTTTCAGTTACATGTAGCTGGCAGTGTGATCATAAAGAATCATAGAATCATAGAATGGTAAGGTTGGAAGGGACCTCAAGGATCATCTAGTCCCAACCCCCTGCCATAGGCAGGGACACCTCCCACTAGTACAGGTCACTCAAGGCCTCATCCAACCTGGCCACGAACACCTCCAGGGAGGGAGCAACCACAACCTCCCTGGGCAACCTGTGCCAGTGCCTCACCACCCTCACTGCAAGCAGCTTCCTCCTAACATCCAGTCTAAATCTCCCCTCTGCAAGTTTAACTTGGCATTGCAAGTTTTTGAATAATGTGTATTTTATATACATTATATGCATATGTTTTATATGTATCTGATTTTATCTTTACACACAATATTTGATTCTTGATTTCCTGCAACAAATAGATTACTTGTGATACAATGAGAACAGTGTGCCCATCTTTTTATGAATAACTGTTTCACACTCAGCTTTGCTTTTCATAAACTTTTTAAATAACTTATGTCAAATAAAGTTGTACTGTGGATCTAAATGAAATCTTGACATCATAATCACTCACCATGCTTTGGCACATATCTAAGCATATAGACTATGCCCTATGAGGAGAGGCTGAGGGAGCTGAGGGTGTGCAACCTGCAAAAGAGGAGGCTCAGGGCAGATCTCATAGTTCTCTACAACTGCATGAAGGGAGATTGTAGCCAGGTGGGGTTGGGCTCTTCTCCCAGGCAACAAAAGAGGGGACACAGTCTCAAGTTGTGCCAACGGAGGTCTAGGCTGGATATTGGGAGGAAGTTCTTGACAGAGAGAGTGATTGGCATTGGAATGGGCTGCTCAAAGAGGTGGTGAAGTCAGCATCCCTGGAGGTGTTCAAGTAAAGCCTGGCTGGGGCACTTAGTGCCATGGTCTGGTTGATTGGCTAGGGCTGGGTGCTAGGTTGGGCTGGATGAGCTTGGAGGTCTCGTCCAACCTGGTTGATTCTATGATTCTATGACTAGATTTTGAATAAAATTAAACCAGAAGTTCCACTCCAGGAGTGTACCTCACAATACCCAATGAGTCATTCAATAGTCATAGAGCTTACTTCAGGAAATGACCCCCAAATTCCTACAGGACGCAGCATGTAGGTTGTGTTTTCAGTAGAGGTTCCTTAGTTCAGCGGATCTGCACTCTTTCTTAGTGTGGGTAGACATACACAGGACATATAAGACTCTAAATGAGATGGAAAATAGAGAATAAATCCATTTCCAAACTGAGTTTTTTTTTCCTTTGTATGAGCTTGAAAAATAGTAACACTAAGATGCAAAATGTACACAGCGTTCGGCATTGCAAAAGCACTTTTAACTTTGCAATTCATCAGACTCTGCAAGATTTTACCCATCATTGCTAACCATGTACAAAGTAGGCTCATAAAACAGGATCAAAATATAATCTCTGCAAAAGAGTGGCTAGATCTTTTCTTTCTGTACTGGTGTAGAAATCCAACTTGAGGAGGAAGCTGAATTTTTCCTGTTGAGACGTTTCACTGATATGGTTTAATACAGTGCAACCAAATTGTTAGTAAGGGCACAGAAAAAGGTGTAGCCAGAAGCCAGCAAGAAAAAAGTTGTAGTATCTCTCACACCCTAGAAAACCTCAACAGGTTACAGACACTTTATACATGATTACACTTGTAATGCAAATTGAATATAATTTTCTTAAGCTGTATACAATAATATGATAGCGCACGACACAGACTCGAAATCTTTATGTATGTCTCTAAATGAATCACTTCCAGATCCCATCATCATAAGAAATCTCTTGCAAAATATTCTTGGTATTAGCCTTCTGTCAGTCTAGGTAATAATATTATTTAGTTAGCTCTTAAGTGAGCTTAAAGAAGATATTTTTAGAGAGAAAGAGATGATTGGGCTGAAAGTGGTTCATTGTAAAAGTTTATGTCGTAATAGAATATTTACATTAAATATGAAAAAAAAAAAATCCAGTTTATTTTACCTGAAAGAAATTGTATATATGGAAGTTATGTCTCTAGAAAATGCATTTTCCCTAAATGAAAACATATGTGCTACCAGAATTTGTATTTCTGTATTTCATATTCATGATGTCATAATCTCAGCTTGGTCCTCTGTGCTCTACACAGATGGCATTCATTGACCAAATGGAATGGAAAAAAAACAACAAACCAACCCATACCTTCACAGTTAAGTGGGATTTTATCAGCTGATGCCAAATTTAACTACACGCACTATTTCTTAATCTTTCATCCAGAGTGAAATTTTGATGCAAAACATAAACCAGTGAGTTCACTATGTGGGTACTCTACCTCACTTCTTTTCTTTTTTTGTTTTTTCATTTAAAAAAGACTAAACCAGCAAACCATCAAAAAACAAGGAAGAGGAAAAATACAAAAACAAGAAAGAGGAAAAAGTATGGTTTGGGTTTTTTTGGTTTTTTTCATCTACTCAAGGCACAATTTCACTCTCCTATAGGAGTAGCAATTCTGACTCATAGTCAGAATTATTCTTGGAGAGAAAGCCAAAGTTGTTTTCCAGGCCATACTCTCATGAAAAATGGAGTTTGAGATGAGATGAGATGATGCATTTACAAGAGCAAGTACAGGGTCCTGCATCCGGGGCAGAACCATCCTCACTATCAGTACAGGGTAAGGGATGAGGTGTTAGAGAGAAGCCCTATGAAGAGGGACTTGGAGGTGCTGGTGGATAAGAAGCTGGACAGGAGCAGACATTGTGAGCTTGCTGCCCAGGAGGCAAATCATATCCTGGGCTGCATCATGACACCAAGCTGTGTGGTACAGTTAACTTGCTAGAGGGACCTGGACAGGCTGCAGACATGGGTCCAGGCCAAACCCATGACATTCAACAACACCAAGTGTAAGGTCCTGCACCTATATGGGCACAATCCCAAGCACAACTCCAGGCTGGGTGGTGAATGGCTGAAAGCAGCCCTGAGGAAAAGGACCTGGGGGTCTGGGGCCATAAGCCTGCAGTGTGAGTGCAGCCCAGACAGCAACTGTGTGCTGGGCTGCAGCAAGAGCAGTGTGGACAGCAGGGCAAGGGAGGGGATTCTGTCCTTTTGCTCTGCTCTCCTTCGACCCCATCTGCAGTCCTGTATGCAGTTCTGGAGTCCCCAGCACAGGAAGGACATGGAAGTGTTGGAGCGGGTCCAGAGGAGGCCACGAAGATGCTGAGAGGGCTGCAGCAGCTCTACTGTGAGGACAGGCTGAGAGAGTTGAGAGGTTGCATGAGGCCTTGAGCAACGTGTTCTAGTGGGAGGTGTCCCTGCCTATGGCAGGGGGTTGGAACTGGATGAACTTTGAGGTCTCCCAACCTAAACCATTCTATGATTCTATGAATCTATTAGTACAGGTTTCATGCTGGTTGCAAACTCAGGAAGGAACAGGTCAGATACATAGGAGGCACAAGCTGGAAGAGCAGCAGTCCTGACAGAGCTATATTTTCCTCTCAACTGGGTTTCTTTCATCTTTGAGCAATGTTTGGACCTATGCATGAGCCACGAGGTCCCCTCTTCTGCCCCAGTGTAGGTAAAGCGCAAACGCAGTGATGACATGGAGAGAGTGCTGAGAGCCCACGAGCCAGGTCACTGTACCCTGCCAGCTTTTGCTGGGCACATTCTGTTTCCTGGAGAAGCTCAAGTATGCTGCTGTAGCCTCAGATTTTTTGATCCTGAGTTATGTATCAGCTATGGATGCAGGCAAAACCTACATGGAAGTTTCTAATCATGGGGGACGGCAACTAGCTTGGGTTTTTAGTGACCTCTGTGTGCAGGTTTGGTTTTTTTTTTTTTTTCATTTTTTTGGGGGGTTTTGTTTTATAATATTCCTTTTTTTTGGGATATGTATTCCAGTTTGGATTTGCTGGTTTTGGTAGTGGTGATGTTGATGATATAGTTTTTAAAGTATCCATCTAGTTTTCTCTAGTTCCTTTTCTTTATCTGAAAACCAGTCTCACTGTCAGACCAGAATGAGACACAAGTTACATCAGACAAGAACATGTTAATATGGAGGGCTGGAGTGCTCTAACTATCCATTGTGAATAAGCAGGTCATAAATCACACTGTCATTGTTAAGACAAATAGAGGGAACAAGGGAACATGTACTCATGTCAGCTGTACTTTTATCCTTCTGTTAAAAGTGACATAGAAATACCCCATCTTGAAGAATCCAGAAGAGGCAAATAAAATTAGGCCAAAGCTCCCCAGCTGCCTGAGAGATCTAATAACCCCATGTCTGTAAGGACAACCTGGAAAGCAGACATGTGTGCTCTGAGCTGAAAATGGGGAGCAGCTAGTGGGAAAGGTTGTAAATGATACTGCTCCCACAAAAGGTATTCCAGTGTACACTCTGCTTCAAGGGACATCAAGAATAGTTTTATCTATAAAATGTAGTTTAGAGGCCATCTAAAGATGAAAGATTGAAAGAGATCTGAATAATGAAAGAGGTGCAGAAGTAACTATTATCAGAGAGTTATAGAAGACTTTTGTTTCAATTTTAGATTTTCTTTCCTCTTTTATTTTCTTTTATTTTTCCCCTTTTTTTCTTTTCTTTCTTCTTTTTTCTATTCTTTTCTCTTTTCTCTTTTCTTTTCTTTTCTGTTTAGTTTCATTTTTCTTTTCTTTTCTTTTCTTTTCTTTTCTTTTCTTTTCTTTTCTTTTCTTTTCTTTTCTTTTCTTTTCTTTTCTTTTCTTTTCTTTTCTTTTCTTTTCTTTTCTTTTCTTTTCTTTTATTTTATTTTA
>VWZE01000049.1:30058-42898 GCA_013396675.1 Eubucco bourcierii
CTTCCCTTTGCTTCCCTTTGCTTCCCTTTGCTTCCCTTTGCTTCCCTTTGCTTCCCTTTGCTTCCCTTTGCTTCCCTTTCCTTCCCCTTCCTTCCCTTTCCCTTCCCTTTCCCTTTCCTTCCCTTTCTTTCCCTTTCTTTCCTTTCCCTTTCTTTCCTTTCCCTTTCTTTCCTTTCCCTTTCTTTTCTTTCTTGTTTTGTTTTTTTTTCCCCCTTTTGTTTTATTGTTTGGTAAAGTTTCATTTTGCTCTTGCAGTCCCTCTCACCCACGCTGCACTTGGCTGCTGCCCACCAGTGGTGCTTTGCAGGGAATACATGAAAAAGAGAGAGTAAAACATTATAGCTATTTTTATTACCTTAACAGAAAGAACATATGTCAAGGCTAAGATACAGTTAGCTACTGCTCTGTGTCAAAGAATAGGGTATATATTGCACCATTGCATACATCACAGAATTTTTACTGTATTTTTCTGTGCTGATTGTTGGTTTTCTTTCATCAAAGATAACTTAACATTGCTAAGTATTCACTCCTGAATGCGAAAGGTTTATGTGCTACATTTTCTTTCCTGTATTGTTAACATAGCAGTGCTGTACATATTCAACTGGATTTCTGAGCTACTAAATTGCTTGTCTTAGAGGGACTGAGTAGCTTGCTTACTGCTTAAAGGTTGGAAGTCATCACATTTTTATATTTAGGTAAATGTTTTAATACTGAGGAGGCTAACAAGCTTCAATTTTATTAAACGGAAGATTTAGTAGCTCTGTATAGAACTGTGCTAATAGATAATTTAGTAGCTCTGTATAGAACTGTGCTAATCAACTAGCGACCAAATAATTTGGAAAGTAAAACATTAAACAGTAGAAAGGCATATATGCTTTTCACTATACAGGTTTGTTAAGTCATATAGAAATAAAATCAATTTTTATGTATGCAGAGAGAGAGAAATAACAAATTGCTTTGCTTTTCTTATGCATTTTTGCAGTATGCATGGAAAATCAGAATACCTACTATTTGGAGGAGTACAGATTAGGTCTTGCCTTTACTATATATGCAGTTCTGGAGCTCCCAGTACATGAAGGACATGGAAGTGTTGGAGCGGGTCCAGAGGAGGCCACAAAGATGCTCAGAGGGCTGCAGCAGCTCTGCTATGAGGACAGACTGAGAGAGTTGGGGCTCTTCAGCCTGGAGAAGAGAAGGCTTCCAGGAGACCTTAGAGTAGCCTTCCAGGATCTGAAGAGGGCTACAGGAAGGCTGGGGAGGGACTATTGACAAGGTCTTGCAATGACAGGACAAGGGGCAATGGGTTTGAACTGGCAGAGGGAAGATTTAGACTGGATGTTAGGAGGAAGTTGTTTGCAGTGAGGGTGGTGAGACACTGGCACAGGTTGCCCAGGGAGGTTGTGGCTGCTCCCTCCCTGGAGGTGTTCAAGGCCAGGTTGGATGAGGCCTTGAGTGACCTGTGCTAATGGGAGGTGTCCCTGCCTATGGCAGGGGGTTGGAACTGGATGATCCTTGAGGTCCCTTCCAACCTTACCATTCTATGATTCTGTTGAAGTATTGGAATGGAATCAGAAAAAAAGTGGTTTATTTTCAAGAAATCAGAAGTATTTTACTCTTAGCAATGGCTTTTGAGCATCTAATTTTATTCAACTGCTTTTACACTGAGAACTTCCTGGCATATGACTAATCATACCTGGTTTGCTCTTTCTGTGGCATATGGTGTGTAACCTTTGCTTTTGACTGAATTTTTATTTGTTCCAGTTTGGTTTAGTAAGATATCCATGTCTTGGTCCTTGTCATCTCCTAAATAATTTAAAAGAAATGTTAACTTGTATCAGGGATGAAAGATAGTGGCATTTATGCTGCTGCACACTTCTATGGAAGCCACTCCTTTGTCTATAAAAAATGTTATAGAAAGGTTCATAATTTTTCTTTAAAAAAATATCAGTAGAGCTATGGTAACAGAATCACCATAGATTCATCAAATACATGGGGTTGGAAAGGACCCTGAAGGTCATTTTGTCCAACACCTCTGCAGCAAGGAGAGGCAATTTTAACTAGATCAGGTTGCTTAGAACCCTGTCAAGCTTGACCTTGAATGCCTCCTGGGATGGGCCTGCACCACCTCTCTGAGCAACACGTTCCAGTATTTCACTACCTTCCTTGTGAAGAATTTCCTCCTTATGTCTTACCTAAATCTACCCTGGCCTAGAGTAAAACCATTTCGTCTTGTCCTGTCGCTTTATGTCCTGTAAACAGCTGCTCCTCAGCTTTCTCGCAGATTCCCTTCATGTATTGAAATGTAACTCAGCATGGACTAAGTTACAGGCTGAGCTGAGGAAGAGGAAATTACATATCTCCAGCCAAAGGAAACCATGTGATAAACACCAGCTCTCCAAGTGATTTTTTTCCCCTGATCATCAATTTTACCCGTATTTCATTTAGGTTCAGCTTCAATAAGCTGTTCTTCATTCCCAAGCTGATTTTCTCCAAACAATAGTCCATCACAGGCACTGAAGGAGAAGGTAAAAGTTTGCACCATGTAAACACTGCTTCCTGTGAGACCTGCCTTGTAGGAGCATTTCTTGCAGCTGCAAGCAGATAGGGAGTAAATGTGGAGAAAGAATGTGGGATTGATGAATGAGGGACTGAGTCACAGAGGCGTGTTTGCCCAGATCTATTTTAGATATGTCCTTCTGAGAAGGATGTAAATCCTTCTAATTCATTCAGCTTGCCTCCAGCACCTCTGTGAGGAGACCCTCTGTTGCCTCTTGCTGGTGAAGCCTATCAGTCCAGACGATGAGACTGAAGGTCTTGTGCCTATGCTCTGATAATTAGCAATCCTAGGTAACAATCATCTAACAAAACACTAGAACTGCTTCAACTCACCCAGATGACCTAAGTCTGTGTAGTCTCAAATATATAGTTTCTGCATCACCCAAGTGACCTTGCAGATTTTTTTTTTCCTAGCTCTATAAATTTAGTCAGGAATGGAAGGGTTGATGATGAACACTGCTTAGGTCTCTCATGCATTTCTTGCAACATGTGTGAATAACAAACTTTTTGTTCTCTGAATTAAGTGCTGGTTGTTTAGGACATGAGTGCCTATGGTCACTCAGGACTATGTTTCATGAGTTAGAGAGGGTAGAAACTGGATTCACAGTCTAAAGTCAGTTTAGCCAAGACCCCTAAACTTTGGGCATATTAATACATTATTACTTGACTGGTACAGCTGAAAAAGATCTGGATCATATGAGAAGGCACCTTAAATGTGTCTGTGAAGAAGGTTGACTCAAGATGACGCTTCATAGATTTCAGCCTTGTGCTCTTTGAAGGGTGGTTTGCACCCCAGGACTCACAGTGGGGATGAGGGTAGCTCTGATGGGTTAATTGGAGGCTTTGGGATTTTTACACAGCTCCAGATATGGGTTTAGTAATCCCTGAAATTTCTACCCCATTCTCCTGTTCTGTTTTTATTCTATGATATCAATTCTTTCACTGGAACTTGCAGTCTGTTACGTTTTCATTTCAACATAGATAATCCTGGGATGGAGTGACTATCCCAGCTCTAATCCTGGGATGGAGTGACTATCCCAGCTCTATACTCCACGTGGGTGGGAAAAGGATGGCAGATAGCTACACTGGTAATTCAAGTGCCCTGTGTGAGGACATGAAATATAAAGGTCTTGTCTTTGCCAGTTACATGAAAAAAAGAAATGTGTTATTTTCTCCCCTGTGCCAGACTAAGGATTGCCTTGAGACATCAGATTTCACTGGAAGTAGAGAGAGTCTGAGTTCTATCTGCCCCATTACTGCTCTAATTCAGCTGTGCCGAACCAGTGTCTCTGGGTCAGCTGCCCACTTGAAAGAGCTGATGGTAATATGGGAGTTGAGGTCATCTTTGGCTATGACTTGCACAGCTAGGTGAAGAAATGCTGGGTCTTTCTAATTACCTCCTGCCATTTTAATGGTTAAAGCATTTCTACACCCTGCCTTCTTTCCCATCCTTTTCTTCATTTGTTCTTTCTCCCCAGCCTGCTGTCCTTTATCCTTTCTATCCTCACTATCCTCTTGCTACCTCTGTGAATATGACTTCCACTTTGTGCACACCATACATACCTGTGTGCTTAGTCCACAAAGCTATTTTGCTGATGTAGTTTTCTGGAATGCAATGTGTTATACCATTTAACAAATAAATCTGATAAACACTCACATAAGTTATCATGCAGGAGTTTGTATTTGGGATGGAGAGAGATGAAGAGGAACGTGAAAACCACCCCTTCAGCCGCGGTGAGTTGTTAAATCAACTGAAGCAGCAACCTTAGAAATAATAGGTTTGAAGAGACCTGTGTAGAAAACTATCACAATACTATGCCATGACTGCAGTGTGAGATGAGGAACAAGTGGACAGTTCACAAGGTCACCCTGCTGACAGCACCAACCGTATCGTGGCTGAAAGCACAGAGAAGGAATGGCATACTGTTATTGATCACAGTCTGCATCCTACTGCCTACCTGATCCCTTCATTTCAGAGAAAAAAAACACATGAGATTCAAGGAGTTTGCGGCTGTTCCAAGGTGAATGATGCTGATTTAGCTACTCTTTGCCAAAAGGCAGAGCCAGAGCTGTTTGTTGGAGTGACCAAGGCACTGGGAGATAGCTGTGAAGGTGAAACGTGCATCTGGTCTCAGACGTGTACAAAAGTCTGATGAGGCCAGCTTGTCACTGTATTCTTCAGCAACAGCAGCCTCATGTTTTCTTCCGTTTTGCTAAAGCACTACGTAGATGCTAAGAAACCAATATTCTACAACAGGATGGAGAAACTTAAATCTACCTTACAGAAGTTGTGAACATTCCCTTTGGAGGTTTCTGCAGTGGACTGGATATTGAAAAATCAAGCACCTGTTAACAATGTCAGGTGCTTTGAGTGCCTTGTAGTTTTTTTCAGGGCTTTTTTTTTTTTTTTTTTTTTTTTTTTTCCCAGAGAATTTCTCAAATGTTTGATCACTTCCTAATACAAAACATGATAACAACTCAGCTTTAAAAAGCATGTTGAGAGGGTATCACCCTGTGGCAGATCACAACCAAGTCCCTGCCCCACCAAAGGTTTCAATGGGGCATGAAACTGTTTTCCTCCCCCCCCACCTCCCCCCTCCAGATCCAGGGGTTTGGAATGTGGAAAGAAGTAGGTATGAAGTTCCTTCCCCCACCTCTGTGGGCTTGACTGGGGAAGAGCAAATTGCCCCAACATATACGTATGGCAACTGGAGACGTTGTCTAGTCAGACCTTGAGGGGGACCTTGAGTTCGACCTAGAGTCAGACCTTGAGGGGGACCTTGAGTTGGACCTGGAGTTGGACCTTGAGTTGGACCTTGAGTCGGACCTGGAGTAGGACCTAGATTGGACCTTGAGGGGCAGGAAGCAGGGTGAGGAGCAAGTGCACAGTACACCCTTTCAGACTGCCACCTCCTGCCTGCCTGTTGCAAACTGCTGCCATTGGTGGGCACACTGTGAGCAGCCTGGCTTGGCCCTGTGCTGCCCCACGCTTTGTGCCCGTGGCAGCAGTACCTGCAATCACTGTGGGCTCTGGTAGGTTTACTCAGCATTGGATCCTGTGCTGCGTTGATCCACCACTGGATTACAATTTGCAGTTGCAGACACTGCCACAAAGGAGCCAAGGGACCAGCTCCAAATTCCTACTCCACCTCCATGAGTAGCGCAGACGTTCCCTAGGGCTCCAGGCTGCCTTTTATTATTAAGTGCAGGGAAGCTGTTTTGTGGCAAACCTTTTCCAATTTTCTGATTTTCCTGAACTACTAAATTCCCTATCAGCATCTTTGTGAAGATCTTCCCAAACGAATTTGAACTCCACTCTAACTAATTTGTATATAGTTTGTGGGTGGGGCTTTTGGGAAATAAAATAACTACATGTTTTATAACTGCTGCCTCCTTAATTCCCACAACCAATTCACATCCTTACATGTATAGAGGCTAGCTATGATAGAATCAGGTCTCAAGCTACACCAGGGGAAGTTTAGGCTGGAGGTGAGGAGAAGGTTCTTGACTGAGAGAGTCATTGACTACTGGAATGGGCTGCCCAGGGAGGTGGTGGAGTCATTGTCCCTGGAGGTGTTCAAGGCAGATTTGGACGTGGCACTTGGTACCATGGTCTAGTCTTGAGGTCTGTGGTGATGGGTTGGACTTGATCTTTGAGGTCTCTTCCAACCTTGGTGATACTGTGATACTGTGAAGAGCAACCTTTCAACCACTTGCCAGTTCTAAGTCAAGGCAGTAAACCAGTTCTCAGCACCCTGAAGACAATCTAGCCTCTTTTTTTGTAGCAGACAAGTTTTAGTTATTTTACTGCAAAACAGCAGCTGAAAATGAGTCAAATATGCAGTTTTACACACAACAGAGAGATTATTGTCTCCTTGAAACCTGAACTCAGGATTGTAGTGCTCCGTACAATTGAATTTGGTATCTCAATACATACATTCAATTACTGATCAAGACAAGATCAGTATAAATGAAGCAATGTCAAGGCAAAGTTTAGCTGATGTTGGCTTGGAAACACCTCGAGAGAAACTCAAAGATTAAATTTTGTTATTGCTGACTTTTACCTGCCTAACAGTTGCTTTTCACATCTGTTTTTCTAAGTGTAGTTAGGGGGTCTGTTGTGGCTAGTTGACCCTCATCTATACTTCTCAGCCACTGAGAAATTACCATAGGCAGCATTCTTATTTTAGGTGATTTAGAATAGGGCTGGCTTGCCTGTGAACTGTCAGGCTGTGACCTGATACCTTTCTCTCCTGAGTGTAACCTCTGTATCAAGTCTCAGCAACTCAAGTATGTGACCCTACAGTCTTGCAACTCAGGGAAGAGTAACTGAACCTCCAGATACAAGATCAGGTTCACACACACAGTCTCCCATCTCAGAGGGCATATAGCTGAGTCAATGCTGGATGTGGGATATCTGTTTGGACATTCAGCTGAAAAGGTGGAAGATAGTTCTTAAGATTTTTCTTAAGTCATAGGAGGTCTTCTCCAACAGAAAAACTGGACTTCCTGACTCATTCTCTTCTACTTACAGAATCATAGAATCATAGAATGGTAAGGTTGGAAGGGACCTCAAGGATCATCTAGTTCCAACCCCTTGCCATAGACAGGGATACCTCCCACTAGTACAGCTCACTCAAGGCCTCGTCCACCCTGACCTTGAGCACCTCCAGGGAGGGAGTATCCACAACCTCCCTGGGCAACCTGTGCTAGTGCCTCACACCTTCACTGTAAAGAACTTCCTCCTAACATCCAGTCTAAATCTCCCCTTTTTTGTTCTTTCCTCCTTACTTTCAGCTTGTGATCTCTATGACTGGCTTCAGAAGCAGCACATATTTTCCTTTCATCTCAAATAAACCCTTTCTTTCAGAGTTTTTATTTTCTGGAATTTTACAGGTAGTTTGGGGGCTTTCTGTTATACTTAATGACACAGACACGTCAAGATTATACTTGCTAGTTTTAAATGTAGCCAGTGACTCTAATACATTATCCTGTACTCCATCTCCAGCATGACTTTGTCAAATCAACATATGTCTTTTAGTACAGGATGATTTCTTTCTCTCATCACATAACTGGCCTTGTTTTTCATGCATGATTCCTGGAGAATCCAGGCTGGAGAGCAGCCCTGAGGAAAGGGACCTTGGAGTCTGGGTTGATAAAAAGCTCAACAGGAGTCTGCAGTGTGCACATGCAACCCAGACAGTCAAACGAGTCCTGGGCTGCATCAAGAGCAGTGTGGGCAGCAGGGCAAGGGAGGGGATTCTGCCCCTTTACTCTGCTCTCTTCAGACCCCACCTGGAGTACTGTGTGCAGTTCTGGAGCCCCCAGCACAGGAAGGACATGGAAGTGTTGGAGCGGGTCCAGAGGAGGCCATGAAGATGCTCAGAGGGCTGCAGCAACTCTGCAATGAGGACAGGCTGAGAGAGTTTGGACTCTGCAGCCTGGAGAACAGAAGGCTTCCAGGAGACCTGATAGCAGCCTTCCAGTATCTGAAGGGGGCCTACAGGAAGGCTGGGGAGGGACTATTGACAAGGTCTTGCAAGGACAGGACAAGGGGCAATGGGTTTGAACTGGCAGAGGGGAGATTTAGACTGGATGTTAGGAGGAAACTCTTTACAGTGAGGGTGGTGAGGCACTGGCAGAGGTTGCCCAAGGAGGTTGTAGCTTCTCCCTCCCTGGAGGTGTTCAAGACCAGGCTGGACAAGGCCTTGAGTAACCTGTACTAGTGGGAGGTGCCTATGGCAGGGGGTTGGAACTGGATGATCTTTGAGGTTACTTCCAACCTTTCCATTCTGTGATTCCATGATTCTGTGAAATGCCACAATTTGCAGTCATAATACTGAGTAGTTCTGGTTAAGGAAATAAGAATTTTTAATTCTTTTTAATGGAATGTGGTTTCCTTTTTTTGTTGGTTCTTTTTTTCCTACTTCTAGAAAACATTTTTGGTTTTTAAGATTTCATTAAAAATATATCTAAAAAAGTGAAGGATTAAAAATAATTTTCTAAGTAGCTGGAGATAGCTTGGCTGACCTTAAAACCCCCTGAAGTACAAATTCCATCCTGATGTGAAATTATTTCTTTTCCATTCTTTCAGTTCTTCAACCCAAATCTACGAAAGCCAACAAAGTCAAAACCCAAACTGAGGTCTTCAGTTTCAGTTTTCCTTTTTTAAAGCATAATGGTAAACACCATTTCTGAGCACGTTCTTTGCAATAATCAAAGTCTTATACACAAGGATTTTACTGTTGTACTGTTCATATCCACATAGCTGTTATAGCACTCATAGTAGAGGAGAACAACTACAGCTGCATCTCCTCTCTTATCTTCATTCCTATCACTCAGGATTAGTATGGAAATTTGGTTGACTAAACAATCCAGATCTCTCCAGTTGGGTTTTGCCCTCTTTGATATAGTGATTGTAATCTTTCTTGGTCACTCTATCCTTTGCCTGATTCACAGACTGTAAAGCTGATTCGTGTTAAACCGTACTCTTGAGTGTCTGGATTTGAAACACTTAACATGATTACTACTGCCACTATTAGAGAGCATTGTTTGTGAACAAAATATTTGTCAGCCACTCCCTTATTTCTGAATTTCTCATCCCTAATGGGTAACAACTCCTGAGTGCTTCAAGGGAATGTTATTAAAATTCAGATCACGGGTAACACCGCCCCCACATTCAAATATAGCTCTACCTTCCTTTTAAGTTTTAAAGTGAAATTAACTACATTTACATAACACACTTTTAAGAGTGCTCACTACATTTAAGTAATTCAAACAATCCTTTCTAATCCATTGCATCCAATTATTAAGAGGAATACGATTCTTTCAGAGTGGAGCCTTTTCCCACTTTTTAATGGTCATCATAGAATCACAAAATCATAGAATGGTTTAATTTGGAAGTGACCTCAAAGCTCACCCAGTTCCAACTCCCCTGTGCTGTAGGCAGGGACACCTCCCACTAGAACAGGTTGCTCAAGGCCTCATCCAACCTAGTCTTCATATGGTTACCATAAAATTCTTTCTAAAGCTTTTGCATATACACTTAGTTGGTCTCCAACACAGTGAACCTTTATTTTGCATGAGATTTCTCTGATTCCATCCCACCAAACCCTACACTGAAACCCTAAGTACCTCCTCTCCTCTTGTTGATAACGACCAGCTGCAAAAGGAGCAGCACATACCTTGACTGGTGTCCAGCTGTGGATTTTTAGATTCATGGGATATCAAGTTGGAAGGGACCTCAGGGATCATGTAGCCCAGCCTTTCAGGATAAGAATAAAATTTAAATGAGATGGTCCAGCACCCTGTCAGGTTGGGCTTTGAAACTGTCTAATGGAGGTGAATCCACCACCTCCCTTGGGATTCACTCTTTGCCCTGCCCATATATGCACTCTGGCTGCTGACAGGCCAAAGAAGTGATGCTGAGCTCGAGATTCAGCCTTTCCTTCGGCAGGACTTTCCCTTCAGATCTTGTTAGGTGATGGATTTTAAAGACACTTGTCCAAACACAGTATCTCAGACATACCTAGCTGTTTCTCATCAGGTGAAACCAGTAATGGGAAAAGGTAAACAGATTATGACCATCAAGGATGAACTTTATCTTCTTAAGAGAACAACGTGACAAACCTCATGTTTAATCTTCACTCTCTTTTTTTTTTCTACTCATGACTTATTTCTGGTTTCTGGATTTTTAGAGACTTGGTATTAGTCTGCTGCTTATTAAGAGCCCCACTCCAGACCACAACAAAAAGTCTCTATCATAGAACCATAGAATCATAGAACGTAAGGTTGGAAGGGACCTCAAAGATCATCTAGTTCCAGCCCTCTGCCACAGGCAGGGACACCTCCCACTAGTACAGGTCACTCA
Organism: Eubucco bourcierii; assembly: GCA_013396675.1. Classification (NCBI taxonomy): domain Eukaryota; kingdom Metazoa; phylum Chordata; class Aves; order Piciformes; family Ramphastidae; genus Eubucco; species Eubucco bourcierii. The sequence continues at coordinate 40,485 of VWZE01000049.1, forward strand.
AGGCCTCGTCCGACCTGACCTTGAACACCTCCAGGGAGGGAGCAGCCACAACCTCCCTGGGAAACCTGTGCCAGTGTCTCAACACTCTCACTGCAAAGAACTTCTTCCTAAAGAAGTATCGTGCTGATACTGTTTTACTTGCTTTATTTTCTGGACTCTGACAAGCCCTGGCAATGCTTCATTTACTGTCAGAATGAAATAAATTCAGAATGTAGTGTCATCAATTCAAGTAGCACACTGGAAAGGGTCATGAGCTTCAGGATCTACTCACCCTACTTCATCAGTCTCATGCCCAACCAGTGTAGGAGCTTCAGTTACATTTGTTTGCACATGGCAGGTCTCTGAACCGTGCTTCTGAAATGACCCCTGAGTGAAAAATGCAGCATCAACTTTCAGGCAACAGAGCTTCCACACTGGCACTGCATTTCAAAGCCCTTATTACAGATGGTTACCCTCGATTTTTTTTCACAGAACCACAACATGCCAGTTGGAAAGGGCCTCAGGACTGCCTGTCCAATCTTTCTAGGTGTAACTTAAATGGGATGGTATAGCACTCTGTCAAACTGAGTCTTAAAACTGTCCAAAGTAGGGAAATCCACTACTTTTCTTGAGAAATCATTCCAATGTCTAACTGTTCTCATCATGAAAGAAAGTCTTCTGCATTCCAATTGGGATCTCCGCAGGAGTAACTTTTATCCATTACATTTGCCTCTTCTGTGTGACTCTTTGTAGATTGGGGTCTCCATCTTCCTGATAGTCACCCTTTATGTGCTGGGAAGGTCTCCTCTAAGCCTTATCTTCACAAGGCTGAACAAAGACAGTTCTCTCAGCCTTTCCTCATATGATAGGTCTTCCTCTGACCAGTCTTGTGGCCCTTCTCTGAGCACTCTGTAGCCTGTCCTCATATTTTTATTTTTTTTTGTACAGTGCAGACTAAAACTGCATGCAGTGCTCCAGGTTTGGTCTGACAAGCCTGAGTAGAGTGGGATATTGGCTTTATCTCTGCTGGTAACACCCTTATTGATGCAGTTCAGCCTCCTACTGGCTTGCTTTGCCACTGCAACACCCTCCTCACTCTTGCTGAGTTTGTTATCCACCATGACCCCCAGGTCCTTTTCCACAAAGTCTTGCCAGCTCCTTTTCAAATTATGTGCCAACAACACAAGCTTTTAGCTTCTCTGGTTTTTGGTATGAAAGAACTTTTTCCTAATACTTGGAAAGACAACCTGCATTGGGTTTGGCTGAGCTGGAGTTAATTCTCCTCAGAGCATCTTTCTAGTGCTATGTTTTGCAGTGCTGCAGCTGGGTGTTGATAACACAGCAGTCTTTTGGCTACTGCTGCATGGCTACCCAGGCTATGCTTTTCCAACATTTCCCCAACCCAAGAGTATGCTGAGGGGTGGGCAAGATCTTTTGAGGAGACACGGTTGGGCCAGCTGACCCAAAGTGACCATAGGGGTATTCTGTGCCATATGATGTCAGCCATATGCCATGCCATATGCCGTCACACTAAATGAAAGAAAGAAGTGTGGAGGTATTTGTCCATGGCATCTGTCCTCCAGACCAACCACTCCACATGTTAGAGCGCTGACTGACCACCATCTAATGATGGGAGGTAGAGAATGACATCTCTGTTTGCTTTTTTCTCTGTGCTTTTGCTTCACATTATTTGATTCCTTCTATCTTATTACAGACCTTTTGTTCTTTTTTCTCCTCTCCCCTGTCCATTTAAGAAGGGGAGTGATAGAGCAGGTTTGGCAGGCACTGGGGCCAGGGCCAGTTTGGACAAGGCCTTGAGTAACCTATACTAGTGGGAGGTGTCCCTGCCTATGGCAAGAGGTTGGAACCAGATGATCAGGTTGCCCAGGGAGGTTGTGGATGCTACCTCCCTGGAGGTGTTCAAGGCCAAGGGGTGGGCAAAATCTTGGGAGGGGACACAGTTGGGCCAGCTGACCCAAAGTGAGTAAAGGAGTATTCCATGCCATATGATGTCAGCTTAGATATATATACTAAGTGAAAGAAGGAAGTGTGGGGATAACTGTTCTGTTGGCCCATGCTCTGTGCAGAACCCTGCTCCCTGGGAGTGACTGAACATCATCTGTTGGTGGGAAGTAGAGAATAACATCTGTTTGCTTTTGCTTCCATGCATGGTCTTTGCTTGTGTTTTGCATTATTAAATTGCTTCTACCCTATTACTGCCCTTTTGTTCTTCTGTCCCCTCTCCCTTGTCCATCTAAGGGGAGTGAGAGAGCAGCTTGGGTGAGCAACTGGCCTCCAGCAAGGGCCAAACCACCATAAGTCAGCTCTGTAAAAAAGTCATCACTGGGTGAAAAGGAAGGGTCTTGAGGTCTGTGGTGGTATCAGGTTGGAGTTGATGATTTCTTCCAACCTTGGTGGAAAAAAAAAAAACAACA
>VWZE01000049.1:50926-65779 GCA_013396675.1 Eubucco bourcierii
GTATATATATATATATATATATATAAAAAATATTATTCATTACTGAATTGATAAAATATCTGCAAATGTGGCTATGACATATTTGATATATATGCCTGACAGCCAGCAGGCTGTCATTGAAAGGGAATCATGTATATTTAATCCATTCAGAGTTAGCCAAATCCTGCCTGGCCAGTGCATCTTTCACTAAACTGCAAAATTCATAAGGAAGGGTGACTCCCAGGTCAGTGTTTCCTTCTCCTGGCTGTTTTCCAGACCTGGGATCCCATTCTCAAGGTACTGACTCACCTTCTTATCCTTGTACCTCTTTACTTTCGTTAAAACCAGTTACAAGTGGTGCTATGTAGTCCAGCCAGCACTTTTGCATTCCTGTATCTGAATGCCCAAAGAGGTTGGTTTGTTTGGCTGCTTTTTTTCCAGCCCCCCGAGGGGCTGTGAATTGGAGATTTACTGTAGCTCTAACCTGTTGCAGCAACAGGAGTGTGCAATAGCAGCAGCTGTATCAAGAACAACCTCCAGTTTTTAGAGGTGCCTAAGAACATTAACATGCACTAAAAGTTTCCAAGTCGCAGCTACTCAGCGTTATCAATCTTTTTTGACTTCCTTCTCTCCATGCTCCAAGCAGTTGAGAGCTTGATTTTTGCTCCCAAGCCTTGCCAAAGCTGTGTAAACATGTCCATGTCATGCTGACCTAACCACATCTCCATGCCTTCTGGCCACTTAGGAGATCATTTTATTTGCCTGCGAAAAAAAAACAAACCACCCTTGTACACATAGCTTCATGCAGCATCTGGACTATAATTATTTTATTGTCCTTTCCTATCCATCCTCTTTTCAGACTTTTTTTCACTCTGCTAAGTGATAGTTTGAGCCAATAGATATTGGTTATGCAAGGAACTGTTCAGCATATATATATATATATGTGTGTGTGTGTGTGTGTGTGTGTTTATATATATTTATGTGTGTGTGTATATGTGTATGTGTGTGTATACATACATATATATAGATAGATAGATACATACATAGATAGATATAGATATCCAACTCTATTATTTGGTCTGAATACCCTTAGAGTACACACAAACCACTTAAGACACCTCCATTAAATATTTCACTTTCAAAAATGTATTTTATTTTTTAAAAATATACTTTACTATAATTCTTTTTAATTAATCACTTTAAGGAGATTCACATTTCTGGAGCTTTCCCATAAATTCTTTCATGCCACTGCATTTTGAGATCTGGATTTTTCCAGGCTCCTTCCATATGTATACACTTTTTGTCACTCTTTTTCATTGTCTGATCCTTGGGATGACCTTGGGTGGGATGGCCTTGGATGTGTGTCACTTCTTTCTCTACTTTGCTCTTTTTAATCAGGTTATAGTGAATAAATAGTTCAGTCATGGTATTGGAACAGTGTGTGGTCCCTGGTGCTTAGGGACATGGTTTAGTGTGGACCCTTCAGTGCTGGGTCACAAGTTAGGATAACCTTTGAGGTGTCTTCCAACTGGATGTTTTCTGTGATTCTCTACATATGATCTTTCAGACTTGGGCTTCCCAGACCATGTACTTCTCCNGATTTTTGTGTGTGTGTGTGTGTGTGCCATTGCACATATTTTGGACCAAACCCTTTATTCCACTTCATTCTCACTTGTATCTTCATTCATTTCTAACAGGTCCTTTCATGTTATTTGATGAGCAGCATTTGAACTCTGTCAGTCACTACCTGTTATTATTAAGTTAAGAATAGAAACAAATAATTATATTGCCATAAAGTTGTCTCTGCAGGGTTTCTTTAAGCAGCAGATTTCCTGATTAAAGCAGCTCCTGGCTTCTTTCATTTCTGAAAGGCTTTAAGCAATCCAAAATGTTGCTTTGATTCAGTCACGATAAGCAAGTACATGTAGAAACACTGCATCTCAGAACTGCTCTTTATACTGTGGCTTTTTACAGAGGCTTAAATTACTAAGCCTAAATGAGTGCCTTAGAAAAGGAAGAATGCCTCTTGCTTGTCACAGCAACAGTCTTTTCTGCCTGCAGTAGGCAGGATGTTGACCTCTACCTGAACAGCCTGAGGTAAGAGGAGTAGCCACTAGAAATTATTTATAACCTGACCAGCTCATTTAGTTTCATCCTCTGAGGCCCTTGGAGTCGAACTGACACAGCAATAATGGCCAGCGAACTTTTGATCCAATTAATTGTTAATGAGAGGTTTGATTAGCAAATAAAGGGCCTATTAGGTTAGCTGATTGTCTTTCTTTTACAATACCAGAGGTCAACATTCTCTTTTCTTTTTTTTTTTTCTCTTTTTGACTGAAAGAAAAGTACACTGTGTACTCAAATTAATCACATGCTCACAGGTGTTGAGTAAAGTCGACTCAGGAAAAGAGTCAGCTTAGACATCCATCTGTAACCACGAGAATACAATAGGTATTTCTCACTTTCTTTGTGATTAGTCTTTATTCTTTTATTAATTCAACTACACCCCCCTTTTGATGCCTGCAGAACACAACACTAACCCATCTTTCTCCTTCCCATACTTTTCCTTCAGTCTTCCTTCACAGTTGTGTTCTATTTTAATTATGCAACCAGAATTCTCAGTTTCAGATTAATTAATTCTCCCTATGCATTTAAAATCTCCCAGTGTATATTGCAAACACCACTCCTGTGCATGATGTCTTCTATTGCTGAAAATTTCCCTCTGAGTTCTGACACACTTCTGTAAAATTACCATGACTAAAGAGAAATGTGAGACTAAGGACAGAACTGAACTACAAATGACACCTATGCAAATGAAGAGCATTTTGATCTCAGTGCAGCCATGCTGGATTTATACTGGTATAAATCTGTAAATCTGACATTAACAAATTGATCCCTGTAGAGTAGCTTTTGTTATCTGAACCTTTAATCTTCTTTCATGTTATCAATATTGCTTGAAAACAGAATACTTCCCTCCAGCCTTCATGAGGTACCGAACGCCACAATTAGAACAACACTAAGTATGTTCTCAGGCTTTCAGATAGCAGAAATCTGGAGCTGTGACTGTCTGCTTTTCAGAGTCTGATGTAGTCTTTATAGTTACATGATCACATTCTATTTTTCTGTGATCCAACTTGATGGCTGGCTGGCTGGCTGGCTGGAAGGATGGATGGCTGGAAGGATGGATGGCTGGAAGGATGGATGGAAGGATGGCTGGCTGGCTGGCTGGAAGGATGGGTGGATGGATGGATGGATGGATATCAGAACTAGTAGTTCCCAAGTCTTTCTTTCCACCCTTCTTATTTAGCAAAAGATAATCACATGTTTACTGAGTTGTCTAAACCTTGCAACATGCAAGAAATGTAAAGTTTTTGATCATGTAGTATCTACATGATGAAGTATCTAGCAAACAGTATTAAAACAAAGAAACAACAACAAAAGAGAACAAAAAGGTGCAGGATAACAGAGTGTAGCTACTTCTGTTGGGATTTTGTTTGTTTGGGTGGGTTTTTTTTTTAAGTTTGTTTGGGTTTTGTTTGTCTGTTTGTTTTCCATAATAGGAAAAACTGAGATGTAAGAACATGACCCCACCTGGAGTGCTATGTTTTGGAACCCCCAACAAAAGAAGGACATGGAACTGTTGGAGCCAGTCCAGAGACCACGAAGATGCTAAGAGGGCTGCAGGAGCTCTGCTCTAAAATCTTTTAGACCAATGCACAAATCTTTATCATATCTCTTGTAACCACTGTGAGAGCAGCAGCAGCAGCAAGGTTTTCTCCTTTTCACAGAGATGTTCTCAGGAGTCAGTAAGGCCTATAGTTGCCAAGGCTTTTGCAGAACTATTTTTGACCTTCAGACCCCATCTAGAATACTGTGTGCAGTTCTGGAGCTCCCAGCACAGGAAGGACATGGAACTGTTGAAGTGGGTCCAGAGGAGGCTATGAAGATGCTGAGAGGGCTGCAGCAGCTCTGCTGTGAGGACAGGCTGAGAGAGTTTGGACTCTGCAGCCTGGAGAAGAGAAGGCTTCCAGGAGACCTGATAGTAGCCTTCCAGTATCTGAAGGGGGCTACAGGAAGGCTGGCGAGGGACTATTGACAAGGTCTTGTAAAGACAGGACAAGGGGCAATGGGTTTGAACTGACAGAGGGGAGATTGAAACTGGATGTTAGGAAGAAGTTCTTTCCAGTGGTGGTGGTGAGGCACTGGCACAGGTTGCCCAGGGAGGTTGTGGCTGCTCCCTCCCTGGAGGTGTTCAAGGCCAGGTTGGATGAGGCCTTGAGTGAGCTGTTCTAGTGGGAGGTGTCCCTGCCTATGGCAGGGGGTTGGAACTGGGTCAGCTTTGAGGTCCCTTCCAACCTTACCATTCTATGATTCTATGATTCTGTGAAAAAGGAAATTGCAGAAACAAACTTTTTTTCCCCATTGAAGCTAATGGCAAAATCTCCACCTGATTTGAGAGGGTTGGCAAATGCTCTGTAAAAAGTAGTTATCACAGATACAGGTAGATAATGGAAAACATATTAAATAGTATAACATGGTAATAGAAATCCATTAGTAGTTGTGCAATAACACAGGAAGGGCTAATTGGAAATATCTAATTGGGTCTGAAAGATGCATTTCAAGATGAACTGTCAGCTGAAATGGAGAATCCAAGAAATAGAGGGAGGAAGCCTTTTCAAAACAACAGGCTGTGAATAATCATAGATTCTCATTGCATCAGATGTGAGGTGTCAAGCAGAGCCTAAAAGGAGATCAGTGTGAGAAAGACAACAAAGGAAGCAAAGCCTGTAAGAGTTGTTCCATGGATCTCTTTCAGCTCAAACTGTATGAGAAGTATGTTAAACATTTGGTAAGTGTTTTTAGCTGGGTAAAACCAGAAGCCCGGAGGACAGTATATGACTGTGGAGCTTCAAGTGTGCCTTGGAATCCAAAACCTTTCTGAAGTCACATTGCTGACAGTCTTTGCTAGTGGCTTTCTGATTAAATCTCTGTCACAGAATTCCCACATTAATCTCTGTGCTTCAGACCTCATTTACATAGGGTCCTCTTCCCTTCCCATTTTTATCCCTCACTGTTCTTTTATGTACTATATACGTATATTGATTATAGCAAATTAATATGTGGCCAGAATAGAACTAACTCAAAAAAGAGAGGGGAATCACTACTATAAAATGATTTTACTAACAGTGTAAGAGCTCAATGACATAGAAATGTATCTGTGTGCTCTTCTAAAAGAAATGTAATCAACAATCCAGCTTTTGAGTGGTATAATTCTGGGAATCTACATGTGGTTGTATATTGTATGGATATGAAACATTAGTATTTTCCCTCACAGTATAATTTTACTCTTCTTCAAATTAAAGTGAGCAGTATTTTTAACCTTCTGTCTCTTTCTTCAGGAAAATGTTGAGAGTAAGCAAAAGGATCATTTAAGTTCACATTCATTCCACACGTCAGTGTAGCAGCTTCATTGCATGCGATGTTATCACTTTGTAAGGATTAAAACCTCACCAAAAATGACACCAAAATTCAACTTCTTTGGTTTAAATGATTGTTTTGTTATTAGAATTTGGTTTTTGGCTTTTCCCTAACCTTCCTATAATATCACAATTAAAATGTCTAATTTATTTCCATATTAATTAAATTGGCTGGCTCTTCTCTAGCACAGATATCAAAGCTCTAATAGATTCTGAAGTTACAACATTTTGGTCCAATTTTTATTTTTCAATTGTCATTAGACTAATAAAAGAAAACATTTAACCTAAAATTAGAGAACGATTCCATTGCTAAATATATGAAGTAAAATAAAATAAAATAAAGTGAAATAAAATAAAGTAAAATAAAGTAAAATAAAATAAAATATAATAAAGTAAAATAAAATAAAATAAAATAAAATAAAATAAAATTTAAAAAGTAAAAAAAGTAAAATAAGATAAAATAAAATAAAGTAAAATAAAGTAAAATATAATAATATAAAATTAAATTTAAAAAGTAAAAAAGTAAAATAAGATAAAATAAAAATAAAATAAAATAAAATAAAGTAAAATAAAATAAAATAAAACAAAGTAAAATAAAATTTAGAAAGTAAAAAAGTAAAATACAATAAAATAAAAATAAAATAAAATAAAGTAAAAAAAACCTAAAATAAATTAAAATAAAATTAAAAATAAAATAAAATAAAGTAAAATAGTTGTGTAGGTGCAGAGGTGATTTATAGAAACTACTTTTTTTGAATATAGATATTTAGGGGGAAAAAAAGAGAGGTTCACATATATAAAGAATAGAATCTTGTAATGAGTGATTTATGCTTGAACCAGTTCCAGTAAGTACTCAATCCACTGGAGAGTTTCCAGCCTACTGAGAGGATGGAATGAGAGGGTTTATGAAGGGAAAAGAAAGATACACTGTGTTATTTATGAGAAGATGGGAGGACCAGTACACTTTTCACCTAGTCATTACAGGGTACAGAGTGTGCACATCCTTTCCTCAGTCTCTCCAAAGCCTGACATGTGTGGATTAATGGACAGTTGGAGATTGGATTGCAGAGATTATAGTGTCAAAACATGAGATATAAGAGAAAAGACTCCAAACTTCAGTGAATTTAACCTCCCAGTAGCCTCTTGACACCTTGGTGGTTATTTGGTTGTTCTATAGATGAAACATTCTTCTTCCTGATTTAACATAACACTTTTTACTCATTACTCCCTGAGAAAGTTGTGAAAGGTGTGGAGAAATGTTCATTCACAAAGGCTAATCCTTATACTCCGTCTCTACTAAGCAAAGAAGCATTCCCAAAGATAATATGAGTTAGGTCCTAAGTTTAGATGTGCAGAAACACTTCTTTGGGGGAAAAAAAAAAAAAAATTAAAAAAAAAAAAATCTGTGTTTACCTAGAGTGGAAATGTTCCATTTGAAGAATAAACTCACTAGGCTGATGTACATCCTTGTGGATGACCCTCAAACTTACTGCACAAACCCACAGTCTAATTGGTAAAACAAGTATTTCAAATGCAAGGCTTATTCTTCATATCCATAACAAACATTTCAGGTAATAAAACTCCATGTTGAGTACCACACAGCCCTTTGAGTCTCACAAACCTTAGTTCTATGGACTTGTTGGCAGACCCAGAAAATTACAAATACAAAGAAAAAAAATAAAATCTACGTCTGCCTAGAGTGGAAATCTTCCATGTGAAGAATAAACTCACTAGGCTGATGTACATCCTTGTGGATGACCCCCAAACTCACTACACAAACCCACAGTCTAACTGGTGAAACAAGTGTTTCAGATGTTTATTTCAGATAATAAAACTCCATGTTGAGTACCACACAGCCCTTTGAGTCTCACAAACCTTAGTTTTATGGACTTGTTGGCAGACCCAGAAAATTACAAATACAAAGGTGTAACACGCCTGAGAAATTAATATATATCTTTGGATCCTATTTTCTTATCTTATTTTTTTACTACCACATTAAATTTTGCACAGTGAAAAATTCTATTCCACTCCAATTTATTGAACCTGCACTTGATACTTCCTCTCCTGATGTGAGAAGAGCTCCATATTCATTTTTATTTTGCTCTAAATTAGCTGCTTGCTTATTGACCCTAAATAGTTATCATCTCAGCTGGAAATATATTAGAGTTCTAGTTGCCAAACAAATATTCAGCAAAAGATGAATAAAAGCATATGGGGAGGAAAAACCCACAAAGTTTTTTGCTGCCAGTATAATGGAAGGCATTCTGGCGGACAGCCATCTGCACCCGCTGAACAGAGGGATCCTGGGATGACATTGATCGATTTAACAGTAGGAAGGTATTAATGATATTCAGCACTGATGGCTGAGCCACTTCACACTCATTTGCATTTCCATTCATCATCTCAGCATTTATCATTATGAGGCGAATGCCAGAACTAATTAAAGTCTGGGCTAACAGGGTGACATGGGAGTCCAGCCGCTACTTAGACTGAGGAAATATGGGAAACTTTCCAGCAGGAAGTACACCAACCTTACACCAAACTCAATTAACTTAATTCCTAACTAAACCTTTTGAGGGTCCTTCATTTGAATAAACTGAAAAAGCCAAGTCTCAAGTTACACTGTCACTTTTTCTCCTTGTGTTCTAGAGTTTGCGACTTGATAACATTGAGTTATGTGGGAGTTGGAGAGATTACCTTAAGAGGATCCCACTCCTCCTCAGCTATCCTCTGGCATGGCAAGTAGAGAAAGAATTTAAAATTCTGCAATGAAATGAAAAATTTAAGTGGAAACTCTAGCATGATTTGATCTTGTAGGGATCTAAAATGCATTGTGAACAAAGTAAAACCAAAACCCACAACTAAAAGCTGGATATAGAATCATAGAATCATAGAATGGTAAGGTTGGAAGGGACCTCAAGGATCATCTATTTCCAACCCCCTGCCATAGGCAGGGACACCTCCCACTAGTACAAGTTACTCAAGGCCTCCTCCAACCTGGCCTTGAACACCTCCAGGGAGGGAGCAGCCACAACCTCCCTGGGCAACCTGTACCAGCGCCTCACCACCCTTAAATCTGTTGTTCGTGTAAGAGAGCTAATAAAGTATCTCTTCAAATAGATATCAAAAATATTTGTATTTGTTTTCTAACACAGATATCAGAAAATGTTCTTCTCTACAGGTAGAAACTTGCCCTTTAGCTGCACTGACACAATCCCTCTGAGTAAAGTGACCTGATTAATCACTTTACACCAAATCCTGAGTAAAGGATTTGGTCCTGTATGTCTTTATGTGTCTTTTGGCTTTTTGATCATCTTCTTGTGAACTGAAGTAATCATAGGAGTATTTGCTGTCAAACTCCACTTAACTCAGGTCTCCTTACCTTTGAGAAGAGAGAAAGGGCAGAGATTTAGAATCACAGAAAAACTCTCCTCTGAAATTTCAGGAGAGAGAGAAAAAACATGATAGAAAAGGTGATGTAGTAGTAGGGTAAGCTTATAGAAAAAAAATTGCAGGTAAATAATGGCTTTTATATTTTCAAAATTTTTCAAGGTGTAAGTACAAAAGTGTAAGCAAAAAGTAAAAGTATAAGCAAAGAGTAAAAGCAAAAGTTAAAAGTAAAAGTAAAAAGCAAAAGTATAAGTAAAAAGTAAAAGTATAAGCAAAAAGTAAAAGTAAAAAACAAAAGTATAAGTAAAAATGAAAGTAAAAACTAAAAGTAAAAAGTAAAAGAAAAAAGCAAAAGTAAAAGTAAAAATAAAAGTAAAAAGTATAAGTAAAAAGCAAAAGTATAAGTAAAATGCAAAATTAAAAAGTAAAAAGCAAAAGTATAAGTAAAAAGTAAAAGTATAAGTAAAAAGTAAAACTAAAAGTATAAAAGCTCTCTTCAAAAGCAGATCATAGAATCATAGAATGGTAAGGTTGGAAGGGACCTCAAGGATCATCTAGTTCCAACCCCCTGCCATAGGCAGGGACACCTCCCTCTAGTACAGGCTACTCAAGGCCTCCTCCAATCTGGCCTTGGACACCTCCAGGGAGGGAGCATCCATGACCTCCCTGGGCAACCTGTTCCAGTGCCTCACCACCCTTGTAATGCACAGTATCTGTGCTAATGGTTCTGAGTGTAACTTTGTAATTTCAATCAATATTTTATTTTTATTTCTACAAACAGAGAGAGACATCTTATCTAGGCTCTGTGCAACATGATATCATTTCATTGCCCAAGGAATTTATTTCCCTTAGTAAAATGAGTATCACCAGGTGAAATATCTGGTTCCCATGTCCACCAGGTGAAATACTGAGTTTGCACGTCCGTGAAGTTGCCCATCTGCAGCATGCTTAAGGGAAAATACCAAGCTACACCAGGGGAAGTTTAGGCTGGAGGTGAGGAGAAAGTTCTTGATTGAGAGAGTCATTGACTGCTGGAATAGGCTGCCCAGGGAGGTGGTGGAGTCACCGTCCCTGGAGGTGTTCAAGGCAGGTTTGGACGTGGCACTTGGTGCCATGGTCTGGTCTTGAGGTCTGTGGTAATGGGTTGGACTTGATGATCTTTGAGATCTCTTCCAACTTTTGTGAAACAAAAAAGCCAAAAACCAAACCAAACCAAAACAAAAAACCAAACAAAACCAACCAACCAACCAACCAAAAAACCACCAAAAAATGGCTTTAATACTTTTCTACAAAACCTTTAATGGCTTTAAAAGAGATAGACCATTGTCATCTGTCTAGTGACATCCTCCTATGCGTATCTACAGGTCAGAAAGAAGGCAGTGATTCAGTGGGAAAGGTTGGATCTCCCCAGTGTTCGAGATGAATAAAGTCAGATCTTCATATGCACCTTTCAAACTTAGAGCAATAGTGAGCTTGTAGTCTTAGTGTGAAGATCTTTTTAAGGGAGAAGCCAACCTTTGCTCACTGCAGGATTCAGTGATTTCATTGCATGGAATGTGCATAAGCTAGGCAGGAATGGATGAACTGACCAGGCTATTTTTATCAGCTGTTGATGAAAAATAGAGGCATTTTATAAAAGCAGAATGAAGAGATGCAGCAGGCAATTTTCATTTTCCTTTCTTGCAGGCCAATTTATTCAATTGACCAACTTAATTTATTCCTCCTTTGTGCTTACAGCTTTATCCTCTTCCTCATATATATTTCTGACCCATTCACATGTCCAGGCAGTGCAGAACCTGTGAAAAAGATCAATGAACAACGAAGGGTTAGATTATATTGACTTAATGTTGATTAGTTTACACTGGGTTGTCTACTGCAAAAGATGTCAGAGCTTTTGTAGTTCATTAGCTCCCATCAACTGAACACTGGCTTAAATTAGTACACGAGGCTCTTCCTTTCTGTAATGCGATTTCGACTTGCAGTTCATGCTTAGCTTTCCTATCTGTACTTGCACGTGATAGCTGTTAACAACATTTTTTTCTGCATGAGAGACAAGAAAATGAAAAATGAAGAAACACAGAATGCTGGCTAGGTGGGGTCCTGCTCATTTCACATAGGGAAGTTATCCCACTTCTTATGACTGATGTCACCTCTGCTATCAGTTAGATCAGAAGTGTTAGTCAACTGCAACATCTTACAGTCGACCAAGGAAATGGTACTGTGCTGGTTTGAGGCTAATTGGAATATTTTAATGAGAAAAAAAAATAGATTATAGTCTGTGGAAAGCAAACAGTGGTGATGTCTACTTCACTCATAGGTTTGCTGAGCTGTAGAAAAGCAAGGACACAAACATAAGGCAGTGTCTGTGTCTCTCCATGGCTCCTGTCATATTAACTGCTTCTGCCTGACCTTTCACATAACCCAGCAAATCATTTCCTTTTAACTCCCCTTACTGATTCTCCCAACTCACCTTGCACGTAAGGCAGACCTTGGGATAAGGTAGAGGGTTGGAAAGAAGGTGGAAGGGTGGTTGGGAGCCCCTCCTGGGGACTCTGACTGCTGGGAGGGGGATTGTGTTTCTGTATTACCTTTAACTTGCATATTTCTGTATATAGCTACAAGTATTTGCAACATATTGTAATTATCTGCTTGTATATTGTGCAAAGCTGTGAATATAAAGCTTCATTCCTTAACTTCCATCTGTCTGAGTCTAGTCAAGGTGAAATTCATTGTGTGTGTGTGGGAAGGTAACTCCCACAATCACTACAACCACTTTCTTATCATAGTTTTAGATATATATATATATGTAAAGTATGACTTTATTATATAATTCACTTGCTGTCAAAAAAATCAGTTACATCTTTTGGAATTTATGATCACAGATCTGAATGAATTAAAATTTCATAAAAATGTTTTCTGTTATGGAAAAAAAACTTCAGAAGTTTGGGTCTGAAACGACTCTAATGGATAGTTCCAATAATAGCATTTCTAATAGCAGCATTTTCTTTCTTTGAGAGAGGAAGAGCACAGATTTAGAATCACAGAATGACTGGGGTGTGAAAGGACCTCTGGAGGTCATCTGGTCCAACCTCTTTGCTTAAGCAAAAGATTTGGAGTATCTCTGAGGCTGGAGACTTCACAACCTCCTTGGGCAAGCTGTGCCAGCGCTCAGTCTGCTCTCACTCTATAAAAGAGTACAGATTTAGAATCACAGAATGGCTGGGGTGTGAAAGGACCTCTGGAGGTCATCTGGTCTAACCTCTTTGCTTAAGCAAGAGATTTGGAATATCTCTGAGGCTGGAGACTTCACAACCTCCTTGGGCAAGCTGTGCCAGTGCTCAGTCTGCTCTCACTCTAAAAAAGTTTCCCCTTGTGTTAAGGAGTAAAGAGGACAGAAACAGGAGAGGTTTTTACACTCAACTCTGTCAAGAAATAGCATCTTTGCTAGATGCTGGCCAACCTTCCAGCTGTGCTCTGTTGAAGGCCTATTCCACCAGCAGTGCCAGGGACTCTCAAATACGTTAGAAAAAGATAGAAGTTACTGCCAGGATGACAAAATGCATATTGCACAACACTGATTTTGGCACTGATTGATCCAAATAAAAGACTTGGCATTGGAATGAGTGCTGAAAACAGGGCCAGGAGAAGGTGAAATATGGCAAAGCCTTAAGTTTTCCCTTGAAAACAGAGCTCCTCATAAGAGATTCCAAACTTTATATAAAGGAGGTCTGATTCATAATGACTGTTATTAATTCTAAATGTTCAGGAAATCATTTTAGACTCTGTGGAATATCTTTGCCAGAATATTGTTGGCATGATTTGATTTAAATTTTTATTGAATATTTTTATTTCAACATAATTAAGCTCTGCTGTGGGAAAAAAACAAAACCCAACCCCAAATTTAGTTTAAAATGTCAAAATGGGTTTAAACTGGAGGAGAGAAGATTTGAACTGGATGTTAGGAGGAAGTTCTTTACAGTGAGGGTGGTGAGACACTGGCACAGGTTGCCCAGGGAGATTGTGGAGCATATAAGCACAGAATGTGATCTTTGATCTGTGCTTCTGTGCTCCACAACATCCCTGGAGGTGTTCAAGGCCAGGTTGGACGAGGCCTTGAGTGACCTGTACTAGTGGGAGGTGTCTCTGCCTATGGCAGGGGGTTGGAACTGGATGATCTTTGTGGTCCCTTCCAACCTTACCATTCTGTGATTCTGTGATTCTATGAAATCTCAGCTTTACAGGATAAGAAGAAGACTCATTATTATACCAGATCTCTGTTGATTTTAAGAATTCTTTTCAAAGGCAGCATTATTTAAAATTCTCCATTTTGTAATTATTTGTACTTTAAAGGATCTTAATGTAGCTTCCAAATGAGCTGACATGGAATCTTGTAACACATAGAATTGCAGTTGCCATCAATTTGCTCTACCCAATATATATCATGTGCTCTGCCCTTGAAAAGGATTCTTCTCTTGGCTAAAATTCCAGGAAGCAAGGGATGCTAAAATGAATTGTTATCAGGAACAATTAATTCACTATGTATAAAAAGAGAGGAAAATTACAGAGGAATATGTAGTGATCATAACAAGATGTCAGTGAAACTTTCTTTTTTCCTGTCTAATAATTTGATCTAACCAAGATACATGATCATTCTTCTTGTTCTCCTCCCTGTTCTTCTGACTGCTAAACTCACATACTCATTCATGATAAAACTGCATATCTATGGTACATAAAGCAGAAATTCTTTCTCATTGTATTTCAGGCAACGTATAAGACACCAAATACAGAAAAAGAAAGCCCAAACCCCCTCATATTGCCATCTAGAAACTGCTTCAATTTAACTTCTTAAGTCAATGCAATGCATCAATTAAGATGATGCAAGATGAGTTCTGTGCAAGCTGAGTATGACATATATTTATGGATAAATTATATTCTGATCTTGTTAGTGTATGAAAAATCAATGAAGAACATTTAAATTAAACTTGGGTGAAAACACAATCCTAAATCAGGATATCAGCAATATCAGTCTCAGTAGCTGGTTAGAGCATGTGAAAGTAAAATTAGATTTCCAAGAAAGTAGGAATTTTTTCTTCTTTTAGTAAAAAGACCTGTTGTTAATACCACATTAACACAAGCTTTACTAGGCAGTAAAGGTACAATTGTTTGATTCTTAACGTTTCTTATAAACCACTTTGCCAGATATTCTCTTCAAATATCCACTTAGGCCCTGGCACAATCAGAACAAAATTGGTGGACAAAGTGATGCTAACTATACCTGTAGCTGCTGGTCGCAGCTATCCTCCACCTGAAAGAACTGGTGTAAGGAAGTGCAGCAGTTGAACTCATGCCAAGCATGTGTGGAAGATAAGACATGTCTTCTAGAAAACCATAGCAATCCGGTTGGTAGCTTTATTAGGAGTTATAATATAGGCAGTTATAGGAAAGAAAAATAAACATAAATACATAATGATATGATATATGATATGATACGATATGATATGACATGACATTATGTAATGACATCATATTACATAACACAACATCACATAACATAATATCATATCATACCATGTCATATGTCATATCATATCACATCATATCATATAATATCATATCATGGAATGTTATGGTATATTACATAATATTATATCATAATACATTCTACCACATTATATTACATCATATCATAATAGATTATACCATATCATATTACATTATAATACAGTTTATTATATTGTGTTACATTGTATTACATTATGTTATACTATGTTATATAATAAAATAAAATATTATATAATATAACATAACATAATGTTGTATTATATTATATTATATTATTGTATAGTATAGTATGTTGTGTTATAACACATTATATGATATTATATTGTATCATAACATATTATATGAGATAGTATATTATATTACATTAAATTATGTTATGTTATGGCATATTACATAAAATTATATAATATTATATAATAATTCAGTATACCCTATTATATTACAT
>VWZE01000049.1:71518-105123 GCA_013396675.1 Eubucco bourcierii
TTTCCCTTGTCCACTGTCGCTGTGACTTCTTCATAAAAAGCCACTAAATTTGTCAGGCAAGATCTGCCCTTGGTGCAACCATTCCTGGTTCCCACCAATCACCTCTGCTTTGTTTTCCATTTGCCTTAGCAGAAATTTCAGCAGGATCTGCTCCATGATCTTGCCAGGCACAGAGGTGAGGCTGACTGCTCTGTAGTTTTCAGGGTCATGCAGAAATTTCAGCAGGATCTGCTCCATGGTCTTGCCAGCCACAGAGGTGAGGCTGACTGCTCTGTAGTTTCCAGGGTCATCCTTTTTTCCCTTCTTGAAGATGGGTGTTACATGTTTTAAGGTTCCTGAGAGTAGCTCACACTCTCTCGTTCTGACTCTTGGGCATCTTTCATGGTCAATACTCTTTCTTTTTCAACCTAGGTCTGGTCTTGCCCTTTGAAAGGCCTGTGCTGAGATGCTCACTTGTACATTGGACTGTTGTCATTTTAACCTCTAATAATACATAAGCCAGAAACAGAAGAAGAGCTTCCTAAGACACCAACTCCACTGCCTTAAACCCTTACCATTTGATAGTGACACTAAATTACCCTGGCAGATCACGGCTTTAAATAGTTTTTATTTCTTTTCATCAGTAGGGCTAAAATCTCATCTTTTTAATTCTGTTCCATGTAGAGCAAAGTGCTGTTGTTGTTTTGAAAGAGTGGCTTCATATAAACCATCCTCCCTTTCTGTGCAACGTTGAAGAGATAAATATTTTATAGTTTTCTTAATCACCACAGGAAGAGTAATTGCAAAAGTTGAATAAAAAGGAGGGATGGAGAGGAAAAAAAAATGCAAATACTCATAAGTAGGTTTTCAAAGGCAGTTATGCATGATTCATAAGCTGAACTTAGAGAAAAAGAAAAAAGGATAAGAAGGGGGAAAAAAGGAAAAGAAAAAAGAAAAAAAGGAAAAGATAGAAGGAAAGGAAAAGAAAAAAGAAAAAGGGGGAAAAGGAAGATAGAGAAATTAAAAAAGGAAAAAACATTAAAAGGGAAAAAGGGGGAAAGAGAAAAAAAGGGGGGGAAAAGACAAAAGGAAAAAGGGGGGAAAAAAGAAAAAATGAAAAAGAGGAAAAAAATGAAAAAGGGGAAACAAAGAAAAAAGGAAAAAAGAGGGGGGGAAGAAAAAAGGAGTAAAGGGGGCAAAAAAGGAAATGGAGAAAAGAAAAAAAGAGGAAGAAAAAAGGAAAATAAAAAAAAAGAAAAAAAGGAAAAAAAGGAAAAGGGAAAAGGAAAAGAGGGGGAAAAAAGAAATAAGAAAAAAGAAAAAAGGAAAAGAAAATAGAAACAAGAAAAAAAAGATAAAAGGAAAAGTGGAAAAAAGAGAAGAAAAAAGGAAAAAAGGAAAATTTGAAAAAGGAAAAGAAAAAAAAAGATAAAAGGAAAGGAAAAGGAAAAGGGAAAAGAGAAAAAAAGGGAAGAAAGAAGACATTAAAAAAGGAAAAACATTTAAAAGGGAAAAAAGGAGAAAAAAGAAAAAAGGGGAGAAAAAAAAAAGAAAGAAGGGGGGAAAAGAAAGAAGGGGAAAAAAGATAAAGGAGTAAAAAAGAAAAAAAAAGGGGGAAACAGAAAGAAGGGAAAAAAAGAAAAAAGGAATAAAAAAAGGGGGGGGAAAGAAAAAAAGAATAAAGGGGGCAAAAAAAGAAAAATGAAAAAGAAAAAAAGGGAAATAAAAAGCCAAATCTCATCAGCATACTCCAAAATCTTGCATGGCAAACTTTCCTGGATAATATTGTTAACAATGCTGATCTCTCTCTTTCCACTGGGGCTAAAAGAAGCATGACCCACCCTGGGGTAATTTTAACTAAAGGGCACCACTTGAGAATTCATTTAATAATCTCAGTCTCAAGTCCTTCAGCCAGAGCCAGTCACCTTGTAATGAGTATTCACTTCACAATAATCTCCCTTTTCCCGAAAAATGGTATAAATGGAATTACAACACAATTGCCTCCTTTTATCTGATGAATGTGAAGCAGCAATATTGTGTTAGCAGGCCTTTTTGGAAGATATATTGGACTTTAATAAAATTTGATCAATGCATTTAAGTCAAATTGAATTATATGTAAGTGGATAGGGTTGACATATGTTTCAATATCTGCGAGTGATACATTATTCTCCAGTGGGCATAAAATTTAATGAAATATAAATACCCATTAATCCTCATGTTTCAACCAATCAGTCACCGTTGCTCCTGCCTGCTGTTAGCAGAAGCAGGCCCAGAAAGTCATCTGTTTTATCTAAGCAGGAGCTCCAAACTGGAAAGGCATCAGAAAGCTTGGGATTGTGAGAAGGCACAGAACAGGGGGGGAAAAAAAAAAATAAAATGTGCCAGCGCTTTTGTTGTTCTATGCTCTTCTAAAGGAGACAATGAACTGCTCAATTCTCTCTGTGAATCAAAATCAATACTAATCATTATCTTTCAAACTGGAAGAAACATAATTCAGAAGGGATATTTAAAAAAAAAAAAAAGTCATTAAAACTCCTTCATTCCTTCATTCCTTTTTTGATAGGTGACTTGTTATGGCATGGTTTTCATAGAATCATAGGATGGCTTAGCTCAAACGTCAGCGTTCAGCCCAGAATGGAATAGAATCATAGAATGGTAAAGTTTGAAGGGACCTCGAAGCTCATCCAGTTCCAATCCCCTGCCATAGGCAGGGACACCTCCCACTAGAACAGGTCACTCAAGGCCTCCTCCAACCTGGTCCTGAACATCTCCAGGGAGGTTGTCGAGCACAGAAGCACAGAACTTGGTCACATTCTGTGCTTCTGTGCTCCACAACCTCCCTGGGCAACCTGTGCCACTGTCTCACCACCCTCACTGCAAGCAACTTCTTCCTAACATCCAGTTTCAATCTCCACTCTGGCAAGGCTGAGAGCTATAGAACAGATATAAGAACAGTTCTATTGGAAGTCCCCAGATTCTTTCAAACACAAGGTGGCTATAAACTGAAGATGCACATCTGGTTAAGTTTTTCCAAACATCATTAATAGCTTTGCGTGGTTTTGAGCATTGGGTGCTCAGCTCAGCTCAGCACAACTTCAAACACAGCTGCGCCACAAAGCAACCACCTGGCAGTATTTGTCATTGTCCTCCTGTTCCCTTGCCCATGAAATTGCACCTGGCTGTAAGGTGACTGAGGTCTTGAACACTTTCTGGTAAGCTTCTCTCTGTCAGGCTTCTGCAGTTTTAACCTTTTGATGTATGTATCCCTTGTCTCTAATTTTTTTTTTCCTTTCTGAGCAGGTTATAACTTACATTTGATTACGACCTTGATCTTCAGAACTATCTAGGCAAAAGTTCTATGATTTTGGTAGACCCTTGACTTGTGTTGTAATTTGTGTTGGTAATAAATCAAGACCTTTGGAGTTGGGATGGGACGATATGGAAGCTTATTTTTATGCCTTTTAAACAGTCACCACTTGGAGATATAAAACTGCAAAAGGTAACCTTGATATAATTGTCATGGGGTGAACACACTGGGCAATACAAAACAAATTCTTTCCAGTGAGGGTGGTGAGACATTGGCATAGGTTGCCCAGGGAGGTTGTGACTGCTCCCTCCCTGGAGGTGCTCAAGGCCAGGTTGGAGGAGGCCTTGAGTGACCTGTTCTAGTGGGAGGTGTCCCTGCCTATGGCAGGGGGTTGGAACTGGATAATCTTTGAGGTCCCTTCCAACTTTACCGTTCTATGATTCTATTCCATTCTGGGCTAAATGCTGACATTTGATTAATGTTATTCCTTTCATTTCTGTGCCAGGCAACACAATTTGCCTATACAAAGTGTTTGCCACTAGCTGTAGTGTGATTGTTATCATGTACTTTCTGACATGTCAGTGAAATACTTCAACATATATGTGAAATTTTGTGTTTCAGAGGTTTTATTTTGGTTTTCAGTCTCTTGTACATGAAAGTTATTTTGCCAGTGTGAAGTGTGTAAGAAACAGAAGTTAGCTTAATGATGATTATTTCTAGTAAAAAAAGGTAGAAGCACAAATATAAAAAGCTATTTTAAGATGTGGTCTTAAAGCTCCAAGCTCATCTAGCCCAACCTATCAGCCATCCCTAGCCAGTCAACCAGACCATGGCACCAAGTGCCCCATCCAGGATTTTCTTGAACACCTCCAGGGACAGCAACTCCACAGCCTCCCTGGGCAGCCCATTCCAATGCAAATCACTCTCTCTGTCATGAACTCCCTCTTAACATCCAGCCTAGACCTCCCCAGAAACACAAGCTCTGAACATACAACCACTTGTGTATGCAATGTGACAAACCTCTAAAGCTGACGAGTTTCAGGGAGATGGTTAATCCCAACAAGTTACTGTCATTCTAAACACACGAAATCCATGTTTCTTCTGACCTGCTCAAAGTTATAATCCCTATTTCTAAAGGAACACATGAGCACCACCTCAGCTCATAGAATCATAGAATGATAAGGTTGGAAGGGACCTCAAAGATCATCTACTTCCAGCCCCCTGCCATAGGCAGGGACACCTCCCACTAGCACAGCTCACTCAAGGCCTCGTCCAACCTGGCCTTGAACACCTCCAGGGAGGGAGCAGCCACAACCTCCCTGGGCAACCTGTGCCAGTGTCTCACCATCCTCACTGGAAAGAACTTCCTCCTAACATCCAGTTTCAATCTCCCCTCTACCAGTTTAAACCCATTGCCTCTTGTCCTGTAATTGCAAGACCTTGTCAATAGTCCCTCCCCAGCCTTCCTGTAGGCCTCCTTCAGACACTGGAAGGCTACTACCAGGTCTCCTGGAAGCCTTCTCTTCTCCAGGCTACAGAGCCCCAACTCTCTCAGCCTCATAGCAGAACTACCTCTGATCATTTTCATGGCCCTTCTCTGGACCCACTCCAACAGTTCCATGTTCTTCATGTGCTAGGTGCTCCAGAACTGCACACAGGACTCCGTGCACCATGGCTGTCATTGTTCTCAGAGGCAATTGATGTGGTAGGCATCCTTAGACGAGAGAGGACCACATTTAATAACAACAGCGTTGTTTCTTCAAAACAAGTATGAATTATTACACACAGAGGAAACCTAAAACTAGAATGATAAGTGTTTGGGATACTTAACTTGCTATGAAAGATAAATTTCACTGTTCATTCAAGGTAAGATTGAAGGGTTTGAAGCTTTGGATATGATTTTGGCTGCATGATGGAATAAAAACTTTGGTTTCTTCTCTGTTTTTTGCTGTTCAGTTTTTCCTTGTTTGTTTTCACAAAATGCAAATGCCACGAACTCAATTAGTCAATCTGAGTAGTTTTATAATCCTAAAAACCTCATTGGAGTATAAAAGCCTTCTTGCCCAACCTGAAGTCCTAAATTACCTTCGCCTTCAAATGATGAACATGGTGAAAAGCAATTAGTGTTAAATATTAGTGTTTGTACATTGCCTCTGTAGATACTGATGATACATTGCAAAATCAGAAGTCTGCATTGTCTTCTGCAGTAAAAATAATTCAGACTCAACTAATGGAATAAAGTCTGAGCTGTGGGGGTTTTTTTATGGTCATATGAGATGACAGGAAGCATCTAACTGAACCCTACCCACTGAGAGCAGGCAATCATTTCTTTCCTGAGCAAGATATGAAGAATAAGGTCATGATTAAGTGTAGGCTACAAGAATTTTCTCCTTGATCATCCAGTATAGAGAACTGTAATATTTTGATTTGTTATAAAAGAGACCTATATTAGAACCATAGGCTGCACAAATACATCTTGCATTAAGTCTTAGAGCTGTTTTGACATCTTTTCTTAGATTCTCATGCTAGTATCTTGTTGAGTCCTTTCTGAAATTGATGAGCTGTCACGGCTGGAATAGATCTTCTAAAAATAAAGTTTGGTTTAAGTAGATATTCAATATTAATGTTAAAGCCAAAAAAAAAAAAATTGAAGTCAAAGCAAAATGAAATTTAAATAATAGAATGAAAGGCAAACTGATTTTTAAAGTAACACTTTTAATGCATTTCCCCCCTCTCACACACAGAGTACATCTTTCTGTATTGTTTATTGTGAAAAAAAAAATGTTAGTACTGCAAATCTTTACAGTAGTTGGCATTCCTCACATATTTGCAACTACCAAAGCAATAAATTTTAAGCAAAGAAATGTACTGATGCATTGGAAGATAAAAGGACTCTGGTTTGTACTGTCAAACAGTTTAGTGTTTATGGCTCATCAGCATCTATAAATATCTGACGGATTGTGATGGTTTGGGAGCTCCCTGTCCCCCCCACTATGGAGATCACCCAGGCTAGACTCAACCAGCTGGAAGTTAAGGACTGAAGCTCTATTTACAGCTTAGCACAATGTACAAGTAGAGATATACACAATAGACAGGGATAGTTACAGAAATATACAAGTTAAAGGTAATACAGAAACACAATCCCCCTCCCAGAAACCAGAGTCCCCAGAAGGGGCTCCCAATCACCCTTCCACCTTCTTTCCACCCCTCTGCCTTACCCCAGGGTCTGCCTTATGTGCAAGGTGAGTTTGGAGGATGGTCAAGGGGAGTTAGAAGCAGAGTGGTTAGTTGGGTTATACAGCAGAAAACCAAAGACACAGCAGCTCCCAGAGAGAGAGAGGTTCTCAGTGTTATCTTTGTTTATGCCCTTGTTTTTATACATCTCATCAAGCCTATGAGTGAAGCAGACATCACCATTGTTTGCTTTTCACAACCTATCATCTAATTCTTTTCATTAAAATATTCAAATTAGCCTCAAACCAGCACACCTGCTAACTCTTGCAGGGTTCTGCCTGCTAGTAAGTCTGATGAGTGCTGAGGCATCCCATGCAAAATGGAAGAACATCAAAGAGTGAGGAATGTTTAAATATCTTTTGCTACCCAAGCATTTAGATATACTGCCCCCATATTTAAATGCTAACTCTTGGAATATAATATCCTGAAGTGACTAAATGGGGTAAATTTGGGTTCATGTGCCCTGAGAAGGGTGCTAATTTTATTTTTGATCTTCTGTTTCTTTAGTGACTTCATTTGAATGTGAATGAAATGCAGAGAGCTCCTACTCCGTCTTTCTTCAGTAGCAAACGTGACCCAAGGGAGCGGTACAGAGAATGCAATCTCAATTGGTACAAGTCATAAATTTTTGCTTGTAAAGCCACAAATTGGGTCTTGTAATGAGACCTTGAGACATTTGTAGTAACAGACATCTGAAAATGTTGATGGAAATAATCCTGGACATGGTGGAATCTCCATGAAGCTTTGAAGATTTCAAGTATGGGTTTGGGCACCAACGTAGGATCAATGCAGGACCTGCACATCTGTGCTGGTTTGAGGCTAATTAGAATATTTTAATAGATAAAATTACACTATAGGCTGTGATAAGAAAACATGATGATGTCTATTTTACTCATAGGCTTGCTGAAAATTGTTTTGGGAAAAGAACATAAACATAGCTAAGGCATTCTCTGTCTGTCTCTCTCTGGGGACACAGCACAGCATCTGGGGCGGTGTAGCAGCTTCTGGCTCTGGCTCCTCTGCCGATTTTCACTAACCACTTTTCTTCTAACCCCCCTGTTCGATCCTCCTAACTTACTGTGCACATAAGGCAAACCGTGGGGTAAGGTAGAGGGGTGGGGAGAAGGTGGAAGGGTGGTTGGGAACCCCTCCTGGGGACTCTGATTTCTGGGAGGGGAGTTGTGTTGCTGTATTGCCTTTAACTTGTCTATGTCTGTAACTATTCCTGTCTGTTGTGTCTATCTCTGCTTGTACATTGTGCTGAGCTGTAAATAGAGCTTCAGTCCTTAACTTCCAGCTGGCTGAGTTCTAGTCTGGGTCATTTTACAAAGTGTGTGTGTGGAGGGGGAACTCCCAAAGCATCACAATATCCATCTTACTGATAATATTTTTTCCTAAACTGTGTATCCCTACGTCCTGACAGAATCAAAGGTAGTCTTCACCCAAAAGAAAAGACTCCCATTTGACATTTATGCATTCCAAAAGATTTATTAAACTATGCAAACTGAAAAGCTTAGGTTAAAACCCACTTCTTTCCTTGAATCAAAAAGCCACAACTTTTTGAGGCTTCATTGGCTCCGAAGCCACAATTAACTGATACTCTGTGCTTACATGTGTGATTTCAAAGTACAATCACCTTAAAAGCTAAGTGAATAATTTGCATTTAGCTTTGAAGAAGATCATAAACCACAGCCAAAAATTTCATTATAGCAAATTTAATGTTGTAGTGGCAAGAGCAGTTTGAGTTATATTTTTTTCCTAATACCTAATTTTGCATGTAATTGCAATAGATACATTGCACCTCAATAATGTTATAGTTAAGCTAAAATGTGTTTTCTTTTTATATACAATTTATATGGGACTCAATTCTTCTACACTTAATGAAGTTGCATAATAACTGTACAAATAGTCCCCTTGTAATACAGCATTCCACATCACAGCCATTTCGAATTAAGCAATGACTACACTTAGGATGCAATTAACGAACTATTACATTGTCTTATACTTGAACATACATCTTTTAATATCATAATTAATTAATTGTTTTAATGCAACGTTTAGGTTACTGGTTTTTTATCTTCTTCATGTTTCTTTTGGCAGGGATCAGGCTGGTAATTTTCCTTGGTGTGTGTTTACAAACTTCAGGCTAAATGTTGCAATCTCTTGCTCATGACCCTGAGCGCTTACTCAAGCACACTCATCATTGGTAATTTTCTTGTGACCGAATGCCTTGATCACTTTGCCATTTTTCCTCCAAGCACATTGGTGCTATGTGCTAACACCCACAATCTTCTCTTCATTTGAATTCCTCCATAAATGCTACTTCTTTTGTAATGACTACAAATCGCTACAGATTTCCCCTGGCTACATATGCGGCAAGTTGATTTCTGCCTTTCTGCTAGAATCCGTTTGGGCTTCTTTTTGGTTTGTGGGGGTTTTTTGTTTGTTTGTTTGTTTGGTTTGTTTTTTCCTGGTGTTTTGGTTTGGTTTGGTTTTGGTTGTTTTTGTTTCATTCACCAGCTTACCCAGTACAGTAGGCAAGAAAATTCCAGAGATGCTATAGATCTTGCACAGGGCATTGTCGGGAAACACCAGAATAGGGCGGACGTCAGGGACCGCTAGGTGTGGGGGGATAAATGATGTGAGGAGAGACAACTACCAATATCAATTTGATACATCTAAGATCACTCCTTTATTGCAGAAAGTCAGCATGTACTTATACAGGATAGACTATCTGGTCACACACTATTCATTCTCTCTTTGGTTACTGGCAGCTGTTCCCACCCTGATAAAGGCCTTCAATACCATCACCATCAGGCACTCTCTTTTGCTATGCTGCATCCTTGTTTGCCATAGTTACCTTCTACATAGCTACTTTCTTATCTTGAACGACTAGTAGCAGGAACAGCTGCACTAGACAGCTCTCACTCATTAAGAGAAACTTGGCCAGCAGGGCAAAGGAGGTGATTCTACCCCTTTACTCTGCTCTCCTCAGACCCCATCTGGAGTACCGTGTGCAGTTCTGGAGCCCCCAGCACAGGAAGGATATGGAAGTGTTGGAGCGGGTCCAGAGGAGGGGCATGAAGATGATCAGAGGTCTGGAGTAGCTCTGCTATGAGGACAGACTACAAGAGTTGGGGCTCTTCAGCCTGGAGAAGAGAAGGTTTTGAGGACACCTGATAGTAGCCCTCCAGTATCTGAAGGGGGCCTACAGGAAGGCTGGGGAGGGACTATTAATGAGGTCTTGCAATGACAGGACAAGGGGTAATGGGTAAGGTAGAGGAGTGGAAAGAAGGTGGAAGGGTGGTTGGGAACCCCTCCTGGGGACTCTGATTTCTGGGAGGGGGATTGTGTTTCTGTATTACCTTTAACTTGTATATGTCTGTAACTATTCCTATTGTGTATATCTCTACTTGTACATTGTGCTAAGCTGTAAATAGAGGTTCAGTCCTTAACTTCCAGTCAGCTGAGTGTAACCTGGGTGATTTTCATAGTGTGTGGGGAGACAGGGAACTCCCAAACCATCACAACCCCTCAGATGTTTATAGATGTTAATAAGAGCCTCCCCTCAGCCTTCTCCTCTCAAGACTGAAGAGCCCCAGTTCTCTTAGTCTTTCCTCATAGGAGAGATGTTCAAGTCCCCCAGTCATCCTCGTAGCTCTCAGCTGGACTCTTTTCAGCACATTCCTATCACTCTTGAACCAGAGAGCCCAGAACTGGACACAGTATTGCAGATGTGGACTCACTAGGGCAGAGTAGAGGGGAAGAATACCTCCCCTGGACCTGATGCACACATTTTTCTTGAGGCACACTAGGATGTCATTGCCCCTCTTGGCCACAGGAGCACATTGCTTATTAATTAGCTCCACAGCGATCTGATTAATTTATGAATCCTTTGCTATTAAAGATTTGTTAACTTTTTCTCTGAGACAGAAAACAAATTTACAAATATGTTAATTATTGACTAAACTTTGCTTTCAAGTTTCTGATTAAATCTTAAATGAGTGGCAGTATTTGAAGAAAAGAAACAGGTTTACCTGTGCCGTTGAAGACTGATTGACATAAAACTAAAACATACTGTAAACCTTTTTTTGTCCCTTTGGCTCAGCAGCACAGGTTTTCAACTATATGTTCCATTCCATCAGTCAAGAAAAACTAGTATCATGCCAAGCTACAGTTCACAGAAAACATGGTAAACAGCATTAAGCATATAGATAGGTCATGGTGGAAAAAGCAGGTGAATTCAAGTATCTTGGGTGTCTTGGGTCAAAGCAGTGTTTTGGTTCTAGCTAAGAAGAAATTTTATCTGTAGTGACAAGAACAAGCATTTTTCATTTTAAATTATATAATTGACTGTAAAATGAGAGAGTGCAGTGGTCATTGGGGTTTACTTTCTTTCATACCTTTGTTGGGGTGATACTAGCAGATGAAGCATTTTTTAATGAATATGACAATGTTAGTAACATGTGGTTTCAGAGGTGTTTCTGGAATTCAGGACAAACTTGACAAAATGGAATGACCCCTATTCCACTCAGTAAAAATGTCATGTGAGATGACTCTGTTTCTAAAATCTAAGGTGGCTTTAGTTTAGTATTCAGTGCCTTTATTAATAGGTCTTGCAATGCCAGGACAAGGGGCAATGGGTTTAAACTGGCAGAGGGCAGATTTAGACTGGATGTTAGGAGGAAGTTGTTTGCAGTGAGGGTGGTGAGACACTGGCACAGGTTGCCCAGGGAGGTTGTGGCTGCTCCCTCCCTGGAGGTGTTCAAGGCCAGGTTGGAGGAGGCCTTGAGTGAGCTGTACTAGTGGGAGGTGTCCCTGCCTATGGCAGGGGGTTGGAACTGGATGATCTTTATGGTCCCTTCCAACCTAACCATTCTATGATTCTATAATACCTGTAGTGGTCACTATATATATATAAATATATGTAGTGGTCACTATATATATAATTATATACTCACTTTTCTAAAGTGAAAATCATTGATACTTTCATTTAAGTCTCTTCCTTACAGAGCAACTTCTTCAGTGAACCACAGTTGGAAACATTATAGAATCATTATAGAAACATTATAGAATCCTTGATTACATTGGGTGATTTTGTGCTCCACAACCTCCCTGGGCAACCTGTGCCAGTGTCTCACCACCCTCACTGTAAAGAACTTCTCCCTAACATCAAAACATGCACTCTTCCCTTCCTGGCTCTTCTTAAATGCAGTCATTTGTTTGTTAGGTTTTACAGTTAAGCTTGCTAATTTTGGTAGAACAAATTGTCTCAGGAAGTTGAAGGTATTAACATGTTTGCATTATACTGAAGAGTGTATTACTGGAGGACTTCAAAGTTCTAGAACTCCTTTTCCTTGCAAATACCATACATAATTAGTCAAAGTACAAATAAAGCAAAACTACTGAGTTCTTGATTTTCCTATGAATTACTATTCCCACTCAGAAACTGCAGAGAGTCTTTATAAAGGCAATTTCATTATTCTAATAACTTTTTTGATTGCATTAAAAGATAATATGGCAGGGGGTTGGAACTAGATGGTCCTTGAGGTCCCTTCCAACCTTACCGTTCTATGATTCTATTATACCTTTTGGAGGAAATGAGCTGGAGTTGAAGTGGAAATTATTAGCTGAGATGGTTTAGAAGATCTTATTCCCTTTTCCTTTAAGACACAACAAGAAAAAAAAATCACAAAAAAAAATGTGAGTGAAAGTGATAGAAAAGATGTTAAATTCTGGCTTTGGTATTTTCTCACACTTTGAAGAAGAGCATGGGATCAGAAGAGCAACAGAATGGAAGAGCATAGGATCTTAACAGCCACTCCAAAATATGGTGAACTTTTTGAGACATCTATTTTTGTTTTGGTTTGTTTTTTTTCCCTCACTGAAAAAAAAAAAAAAATCAGTACACAAAAAGGCTTTTCTTAGGATGAACAAACAGGAAAGCAATCTCCTGGAAAAGAAGTCATAGAGAAGAAGTAAATCAGAACTGAAGGAAGAACAGAAACATCAGTTTTGTTTAGTAAAGGTTTGACATCTGGTTATATCAGATGATGTTGTTTTCTAAGTAATTCTCTCTTGCCTTATTCTACTCAATACATTCTCAGGAGTCAAGCCTCTGATCTGTGTGAACTCTCTGAACCCACTCTGTCAGTTCCAATAGCCTGAGCGTCCACCTTCTCTTTAATTTTCCATGATGTGTTCTGTAGTGTTGGGCCTCTCATCGACTTCCCATTTTATAGCCCATCCTTCCTACTTTGCCGTATTCAAAACAGGCTTTTTCAGAACCTTTCGTTTGGAAAGGCTGAAGTTGGAAAGGCCCAACTTTTCAGTGTCCTCTTATGTAAGGAGATCACAGGATCACAGGATGTTGGGGGTTGGAAGGTGTTGTGGTAGGCCTAAGCAGGCCAAAATAGGCCTATACATGTCCTGGCTTGCCCAGAGATGCTTTTCTGCTCTCCCTCCTTCTGTTTTGGGCAGAAGCAACCACAGGAAAGAGGACAAAGAACTTCCAGTCACTGAGTCTAAGGACCCTGGCCCTTTGCAACCTGTGGCAAACAAGGTACACACATTTAGCTTGTGTATGTCTTGTGTAAGCCTGTGTAGTGCCCTAAAAAGGGTAAAGTAAGTCTACGGCTTCACTGAATATGATCAAGCTTGGCTAACTGCCAAGCATGATCTTCTGGTAGGTTTTTTTTTGCTTTTAGGAGATGGTCATTGATTTTCTATGATGCCATGCATAGGAATGCAGCGATCTGCAACAGCACCATAGGGTGCCCTTGGTTTTCTCTCAGCCCTATCTCCTTGAGGTTTCAGCCTTTCCTTTTTGTCTTTGAATCTGCAATTGAATATCTGGGTTGATCCAAGACTACATAATGCATGTCATGATAAATTTGGGAATAGACTGAGGCACTCCTAGTGCATAGTGGTATTGTGCTGCTCTTTTCTAGCTCTCACTTCCACTTTCAAAACTTGATAGTCTGCAAACTAGCAACAGATCAGGTGCACTCTTTGTGCATACTCCAAGGTAGTAAAGGAAACTTAATATATGAGGAAAATCCCATTGGGTGTATTAAAGAAGGTTTCATTTTCTTGAGATGAAAAAGCTGCCCAAAGAGAAAATGAAACCTCAACTAGCACTTGCTTTGACTAAT
Source organism: Eubucco bourcierii (assembly GCA_013396675.1). Taxonomy (NCBI): domain Eukaryota; kingdom Metazoa; phylum Chordata; class Aves; order Piciformes; family Ramphastidae; genus Eubucco; species Eubucco bourcierii. The sequence goes on from VWZE01000049.1 coordinate 85,193, forward strand.
TATTCACAAATGCATTAAAATTACATCAATGTAAAAAACAAAACAAAACACACAATAAAAAAAAAACACAACAAAACCAAACTATTGTTGTGTTATTTTGCTGATTCCTCCAGTGAATATTTCAAAGTTAACTGAAGAATGAAAAAACAGTGTGCTGACTTTTTGTCTTCTGAGTGGGTACATGGAAAATTAGATTAAAAATCACCTTTCTGAGATCTGCCTTCAGACATTGCAGATTTGTTAGACCTTGACTGCTACCACAAACATGAAATTGCACATTTAGTTATCGCTTTAAGTGCCTCAAATAGGAGTTTAATTTTTTTGTTTAAGAGGAGAGCTACTGTGTAATAATTAAACATCAAATCACTCCTACAATGGTATTTACTGAGGTTTAACAACTATGTAATAGAAACAGAATATCTCTGTAGTTACTCACTTTACATAAACAGGCTTTTAATGATCTATGCAAATTCAGTTAATGTAAAAAAGATCCTATAGCAGCTCAGTAATTATATATAAATTAACATTTAAGGCTTTCCATTTAAAGTGTTGCTAGCAGTTTAATATTTCATCATATATATTCATATTGTGTGATATTATAATTTTCCTTTCTTCTTCTTCTGGAGAAGAGGAGGCTTCGAGGGGACCTGATAGTAGCCTTCCAGTATCTGAAGGGGGCCTACAGGAAGGCTGGGGAAGGATTATTTACAAGGTCCTGCAACGACAGGGCAAGGGGTAATGGGTTTAAAGTGGTAGAGGGGAGATTGAAACTGGATGTTAGGAGGAAGGTGTTTGCAGTGAGGGTGGTGAGACACTGGCACAGGTTGCCCAGGGAGGTTGTGGCTGCTCCCTCCCTGGAGGTGTTCAAGGCCAGGTTGGTTGAGGCCTTGAGTGACCTGTACTAGTGTGAGGTGTCCCTGCCTATGGCAGGGGGTTGGAACTGGATGATCCTTGAGGTCCCTTCCAACCTTAACATTCTATGATTCTATCATTCTATGATAAGTACAAGCTGGAATGCAGAAGATTCCACCTCAACATGAGGAAAAACTTCTTCACTGTGAGAGTCATGGAGCACTGGACAAGGCTGCCTAGAGACTTTGTGGATTCTTCTCTGGAGACATTCAAAACCCGTTTGGATGCATTCCTGTGCGACCTGTCTTAGGTGATCCTGCTTTGATCCTGCTTTGATTCTGCTTAGGTGATCCTGCTTTGATCCTGCTTTGATTCTGCTTAGGTGATCCTGCTTAGGTGATCCTACTTTGATCCTGCTCTGTAGACCACTTCCAATCCCTAACATTCTCTGATTCTATACCAAAGTACTGAATGATTTCTCAGTGTGCTCATTCTTTCCTGATGCATTTGCAAAAGTAAGAACTAAACAAAAAATGAAAACAAACACAGAAAAAGAGAAATACACCAAAATATAATTTCACTCGGAGTAGTGACAGTTAAAATGTGAGTTGTTTATTTTGACAATGTAGCAGATGTTTTGAGGTAGATTAAGATTTCATGAAGCATTTCTCTCTGCAAATGAAGTCATGCAGCCTCCTGTGCACTTTAACCAAAAAATATCAATACACAGCAAAGAGGCAGTATAGAATTCAGTGGAGGTCCACACAACAGACCAACCAAAATAAGGACATGAAACACAATTTAACTGTGTCTCACTGCAAGTCCTCCACTTGAAAATAACTCAGCTAATGACTGTCTCAATAGCTGGATCGGTCCTAAGATGCTGAAATCAGTTCCTTTCACAACTCTACATCAAAGAGTAAAAATTATTGTCTCTACCTTGGCACAAATGTTGAAAGACAAAATGAACTGACTGAAAAAACATCAGTTTGTAAAGCGTAACTCCATCCTCACTGGTAACATTGATTTCTACAACTGCCTCTGAGTTATATGATTTTTAAAGCTCTTAAACACCTTCTCTGTTTCTGGTTTGTGCCTGGAGATAGAATCTGAAGAGTAAAATCCCACAAGAAAGGTTCAATCTGAAGCATTTCCAAAACAGTCTGGGGAAAAAAAACAACAAAAAACCAAACCAACCAACCATGACTTCAGAGAGTTCAGGACAGCTTTTTATAAACATCAAAACATTTCTGTTCTGTTTACTGACAATTTACTCCAAGTGATTTGGGGTTAAGTCTTCAACAGTAGTATCTTAGGGAAATGACAACATTGGACTATGTGTAATATCTTGAGCATTGTGCATGAGGAATCAAGAATAAGCCCACAGAGTTACATTTCCATGTCAGGTAATCTACAACCTCAGTTTGTGGTCAATTAAAACAAATATGTATCTATTGAATTCATTATTTGTAGTGCTTGTCTCCTGTAATTATTTCCAGTTTCTATTGAGCTTAGCTGAGCATATGAAATGCTGGAAATCAAGTAACTAAAAAAAGTAAGCAGAGAAAACATATCTAGGTGTCAGGAAAACACCTTTTTTTTTTTTTTTTTTTTTTTTTTTTGTTTGTTTCAAAATAGAGTGTTAATGATATTCACAGGCTCACAGGGTGTCAGGGGTTAGAAGGGATGCAAAGAGATCATTGAGCCCAAACCCCCTGCCAGAGCAGGACCAGACAATCTAGCTCAGGGCACACAGGAACACATCCAGACAGGTCTTGAAAGGCTCCAGAGAAAGAGACTCCACAACCACTCTGGGCAGCCTATGCCAGTGCTCTGGGATCCTTCAAGAAGTTGCCCCTTGTGTTGAGCAGGAACCTCCTGTGCTGCAGCTTTCATCCATTGCTCCTTGTCCTATCCCAGGCAGCAAATGAGCAGAACCTGTTCTGCCTCTCCTGACCCCCAACCCTCAGATATTTATAAACATTTATTAGATTCCCCTCTCAGTCTTCTCTTTTCCAGACTCAAAAGCCCCAGTTCACTCAGCCTCTCCTCATCAGGCAGTGCTCCAGTCTCCTCCTCATCCTCGTAGCCCTCCTCTGGACCTTCTCCAGCAGATCCCTGTCTCTCTTAAACTGGGGAGCCCAAAGCTGAGCACAGTACTCAAGATGAGGTCTCCCTAGGGCAGAGTACAGACGGAGGAGAACCTCCCTGGATCTGCTGGGCGCACTCTTCTTAATGCACTCCAGGATCCCATTGGCTATTTTGGCCACCAGGGCACATTACTGTGTCATGGACATTCTCCACCAGGACTTCCAGTTCCCTCTCCACAGGGTTGCTCTCCAGCAGATCACCTCCCAGCCTGTACTGCTGCAGTTTATTATTCCTCCCCATTTAATCTGTGTAGTGATGCATTTGAATGGGTTGGCCAAAAGCAGTGTTTAATGTGCTTTTCTAATTCACATGCATAGATACATTTCTCTTATCATTGGTAAAAACAAAGAGAGGGTTTGGCAAAACCAAAATGTTGTTATCTCAGAGACAAAGTTGCATTTTCCTTTTGCAGAAGACATAATTCAAGTGCTAAAATAAGTCTTCTAAAGAGAAACTCTGCACATTTAGAAAAAGATCAAGCAGTGGTTTCTTGATTAGTCAGTAAGCATACATCTTACCTTCTCTTTATCCTTCTGCTCATCCCTCCCTGGGATAGGACAAGGAGCAATGGATGGAAGCTGCAGCACGGGAGGTTCCAGCTCAATGCAAGGGGCAACTTCTTGACTGGAAGGGTCCCAGAGTCCTGGCACAGGCTGCCCAGAGAGGTTGTGGAGTCTCCTTCTGTGGAACCTTTCAAGGCCTGTCTGGATGTGTTCCTGTGTACCCTGAGCTAGATTGTCTGGTCCTGCTGTGGCAGGGGATTGGACTGGATGATGTCTTTGGGTCCCTTCCAACCCCTGACATCCTGTGAGCCTGTAAATAATAACGTCCATAACTTTCAGATTCTTATATCTGAGCTTCCAACTCTGTATTGAGATAACCTAACAAAAATTACCTGGCAGAGCATTATTTCAAAAACAGTGGGAGCTGCACTTGTACATGTATTTTGAAATCAAGCCAGCATTACTTAGCTGCCTAAATGTGGATTTATAACTCTTTACCCTTAGGCATCTCAAATCTGTGGTCCCATCTATTAAAACATTCGCTACTATCAGGAGGAGTAAATTCACACTTATTTGAGGTCTGAATTTAAATTCCTCATCTATGGATTTCCCCCTTTCTTTCCTACCTCCCACAACTGTGTTTAATGTTTCCATCCAACTACTCCAACCCATTTTTAAACAGTACGCGAATGAACAAATAGTAAGCAAATTAATGTTAATATCCACTTTAATCTAAATGCTGTTTCTCAGACGAAATGTTGTTTCCTCTGCCTTTCAAAAAATTAATTAAGACTAGGTAAAAACTATGGCAAAACCCCCAAAAACTATTTTATACATATATACACACATATATATGCTCATATCTATAGCTATATACACACACTCATATATATATATACACACACAGATATATACACACACACAGATATATATACCTATATATATACTCACAGACAGATACATATGTATATATATGTGTGTGTGTGTGTGTATAAATATAAGTAAATATGTGTATACATATATATATTGTTTCCTTGCATAGCCAATATATTTTTAAAGGGAAAATCTGGATATTCACCTGATCTGTTGTTGCTTTTGTAATTGAAATTCTCCCTTGGTTGGTGGAATATTCAAGTTCAAGTCTTATAATTTGCAGGAGCAGGGAGCTCATTCTCCCTCTGTACTCTGCACTGGTTAGGCCACACCTTGAGTCCTGTGTCCAGTTCTGGGCACCTCAATTTAAGAAGGACATTGAGGTGCTTGAGTATGTCCAGAGAAGGGCAACGAGGCTGTGAGAGGCCTAGAGCACAGCCCTATGGAGAGAGGCTGACGGAGCTGGGATTGTTTAGCCTGCAGAAGAGGAGGCTCAGGGAAGACCTTCTTGCTGTCTACAACTACCTGAAGGGTGGTTGTAGCTAGGAGGAGGTTGCTTTCTTCTCTCAGGCAAGCAGCAGCAGAACAAGAGGACACAGTCTCAAGCTGTGCCAGGGGAAGTTTAGGCTGGAGGTGAGGAGAAAGTTCTTGCCTGAGAGAGTCATTGACTGCTGGAATGGGCTGCCCAGGGAGGTGGTGGAGTCAGCATCCCTGGAGGTGTTCAAGGTGGGTTTGGACGTGGCACTTGGTGCCATGATCTGGTCTTGAGGTCTGTGGTATCGGGTTGGACTTGATGATCTTTGAGGTCTCTTCCAACCTTGGCGCTACTCTGATACTGTGATTTGAAACAGGTTAAACACTTATTTTTGCTCTTCTAGTCATCAATCCAGAGGGGTGAGAACAGGAAGAAAGACGAATGTGTGGGTCATAATTTTTCTGTATATATAATCTGTAGTCCACTTCCAAACTGTTTAAGCCACAGTAATTAAAGAAAAACATAGGTTGTTTTTGTTGGTTTTTCTCCTGAAAGTGTGTAAAGGAAAAAAAAAATCCCAAACAAAACTCCACCAACATTAGACTGCATTTTAGCATTTAGAACATTCACTTGGGTTCAGAGACTTCTCTTCCAGTTACTAAATCATAGAATCATAGAATCATAGGATGGTAAGGTTGGAAGGGACCTCAAAGATCATCTAGTTCCAACCCCCTGCCATAGGCAGGGACACCTCCCACTAGTACAGCTCACTCAAGGCCTCATCCAACCTGGCCTTGAACACCTCCAGGGAGGGAGCAGCCACAACCTCCCTGGGCAACCTATGCCAGTGTCTCACCACCCTCACTGCAAAGAACTTCTTCCTAACATCCAGTTTCAATCTCCCCTCTGCCAGTTCAAACCCATTGCCCCTTGTCCTGTCAAAGCAAGACCTTGTCAGTAGTCCCTCCCCAGCCTTCCTCTAGGCCCCCTTCAGATACTGGAAGGCTTTTGCCATATAATATATATATATATTGTATACAGTATATATACAATATAGTAGAGCATAGTGTATATATATTGTATAGTATAGTATATTCGTAGTATATGTTATGTAGTATATATATATATACATAGTATATATAAAAAGTTATATCCTTTTTTGTACATTCTTTTCAATATAGTATTTTCCAGAACACGCTGAAGTACATGTCAAAAAAGAGAAAAGATGAACTCAGCTACTTACCAGAGAGAAACTATTCTAGCATTTGGCTTACAAATGAGTTAAGGCATCTCCCTGAAGCTCTGAGTGAGGTGAAGTTGAAATCGTCTTATTGCCAGGAAAATATTTCATTCCAAATTTGAGTTAATAAAACCTCCTTTAAGAATCTGTGGTTGACAAGATGCTCTGTAAGCATCGCTTTGTGAAAAAAACTCCGTTGGCTGTGTGTGAATCTTGAGGCTGTCTACACAACTCAACAATATTTCCTTCAAGACCATCTAAAAGTATCACTTTATAGAATAGCACAGGAATGGCTTCTTTTCTTCTGATGATTAGTACAAGAGTTGCTGATATGATACGAAGACAGGCTGAGAGAGTTGTGGCTCTGCAGCCTGGAGAAGAGAAGGCTTGGAGGAGACCTTAGAGTAGCCCTCCAGTATCTGAAGAGTGCCTACAGGAAGGCTGGAGAGGGACTATTGACAAGGTCTTGTAATTACAGGACAAGGGGCAGTGGGTTTAAACTGGCAGAGGGGAGATTGAAACTGGATGTTAGGAAGAAGTTGTTTGCAGTGAGGGTGGTGAGACACTGGCACAGGTTGCCCAGGGAGGTTGTGGCTGCTCCCTCCCTGGAGGTGTTCAAGACCAGGTTGGATGAGGCCTTGAGTGACCTGTGCTAGTGGGAAGTGTCCCTGCCTATGGCAGGGGGTTGGAACTAGTTGATCCTTGAGGTCCCTTCCAACCTTACCGTTCTATGATTCTATGATTCTTCTGATGGTTAGCACAAGAGTTACTCTTTTTCTTCTGATGGTCTACACTTCCCCAAATCGTCTACGATTTAATGTGATTAAGAAACTGACATTTTTTTCAGCAGTCTTCCCCACCCTCAAAAAATATTTTACTGAGTTACTGTATCATATTCTAAGATCAACAATAAAGTAGTGATCTGACAGCTAATTTTGCTGATAAAGTTATTATATCCTTAATTATTATGACGTGTTCAGACAAGATGTCATTAAAACGAACATTTAAGTACATTCTTCCTTTCACATGAGTAGTGCCAAATAAAATCATGTTGAATTGAGTGGTTTTGGTCTTGGCAAAATTTGTACAAATGTAATCCAATGTATTGCTTTTTATACCACGTGTTAATTTTTAAAAATGACAGTTAAATAATTAAATTGGAATGTTAACAGGAGAGGTTCTTTCTTCTGAGAAAATTACATTGCCATTAACCTCTCTTTGTGATGATGATTTACCCACAGTGCTCTCAGAGTTCTAAAATCCCAAGCTGAGTATAGAGTTTTAATTTTCACTTTGCAAATCTTGGAGCAATAAAAAAATTCAGGATGCTATTCCAAACTTCATCATAATTCTGTCCTATAACATGGAGATTTTAATAATGCAATTTATTTAACGGCTCAGTGAATTCTATACCAGTGTGGAACAGAGTCGTATGTGCTGAAGAATACCTAGCACAAATCTTTGCCTGATCTCCAGATATTTGAAACTCTTGAGAACCCAGAAAGCTTTGGTTTGTTTTTAAATTTAGCTAACTGTAAAGGAAAATATTCCCCATCTGCCCAAATTTACGCAGTGATGACGAATTTTATCTGAGTGATGAATTAGTGAGGAGATGACAATAGAAGACAAACCTTTTAATTTTAATTTTTTTCTTCACAAAAAGAACTTTGCCTAACTAAGGCTTATGATATGTGCCGAGAAACAAGCTGCAGAGCAATAAAAATGCTCTGTATAAATATTTACTCGTATAAGATGCTTTTCACTACAACTGTGCTTTATAGACCATGCAAGAATTATTCAACCAACAGTGAAATATCATCATCTCTAGAAGGAAACATCACAGTTTAACAGTGTGCATAAATGATACAAAGCAATATACAGTGAATTGAAAGTATTTAATACCTTTTTTTTTTTTCCAGTTATAACTGTAGAGAATATTTAAGCTGGCATAACGTATTTACTCAGATTGGACTTTGTCCAGGATGCTGCAGTTAACAATTTTAGCTCTTATGAAATATACCAGGGGATATTTAATTACCTCACTTGGTCAGCATCTTAGATTTATGTCTCGTGCACAGATAATACCTTCAACATCATCTTTAGTACAGCATTGATTCAGTACAGAGCCGGAATGAAGAATACCACCTACTGGGTGACCAATACCACTTCCTACAACAGCTGGGTTTTCCTTGGAGGTCTTCCATCCCAATTACACAGCAGGCCCAATCTTGCTTAGTTTATGAGATCTGACAAGATCAAAGCCCAAGGTGGTATAGCTACAGACTTACACTGTCTTGTGTATTTGGCTTGCTAGCAAATTTATGTCAAATGCATGTACCAAATGATTTCCAGTCAGATACGCTGTTGTGTGAGACTGAATGTTTGAAAGAGAAGAATTATTTCAAAACTAAAATAAACTAATAAATAAATAAATAAATAAATAAATAGATGAATATACTTTGCAACAGGCATAAAACCTCTGTCTTCTTCATTGTAAAAGATTGTTCAGCTCTATTCTCTCGCTTTGTCAGTAGAAAGGAAATAGGAATAGAGACCGCCTCTATTAAATGTTAGTAATCTTAGTGTTAGTACTTTTTCTTCCTTTGTCCACTATGCTTTTATACTCATGTTACAATAGCTGTTCAAAGCATCAGGACAGTCAGAAATGCAAATCACTTAGACTGCCTTGATGTATGTCCTTTCATACATTTGTTTCCTACTGGAATTGATACAGATTGCATTAGTCTCACCATCCACTGCCAAATGAATAGAAGGAAACATTATTCATTTTCCCTTATAATACCCATCAAAGGGCTGTGCTGTAAGTAGAGTCCACACATGCTCTTCTGCAGCATTTTAATTTAAAGAGGCACGTGTGGTTAATCATGTTGCAACAAACACGTTCACAATTTACTTGTGTGTACACTGTCCAGTGGCTGTCACTGGTGTGCCGAGCAGTCCTCCTCGCTAACGCATTGTCTTAGTCACTTAAGACAGTGTGCAAAGCCTAGGCAAGATCACTCTGAAATTTTGTGCCTTCTGGGAGTTGTAGTTGGGAGCAGAGCAAGAGTTGTGTAGTACCCAGATTTTACATATCACCATACACAGTGTCAGTCAGAGATGTGAAACTCTGAGGTAAAAGGAAAGGAAGAGTTTGTTTACTGGAGTCCAAGTCCTAAAGATGTAGTTCTCAGACTCCTCTTAGATTTAAGCCCTTGACTCCACATTCTTCCTTGGCCTCCAAGGAATCCATCCATCTATTATTTATCAGAATGTTATTTGCAGTGCTAGCAAATTACTCTCCACCCCCTGACACCATCCCAATGTTTTTACTAATGGCCTTTTGTGGAACCATCTTCTGTTCAAATGGTAAATAGAGTGAACTAACAATTCCAACCATAATTAAGTAATTAAGTACCAATTATTACACCCTATTGATAAAATATTCCCCCTTTCCCAAGAAGGTAGACCTTGGCCTTTAGTGTGCAGCTTTAGCATGTGAAACACTTCTCTGAACAAGAACATACTGGCACCCATACTCTACCCAAGTGTTTCTGTTAGAGTAATGCAGCTCATGGAGTCCGGACATGATGGCCTGGGCATGATGATCTGGACAGTAATTTTTTTCTAAACAACCTCTCATGTGGCTGTGATGATTATCACAACAGACTGAAGCAAACTACTTGGATATAGCAACAATGATGATTTTAGAGGACTATTAGTTAAAGAGATTCTGTTTCCATGAGTGGTGTTTTCCTATTGATAATGAAATAAATATAAATCATGCTTAGAATCAGTATATATGTGGTTTGTATTTACACAACTGGTTTTATTTTGCAGTCTCTTCTCCCATGTGCTTGAGTGTTCTGTAAAAGTCAAAGTTAAAACTATTTCCTTCTGATATCTCTCAAGATGTGCTCATCAAAGAAAGCAATCAGCTAACAAAATTACTTGGCAATACACTTATGATGTTTTTCTCTCCCTTCCTTATATATCAATATATATATTTTCACTTTGCCCTGTTGGACTTGCAGATGACAGTTTCAGTACCCTGATTTATATAATTTTTTTGTCGCAGTAATTACGTGCCTACTCCCAAAGTCTGCTTATGGTTCTAAATTGTTCACAAGTGACTGTAAGGAACTAGTGATGAAGTTTCTCTGTTCATTGTTTATTCCTTGTGGCAATGAAGACTGATTGAGAAACACAGATTTGGTATTTATTTTCAGTCTTGAACAGCATACTAATAAGTAGGTAGATTGACAGGTAGACTGATATTGGCAAGGCTAGGAGTAGGGAAAGATTGGTTGACAGGCTGAGTCTTTATGGTATACGCATGGTGATCTCCAAAGTAAGGTGTAAGCAGCAATTCCTTTAGTTTAAGTCTCATTATCCCTAGGTCTGTGCTTCAGTATTTACGGATAACAATATGTATATGTATATGATAGAATTATAGAATCATAGAATGGTAAGGTTGGAAGGGACCTCAAGGATCATGTAGTTCCAACCCCCTGCCATAGGCAGGGACACCTCCCACTAGAACAGGTCACTCAATGCCTCATCCAACCTGGCCTTGAACACCTCCAAGGAGGGAACAGCCACAACCTCCCTGGGCAACCTGTGCCAGTGTCTCACCACCCTCACTGTAAAGAACTTCCTCCTAACATCCAGTCTAAATCTCCCCTCTGCCAATTCAAACCCATTGCCACTTGTCCTGTCAATAGAAGACCTTGTCAACAGTCCCTCCCCAGCTTTCCTGTAGGCCCCCTTCAGACACTGGAAGGCTACTATCAGGTCTCCTCGAAGGCATGTTTATATGTATATGTTTATGTATATGTTTATGTGTATGCCTATATGTATGTATATGTGTATGTGTACATATATGTAAATAGAATCATAGAATCATAGAATGGTAAGGTTGGAAGTGGCCTCTAGGATCATCCAGTTCCAACCGCCTGCCATAGGCAGGGACACCTCCCACTAGCACAGGTTAATCAAAGCCTCCTCCAACCTAGCCTTGAACACCTCCAAGGAGGGAGCAGCTACAACCTCCCTGGGCAACCTGTGCCAGTGTCTCACCACCCTCACTGTAAAGAACTTCCTCCTAACATCCAGTCTAAATCTCCCCTCTGCCAATTCAAACCCATTGCCACTTGTCCTGTCAATAGAAGACCTTGTCAACAGTCCCTCCCCAGCTTTCCTGTAGGCCCCCTTCAGACACTGGAAGGCTACTATCAGGTCTCCTCGAAGGCATGTTTATATGTATATGTTTATGTATATGTTTATGTGTATGCCTATATGTATGTATATGTGTATGTGTACATATATGTAAATAGAATCATAGAATCATAGAATGGTAAGGTTGGAAGTGGCCTCTAGGATCATCCAGTTCNATACACAATATTTACAGAAATATACAAATAAGAGGTAATACAGCAACACAACTCCCCTCCCAGAGATCAGAGACCCCAGGAGGGGCTCCCAACCACCCTTCCACCTTCTCCCCACCCCTGTACCTTACCCCAAGGTTTGCCTTACGTGCAAGGTAAATTAGGAGGATCGGCCAGGAGGGTTAGAAGAAAAGTGGTTAGTGAGGATTAATCAGCAGAGGAGCCAGAGCCCAGAAGCTGCTAGATCACACCAGCAGCTCCTGTTAGAGCAAGAGCCAAAGAGAGACTGACTTATCTATTGTTTTGGTTAGTATTCCCAAACAATTCTTCAGCAAGCGTATGAGTGAAGTAGACATCATGGTTTTCCTTTCACAGCCTAGAGTGTAATTTTCTCCATTAAAATATTCCAATTAGCCTCAAACCAGCACACCTCATGTTGAGCTTTTCATCAACCCAGACTCCAAGGTCCTTTTCCTCAGGGCTACTCTCAGCCATTCCCCACGCAGCCTGGAGTTGTGCTTGGGATTTTGCCTACCCAGGTGGAGGACCTTATACTTGACCTTGTTGAATGTCATGAGATTGACCTGGGCCCACCTCTGCAGCCTGTGCAGGTCCCTCTGGATGGATCCCTGCCCTCTAGCAAGTCGACTGTGCCACACAGCTTGGTGCCATCTGCAAACTTGCTGAGGGTGCACTGATTCCTCTGTCCATGTCACTAACAAATATGTATATGTGTATGTTTATATGTGTGTATATGTATGTATATATATGTAGATGTTTATATGTATATATGGTTTTTTATATGTATGTGTGTATGTATGTATATATACACAGTGCAGAATTTCAGTTTTCATTCTTAATGGGGAAAATATCAGTGCATTTCCAAATCATCTGCTACACTTATTAGCACCCCTCCTTGTGTTTCAGGAGTTTCTAAACACATACCAGATCTTACAGCAGTCACATTTGGTTTCAGGCGCAAAGCTCAGTTAATGCTTAGAATGAAAGTTTTCTTTTATAGTGTACTAATAAGTCGCTACCGCTTTTTGTTGACGCCGTGTGGGAGATTTTCATTTGTCCATGTTATGAGACCTGTAGATAACATGTTTCAGATAAATGTTATCTTTCTAGTTAAAGAAGCTGGTCTTCAAGTGGTGATGGTTTTAAGTTTCTGAAGGGAAATATTTAGTCACAAAACTCAAGTAGGAGAATATTCCTAAGCACTGGAAAATGTTGGGTCACAAACCTCAAGTAGCAATATATCCCTAAGCACTGGACAATTATTCTTCACCTCAGATTTCTGTTTCTCTCTCATTTTGTCTGCATACTCAATCTGAAAAAAAAACATCTCTTTTCTTTCTGCTTCAAAAAGCTGAGATGTGAGAGGAAGAGCTGATTGAGAATCTGAATGCTCAACAGCGTAGGCCATAAAGTATCTTTGTTGGCACTCGTGAACTGAACTGGGACAGCACAGCTGGATCTGAACATTAATCCCTCAATAATTGATGATTAATCTATTAAAGTTTAATGGAGAGTTGATAAGTAATGGTCTGGCTGCCATGTCATTTGATTGTAAATATAGCAAGTTGCCTGGAAATAATTTTTTTTCCTTTTGTACATCAGAAACAAACATAGAAGGAGAAAGAAGAAATGAGAAAGCTAGACAGAGGGAGAAAATAAGCCTTTGGGAAAAAACTGGGCCAAGAAACCTCTCTGCATCATGGCAAGTGCAAACCATTGGTGCCAGTCTCAGGGAATCATTCATACAGGTAGACTTCCCATGCAAGCACAAGCACCTGCTTCGTTGCAGTTCTAAATTAGTCCTACTGCACAGCAGCACTCCCCAGTCTTTTGCAGTATATCAGGTAAGTGCTTTCATGAGTGCATGTTCAAAGCAGTAGATGGGATTTCAGACAGAAAAAAATCCCAAACCCAAACAATTGAAACAAAACTACTTGCATGAAACTAAACTACTTGTAATGATGTTTGGTTCTGTACTTGAGAAACTGTTGGGGGTGGAGGACTGCACACGTTATTGCAAAGTGGCTGTGTCCCAACAAGCTATCTAAGAGCTGCACTTAATGATCAAAGCATAATTTTAGGGAACTGAACACAGCATGGACACCACTTTGTGTACAAAAAACTTATCTTGTCTTCACAACTGTCACAGGGGACTTAACATGTGCAGGCACTGTGCTGTGCTGTGGTCTTCAGTCTCTTTTCAGCCAGCAGTACTAAGCTTGCAGGTGTCTGAGACTCACCAGTGTGGATGAGAAGGTGTCATGGTGGCTCTGAGCAGGCCAAAATAGGCTTATACATGTCCTGGCTTGCCCAGACATGTTTTTCTGCTCTCCCTCCCTGTGTTTTGGAGAGAAGCAACTGTTGGAAAGAGGACAGAGAACCTGGAGCCACTGAGTCTGAGGACTGTGGCTTGCCCAGACTTGTTTTGCACCCCATGGTACACAAGGTACACAGGGTTGCCTTGTGCAAGACCTGAGTTCTGCTCAAATTTGGATAAACCAAGCCTATGGTTTCACCTGATATGGTCAGTCTTGGCAAAATACCATTCTGATTGGCTATTCTGTGTCCAAAGGCCCGTTAGTCTCAGGGATGAGCAGGTAGCAGATAGCACAAGGTGCCATTGTATTCATGGTGCTGCTGCTGCCTCATTGCATCCTGAGCTATGTGGAACTCCACTACCAGGCACAGGCACCAGGGAGGTGGCGGAATCCTCTTCCCTGGAGGTGTTGAAACAACGCCTGGATGGGGCACTTAGTGCCGTGGTCTGGTTGATGGGTTAGGTGCTTGTGCAACATTGGTAGCTATTGTCTTACTCACAAGTGGAAGATGAGCATCACTGCATGCAACTCGTTAACATAAAATACAACCATTAAAAGAATAGGTGATCATTTCTTAGGTTGAAATAGGATTCCTTGTATCATACCAACTTCTGCCTGTCCAATCATAGAATAGAATCATAGAATGGTAAGTTTGGAAGGGACATTTGCCCCAGGATTTGAAGTAAAAAAACCCCAAAATAAAAAGCAAATGTATTCATGAATTAGTGACCTTTATTTTCATGATTTAGTCCTTTGCCTTATTTTTGTTTTATCTAAGTGCTGGATCCTTACCTCATACCATATCACAACATTAAGACAGTAAGATCATAGCATCATGTAATTGTTATGGTTGGAAAAGAACTCTTAGATTATCGCATCTGTTATAGGCTGAGTTTCCTCAATGTCCTGAGTTTCCAGGACAAGGGGCAATGGATTTAAACTGGCAGAGGGGAGATTTAGACTGGATGTTAGGAGGAAGTTCTTTCCAGTGAGGATGTTGAGGCACTGGAACAGGTTACCCAGGGAGGTTGTGGATGCTCCCTCTCTGGAGTTGTTCAAGGCCAGGTTGGATGAGACCTTGAGTAACCTGTACTAGTGGGAGGTGTCCCTGCCTATTGCAGGGGGTTGGAACTAGATGATCCTTGAGGTCCCTTCCAACCTTACCATTCTATGATTAAACAAAGAAGAACAATAAATATGCTTGAAGGGAAGGCCTGAATATACTTTGTCTGACTGCATGGAATCTCTAAGTAAACATGAAGTATGGCTAGGATCCAGTCTCCTAGACTGATCATCACTACCTCTAAAAATGGTACTTGATGGTTACTGGTGAAAACCAATGAGTCTGCACCATTGCTGGCACTGGCTGATGAGGGCTGGCTGCAGTATATACCAATGTGCCTGGTCCTATTATGTGCTGGAGAAGGGACTCACAAATAAATGCCCAGCCTTTTAATCAATTTTATGGCTACATCCAACTGTGCAGTATTAAACAGAGCCTGGAATGCTTTCACCAGCTTACATACAATAGAGCTGGTTCAGTGGTTTTGTTGGTTAAGGGTTTGGGTTGGTTTGGGTTTTTTTGGGGTTTTTTTTTGTTTGTTTGGTTGGTTTTGTTGTTGTTGTTTTTTTGTGTGTGGTTTGTTTTTTGGTTTTTTCCCCCACAAGGTTAATGCTCTAATATATTTAAAGCTGGAATAAATGTGCCTACATTTGTCTACATTATCAGGGTGATGTTTTATTCCAGAGGTCTGTTTTTGTTTAACTGAAGCAGTATTTCCTTGAACCATTGCCTAAACTCCAGTTATACTTATGTTTTTACAAGTGTAACAGTCAAACATCTTTTGTTCTTTCTACCTTAAGATCACAGAATTGTTTCTGTTGGATACTCTGAGATATATGATTTACAGGGAAAAAATGCCCTACATTTTCAGACACCCATAAACCAGACTTGGCACATGAGTTCTATCAGTTTCAGCAGCAAAACTGAGATGAGCATGTCTCAGTATAGACATTGTAATCATGGCATATATAGAATCATAGAGTCAAGCAGGTTGGAAGAGACCTCCAAACTCATCCAGCCCAACCTATCACCCTAACCTGTCCTAGTGGGAGGAGTCCCTGCCTATGGCAGGGGGTTGGAACTAGATGATCCTTGAGGTCCCTGTGATGGTTTGGGTGTTCCCTGCCCCCCACATTTTGTAAAATGACCCAGACTAGACTCAGCCAGCTGGAAGTTAAGCACTGAAGCTCTGTTTACAGCTCAGCACAATGTACAGCAGAGATATACACTATAGACAGGAACATTTACAGAAATACACAAGTTAAAGGTAATCCAGAAACACAACTCCCCTCCCAGAAATCAGAGACCCCAGGAGGGGCTCCCAACCACCCTTCCACCTTCTCCCCACCCCTGTACCTTACCCCAAGGTTTGCCTTATGCGCACAGTAAGTTAGGAGGATGGGCCAGGGGAGTTAGAAGAAAAGTGGTTAGCGAAAATTAATCGACAGAGAAGTCAGAGCCAGAAGCTGCTAGACCGCCCCAGATGCTGTGCTGTGTCCCCAGAGAGAGACAGACAGAGAATGCCTTAGCTATGTTTATGTTCTTTTCCCAAAACAATTTTCAGCAAGCCTATGAGTGAAGCAGACGTCACCATGTTTTCCTTTCACAGCCTATAGTGAAATTTTCTCTATTAAAATATTCTAATTATCCTCAAACCAACACAGACCCTTCCAAACTTACCATTCTATGATTCTATTCTATGATTGGACAGGCAGAAGTTGGTATGATACAAGGAATCCTATTTCAACCTAAGAAATGATCACCTATTCTTTTAATGGTTGTATTTTATGTTAACGAGTTGCATGCAGCGATGCTCATCTTCCACTTATGAGCAAAATAATACCTACAAATGTTGCATAAGTATTGGACAGGCAGAAGCTGGTGTGATGCAAGGAATCTTATTGCAACCTAAGAAATGATCACCTATTCTTTTAATGATTGTACTTTATGTGAACAAGTTGCATGCAGTGATGCTTATCTTCCACTTAACGAGCAAAACAATCGTTATAAATGTTGCATAATATTAGTGACATTTAGGGAAAAGGGAAAAAAGAAGAAAACAAACAGCATGTGAGCTCTCCATAATTAGAAAAGGCTTTGAAGGAAGTTGCTCCAGAAGGACAAGGTACGTCTATAACAGACTATGCACTTGACAAAGCCTGCAATGAAAATCAGTCAAGGGCCAACCAGGCTCTGTTGGAAAAATAAAATCTATAAACTGGCATCTGGGTTCTTCGTCTGCCAAGCTTGTCCCCTGAGTGGTTAAACTGTCTGGCTCCTGTGTGAGAACTGACAGGAAAAACAAACCAGAGGGGCCTATGTTTGACATCATCAGTAACACAGTAATGTCAGTTGCCTCTTCAATGGAGTATGAAGACTTCTCGACTCTCACTGATCACCTGTGAGACTGGGAAAAATGTCTGCTCTCAACATGCATCTGATTCTTTATCTCCCATAGTCTGAAATTGCCTTTGTAATGAAACCATTGAGACTTTACATGCATTTCACTGACTTTATTTTTTGGTTGTTTTTGTTTGGGTTGTTTGGTTGTTTTTTGTTTGTTTGTTTGTTTTGTTTTTATTTTGTTTTGCTTGTTTGTAAGAGTTAGTGCTTTACTTTGTATGCCAAATGCAATGGAAATTGATACTCTTCTTTATAAACTCCATGCTTCTACAGAGCTGTAAGCTGAAGGCTTGAAATCTCCATGTTCACATTTCAGCAGGGTCATCAAACTTCCAGGTTTCTGAAGTACTGAAGATAGATCAAAAAAGTTTGATTTCTTTGGAGTAGGAATTGAATTTCCTGGACCATTGTATGTAAGTAGTGACATGCTCCCATAAGCTTGTCCAAAAGTTCTCCATACCATGGTATAAACATAGAGTTTGATGTTACTGTTGGAAACATCTCTACCAGAAGCACTTTTGCACAAGTAAGATATTAATTTCATAGAATCATAGAATGGTAAGGTTGGAAGGGACCTCAAGGATCATCTAGTTCCAACTCCCTGCCACAGGCAGGGACACCTCCTGCTAGTACAGGTTACTCAAGACCTCGTCCAACCTGGTAGTTTTAATATCTTTTGTTCTAAAAGTTATAACTTCAAGGCAGAAAAAAAAAATGGCTGTAGTGGTTCTGGGAGTCACACACCTCCCTCCACAGTGAATTGACCCAGACTAGACTCAGCCAGATGGAAGTTAAGGAATGAAGCTTTATATTTCCAGCTTAGCACAATATACAAGCAGGTATTTAAAATATATTACAAATATTTACAGCTATATACAGAAATATACAAGTTATAAAGTAATACAGAAGCACAACTCCCCTCCCAGCAGTCAGAGTGCCCAGGAGGGGCTCCCAACCACCCTTCCACCTTCTTCCCACCCCTCTACCTTATCCCAGAACCTGCCTTACATACAAGGTGAGTTGGAAGAATCAGCAAGGGGGGTTTAGAAGGAAATGATTAGTTTGGTTATGTATAGGATCAGGCAGCAGCAGTGAATGTGTCCAGAGCTGGGGGGACACTGTCTTATCTATGTTTGTGTTCTGGTTTTCACATGGCTCAGCAAACCTGTGAGTGAAACAGACATCAGAACTGTTTTCTTTTCACAGCCTACAATCTAATTTCTCTCATTAAAATACTCCAATTAACTTCAAACCAGCACAATTGCCTTTCAATCCCTAATCTCAGAGGGAAAAAGGAAACTTACTTCTAACTTGGTTAAGGAAGTAATATAAACACTTACAATCTGCAGGTCCTACAGCTGTCATGGGCTTGTTTCTTGTTGTCTGTACTGTTGGAAGATTTTTTCAGTTCATGTCTCTGACTGTAAAGCACTACCTGATAAATTCAACTCACTTTTTTTTTCTTGCTTCAGCCCAGGACTTGGTGGGCTACACTCACACTGCAGGCTCATGTTGAGCTTTTCATCACCCCAGACTCCAAGGTCCTTTTCCTCAGGGCTGCTCTCAACCATTCACCACCCAGCCTGGAGTTGTGCTTGGGATTGTGCCTACCCACGTGCAGGACCTTACACTTGGCTTTGTTGAATTTCATGAGGCTGGCCTGGGCCCACCTCTCCAGCCTGTCCAGGTCCCTCTGGATGGATCCCTGCCCTCTAGCAAGTCGACTGTGCCACACAACTTGGTGCCATCTGCACACTTGCTGAGGGTGCACTCCATTCCTCTGTCCATGTCACTGACAAAGATGTTAAACAGCACTGGTCCCAGCACTGACCCCTGAGGGATGCCACTTGGCACTGGTCTCCAGGTGGACATTGTGGATCACCGCTCTCTGCATGCAACCATCCAGCCAATTCCTTACCCAGCAGTGCTCCACCCATCAAGTCCATGTTTTTCCAATTTGGTGACCAGGATGTCATGTTGGACAGTGTCAAATGACTTATGATTCAAAGGCAGGACCCAGCATTTGGTCTTGCTGAGTGTCAGACAACTGGCCTTGGCCCATTGGTCCAGCCTCTGTAACCTCCAGTAGATTGACACTCACACCCAACTTGATGTTGTCTCCTAACTTATCAAGGCTATAATTAACCATCTTGTCCATATGACTGACAAAGATCAAAATGAACTTTACTGAAGTCTAGGTAGACAAGATCCACAGCCTTTTCCTCATCTGCTAAGTAAGTCACCTTATCACAGAAGGACCTGTTTCTTATAGATGAATGCTGGCTGGGTCTGATCCTACATGTCTCTCTGGTCCATCTACAGGTTGTAACAGATGGGAGAAGGACTTAGAGTAACACTTCAATAGGCAGCAGTGAGAGACACCAGCACTTGCTGAGTGCTTTGCTGCTTTCACTCAGCTGCTGAGTACTGCAGCAAACTTGCTGAGCAGACTCTGTCTGTCTGTCTGTGCCCTCAGCAGTGTCATTGATGGAGATACCAAACAGCATCAGACCCAGCACTAATCCCTGAGGGACTCCACTGGTTACAGCTCTCCAGCTGGATCTGACACCACTCAGCACCACTCTTTGAAGTGGATATGTAAATTATTATCATTAACTGTGAACTCTGAAGCCAGGACTCTC
>VWZE01000049.1:111121-130448 GCA_013396675.1 Eubucco bourcierii
TTTTTCCTTTTTTTTTGGAAATGGGGGTTATGCTTCCCCTTTTCCAGCTGGTGGGAACTTCACCAGTGTGCCATGACTTTTTATATATGATGGAATGCAATTTAGCAGCTTCATTTGTCAGTTCCCTGTGGATGGATCTCGTCAGATCCAATGGACTTGTGCACCTTCAGATTCTTCAGGTGGACTTGGGCCTGATATACACTAACAGTGGGAGACTTTCAATTTTCTCAGTTCCAGCTTTTGCCTTCTGTAACTTGGGTGGTGTGGTTTGAGGCCTTAGAATCATAGAATGGTAAGGTTGGAAGGGACCTCAAGGATCATCCAGTTCCAACCCCCTGCCATAGGCAGGGACACCTCCCACTAGTACAGGTTACTCAAGACCTCATCCAACCTGGCCTTGAACACCTCCAGGGAGGGAGTAGCTACAACCTCCCTGGGCAACCTGTGCCAGTGTCTCACCACCCTCACTATAAAGAACTTCCTCCTAACATCCAGTCTAAATCTCCCCTCTGACAGTTCAAACCCATTGCCCCTTGTCCTGGCGTTTCAAGACCTTGTCAATAGTCCCTCCCCAGCCTTCCTGTAGCCCCCTTCAGATCCTGGAAGGCTACTCTAAGGTCTCCTGGAAACCTTCTCTTCTCCAGGCTGCAGAACCCCAACTCTTTCAACCTGTCCTCACAGCAGAGCTGCTGCAGCCCTCTGATCATCTTTGTGGCCTCCTCTGGACCTGCTCCAACACTTCCATGTCCTTCCTGTGCTGAGGGCTCCAGAACTGCATACAGGACTCCAGGTGAGGTCTGACAAGAGCAGAGCAAAGGGGTAGTCAGTGAAGTATTCATTGAGTACCTCAACTTTCTCCTTATGCAGGGTGACACACCTATAGAAGCTTTTCTTGCTGCCCTTGCTGCCCCGGGTCAGATTTAATTCTATCTGCTCTTTGTCTTTCCTGACCTTGTCTCTGGCTAATCAGGCAATTTATCTGTATTCCTTCCAGGATATTTGCTCTTGCTTCCATCCCCTTCTAGGGAAGGAAACTCTGCCAAAGAGTATCCAGGAACATCCTTTTCATCCTTGAAGACCACTTGGCATTTTTGCCTGCTTTTCTCTTTCTTGGGACACTTCACTCCTGGGCTTAGAGGAGGTAATTTTTAAATATTAACTAAATTTGTTTAGCCCTTCCTCTTCCAGGACTTTATCCTATGGCACTCCCCTTAACAGATCTCTGAAGAGACTGAAGTCTGTTCCTTTGAAGTGCAGGGTAGTGAGCTCAATGCTCCCCTTCCTTGTTGCCCTAAAGATCCTGATGTCCACCATTTTATGGTCACAGCAGTCAGGCTGGCATTTGAGTTCCACATTCCCTATCAATCCTTCCCTGTAGGTGAGAACAAACTACACCTTTCCTTGTCAGTTCTTCAGTCACTTGTAAAAGAACATTTTCAACAACTTTTAAGTGGGTTGCTGTTCAGTATCTCAGTGTGCCATGACATTACTAAAAAGGTCTGAATGAAGAAAAAAAAATACAGGCCATTTTTGTTATTTTATTAAACCTACATTACTGGAGCACAGCCCTGTGAGGAGAGGTTGAGGGAACTGGGGCTTTTTAGCCTGGAGAAGTGGAGGTTCAGGGCAGACCTCATTGCTCTCTATAAGTCCCTGAAGAGAGGTTGTAGCCAGGTGGGGTTAGACTCTTCTCCCAGATAGATGGCAACAGAAGGAGGGGACACAGTCTCAAGTTGTGCCAGGGGAGGTCTAGGATGGATGTTAGGAGGAAGTTCTTGCCAGAGAGAGTGATTGGCATTGGAATGGGCTGCCCAGGGAGGTGGTGGAGTCCCTGTCCCTGGAGGTGTTGAAGCAAAACCTGGATGGGGCACTTTGTACCATGGTCTGACTGGTTGACCTAGGGCTGGGTGCTAGGTTGGGCTGGATGAGCTTGGAGGTCTCTTCCAACCTGATTGATTCTATGATTCTATGATGAATGTAAAACCACTGCACTCAGGCTTCAGGGTACTTTTAAACCAAACTTTTGAGGAAATTTTCCACATACTTGAATCATCACTTTTGCAGAAAATCAAAATCAACATGTAAACCAGAGTCATAGTCACAGGCATATCACAGTCATACCTGGGTGCAGATAGGTTTTCAAACATCCTTATCATTGAAACCTTCAAGATGTAAAGCTGCATATTCTCATTCTATATTCCCCATTGTGCAGTCTTTTATTTCTGGCAGTAGCTTTTGATGACTTTTAGCAGCATGCTGTGGTACTATCATAATAGCCTATTAGAATATGGAAGAATCCAATACTGTATAAACATTTTACTGTTACCTTCTCTTCTTGTCTTTTATTATTATCAAATATTTCTAATCTGTTGTGCTTCTGGACTTGTTCCAGCATGATGGTCTTTTAAAGCACATTTTTTCACAGGTAACAAGTAGCTGTATTCCTCTCTCTGGTGTCCAGCCTGAAACCCTGAAATCTTGTTCACAAAGGCACCATGGAAACACAAAGGATGTTGATGCCTGTAGGAGCTGTGCTTTGACCATTTAGATAGTCTATACTTTGAACTCCCTATTTCATGCAACAGCTAAATACTCTGCTGAAATAGGTTGCAGTTGTGGGGAGCAGCCAAAAGTGTAATTTTCACTCTCTTATTTGCCTGTACCTCAACTTCTCTCATGTAGCATCAAAACAGCGATCCCAGTTCTTTCACAAAAGTTTTGTGAGTATAAATTAATTAGCCTATGCCAAATTAAGATAAATTAATTTGTATGGTGAGGAATGCCATGGAAAATGCTCACGAGGAAAGTAATAATTTTATATTCAAGAAGGGCTTGAGTTAAAGCTGTGTGAAGAATTGATTTTTCACTTCATTGGCTGACCTGAAAAATTGTGGAAAAAATCAATTCTGGACCAACCTGAAATGATTTTCTCTCATTTTTCTCATGGGACCATAAAGATGGGAGGTAATATATATGTTTTGACTCAGATAAAACTTTAAATTTGTCTAGAAGTGAAATATTCCATTGTCATTTCAATTATTTATATCTTTAACAAATTGCAGGTAGGTGTTGTTAAGGAAATTATCCCTTCATGTCTAATCATTGAACAACTTATTTTGAAAATAGAGTAAGAAGTGTTGGAGTTTCCTTCCTTCCTTCCTTCCTTCCTTCCTTCCTTCCTTCCTTCCTTCCTGCCTTTCTTTCTTTCTTCTTTCTTCTTTCTCTTTCTTTCTTTCTTTTTCTTTCTTTCCTTCCTTTCTTTCTTTCTTTCTTTCTCTCTCTCTCTTTCTTTCTCTCTCTCTCTTTCTTTCTCTCTCTCTCTTTCTTTCTCTCTCTCTCTTTCTTTCTCTCTCTCTCTTTCTTTCTCTCTCTCTCTTTCTTTCTCTCTCTCTCTTTCTTTCTCTCTCTCTCTTTCTTTCTCTCTCTCTCTTTCTTTCTCTCTCTCTCTTTCTTTCTCTCTCTCTCTTTCTTTCTCTCTCTCTCTTTCTTTCTCTCTCTCTCTTTCTTTCTCTCTCTCTCTTTCTTTCTCTCTCTCTCTTTCTTTCTCTCTCTCTCTTTCTTTCTCTCTCTCTCTTTCTTTCTCTCTCTCTCTTTCTTTCTCTCTCTCTCTTTCTTTCTTTCTTTCTCTCTTTCTTTCTCTCTTTCTCTCTCTCTCTCTTTCTTTCTCTCTCTCTCTCCCTTCCTTTCTTCCTTCCTCCTTTCCTCAATTCCTCCCTTCATCTCTTCTTCCCTCCCTTCCTTCCTTCCTCTCTATTAGTCTGCATTAGTCAGACATGATCTGCCCTTGGTGAAGCCATTGCTGGTTCCCACCAATCACCTCTGCTTTGTTTTCCATTTGCCTTAGCAGAGCTTTCAGCAGGATCTGCTCCATGACCTTGCTAGGCACAGAGGTGAGGCTGACTGCTCTGCAGTTCCCAGGGTCATCCTTTTTTCCCTTCTTGAAGATGGGTGTTATGTTTGCCCTTCTCCAGTCAGCAGGAACTTTGCCACTCTACTATCACTTTTCAAATATGATGCACAGCGGTTTAACATCTTCATCTGCTGGTTCCCTCAGGACCTCTGGGTGGATCTCGTCAGACCCCATGGACCTATGTATGCTCAGATTCCTTAGGTGCTCATGAACGTGATCTGCAATTATAGTAATAACACCAAAAATCCTTACTTGCAGCACAGTACTTACACTATCCACCAATGCAAAAATGTCTTGTATAATGCTCTGTGAAGCTACTGGTCAACCAATATATCTGATAGAGAGACTTTGATCTGCAGTTCTAGATGATGTATGAACTTTCTGTATGACCTCTGTATCAGACCTGTTGGAGTCAGGGTGACTTCAATCTGGAAAAATTAACCCCCAGGCTTATGATGGGGGCCTACAGGAAGGCTGGGGAGGGCTATTGACAAGGTCTTGTAATGACAGGACAAGGGGCAATGGGTTTGAACTGTCAGAGGGAAGATTTAGACTGGATGTTAGGAGGAAGACCTGTGCCAGTATCTCACCTTCTTTACAGTGAGGGTGGTGAGACACTGGCACAGGTTGCCCAGGGAGGTTGTGGCTGTTCCCTCCCTGGAGGTGTTCAAGGCCAGGTTGGATGAGGCCTTGAGTGACCTGTGCTAGTGGGAGGTGTCCCTGCCTATGGCAGGGAGTTGGAACTAGATGATCCTTGAGGTCCCTTCCAACCTTACCATTCTATGATTCTATGGTATTGGTAAATGAGTCTAGTTTCAAACAAATGATGTAAATATGCTAGGAAATATGCTTTAAACAATGGATGGGCGAAACAAAACACTGAATAGCTGCTACTTAACGAGCACCATCTTCAATTTTTGCCATATGCAATATGTGCTATCAGAATGTGCATCAGGAATATGAAATGAGCAGCACAGGCAACAGTGCAAAAGAACTCAGAAAAGAGATGTATTTCAAAAAATTCCTCCTGTCCTGTCCAATTGTGGCATTTTCTGTGGCAGGTTATTAGAAATTCTTTAGGGTTTGTCAGCTCCTTCTCAAATTATGTGCCAGCAACACAAGCTTTTAGCTTCTCTGGGTTTTGGTACAAAAGAACTTTTTCCTAATACTTGGAAAATCAGTCTGTATTGGGTTTGGCTGAGCTGGAGTTAATTCTCCTCAGAGCATCTTTCTAGTCCTGTGTTTTGCAGTGCTGCAGCTGGGTGTTGATAACACAACAGTCTTTTGGCTACTGCTGCATGGCCACCCAGGTTGTGCTTTTCCAACATTTCCCCAACCCAAGAGTATGCTGAGGGGTGGGCAAGATCTTGGGAAGGGACACAGTTGGGCCAGCTGACCCAAAGTGACCATAGGGGTATTCTGTGCCATATGATGTCAGCCATATGCCATGCCATATGCCGTCACACTAAATGAAAGAAAGAAGTGTGGAGGTATTTGTCCATGGCATCTGTCCTCCAGACCAACCACTCCACATGTTAGAGCGCTGACTGACCACCATCTAATGATGGGAGGTAGAGAATGACATCTCTGTTTGCTTTTTTCTCTGTGCTTTTGCTTCACATTATTTGATTCCTTCTATCTTATTACAGATCTTTTGTTCTTTTTTCTCCTCTCCCCTGTCCATTTAAGAAGGGGAGTGATAGAGCAGGTTTGGCAGGCACTGGGGCCAGGGCCAGTTTGGACAAGGCCTTGAGTAACCTATACTAGTGGGAGGTGTCCCTGCCTATGGCAAGAGGTTGGAACCAGATGATCAGGTTGCCCAGGGAGGTTGTGGATGCTACCTCCCTGGAGGTGTTCAAGGCCAAGGGGTGGGCAAAATCTTGGGAGGGGACACAGTTGGGCCAGCTGACCCAAAGTGAGTAAAGGAGTATTCCATGCCATATGATGTCAGCTTAGATATATATACTAAGTGAAAGAAGGAAGTGTGGGGATAACTGTTCTGTTGGCCCATGCTCTGTGCAGAACCCTGCTCCCTGGGAGTGACTGAACATCATCTGTTGGTGGGAAGTAGAGAATAACATCTGTTTGCTTTTGCTTCCATGCATGGTCTTTGCTTGTGTTTTGCATTATTAAATTGCTTCTACCCTATTACTGCCCTTTTGTTCTTCTGTCCCCTCTCCCTTGTCCATCTAAGGGGAGTGAGAGAGCAGCTTGGGTGAGCAACTGGCCTCCAGCAAGGGCCAAACCACCATAAGTCAGCTCTGTAAAAAAGTCATCACTGGGTGAAAAGGAAGGGTCTTGAGGTCTGTGGTGGTATCAGGTTGGAGTTGATGATTTCTTCCAACCTTGGTGGAAAAAAAAAAAAACAACAAAACCCAAAAAAAAAAAAAAAAAAACCAAAACAAAACCCCAAACCCAACAAACCAAAAACCCAAAACCAACCCAAAACCAAAAAAACCCACATCCTAAGCTTAGAGCTGTGCACCTATCCAACTACTGCACGGAAGGAACTGGGATTATTAGGCAGGACACAAAAGATTTGGAATTGATAAATATATTTAAAGTGATGAAACTGTAAGAAGGCATCCCCAGCTTTGCAGACAGATGTGATTATTTACTTTCAAAGGCTGCAAATAAGTTTTCAGTATAATCTGATTTAGCACCAACTCCACTCTCAAACCACTAAAAAAAAAAATCACAAGCAAGATCTGCTCTTCTCAAAATTAGCTAGTTAGGGTTTTATGGCCTGCTGAATTGACTCAGAAAACCATGTGTTTAAAGCTCTTTTATTCCCAAAACCATTTAACATTTATATAATCTTTTTCTACAAAGCAAATCCAGTATTTTATGTGAGTTCCTGCAGAGAACACTAA
Organism: Eubucco bourcierii; assembly: GCA_013396675.1. NCBI lineage: Eukaryota > Metazoa > Chordata > Aves > Piciformes > Ramphastidae > Eubucco > Eubucco bourcierii. The sequence goes on from VWZE01000049.1 coordinate 117,905, forward strand.
TTGTCCATGAACTGGTATTTACATAAATATTTATAATAAAAAAAAATTAGATGGTGGTTTACTGAAGGCTATAATGGGATAAGTTGAAAGAACCTCAGAATTCACTTTAATTGGGTTCAGGAATAACAATCTTAACAAACTCCCTTCTCTTTATTTAACTCACTGGCTTAAGAGTCAGAAAAACTGACTTGCCCTGGCAGGCTGACCTTGAACATCCATATATATATGTATGCGTACATATATATATGTTATATCCATATATTATATGTTGGCCTCGAGTACAAACCCTATGAAGAGAGGCTGAGGGAGCTGGGATTGGTTAGCCTGCAGAAGAGGAGGCTCAGGGGAGACCTTCTTGCTGTCTACAGCTACCTGAAGGGTGGTTGTAGCTAGGAGGAGGTTGCTTTCTTCTCTCAGGCAAACAGCACCAGAACAAGAGGACACAGTCTGAAGCTGTGCCAGGGGAAGTTTAGGCTGGAGGTGAGGAGAAAGTTGTTGCCTGAGAGAGTCATTGAGTGCTGGAATGGGCTGCCCAGGGAGGTGGTGGAGTCAGCATCCCTGGAGGTGTTCAAGGCGGATTTGGACGTGGCACTTGGTGCCATGGTCTGGTCTTGAGGTCTGTGGTAATGGGTTGGACTTGATGATCTTTGAGGTCTCTTCCAACCTTGGTGAGACTGTGAGACTGTGATATTATATGTTAGATCCATATATATCATATATATATAAAATTTCTGACCTTTTCTTTTGATTATCTTAGACTTTCCTTCCTTCCAGATGACAAATGAAAAGCAGATTGAGGAGCAGACATAACACTTCTCCTGTCACACGGGTGATTTCTAAATAGCTCAGAAAAAGGATCAGATCTTTTAATATCAATTTTCCATTGATTCCCACTTCATACAAATCCCAGCCACAAACTCTTATTCACACTTAGTGTACATGAGACTGTCTCATTACCACTTCAGTTTCTTTGTCATTAGAATTTGAAAGTTTTTTGTTCCAGTGGTCTTCCTACAACTAACAATAAGTTTTAATTAATATCATACCTTGTGAAACCACAATTCCAGTAATTTCCATGCAAGACAATAATGCATAAATTACATCTTGGAGCATGGTAGCACTGTATGTGTCTTTTGAAGAGAAACAGCCTCAGGACTTTTAACAGCATTGTAGCAAAAATCTCCTTTTTATACTTTGATTTGTTTTCGCCAACTTCATATAAAAAATCCTGGGAGAAGCTCAGAAGTAAAAAAAAAAGATAGTTTCATTTTCTTGTAGCCTTCCATCTAACAGAGACCTAGAGTTCTTTTGGGAAGAAAAGAACAACCAAACAAACAAACAAGCAAAAAGAAATAATAACTTCATTAATAATGACTTAGTACTATGTGCAGTTCTGGGGCTCTCAGCACAAGAAGGACATGGAACTGTTGGAGCCAGCCCAGAGGAGGCCACGAAGATGCTGAGAGGGCTGCAGCAGCTCTGCTCTGAGGACAGGCTGAGAGAGTTGGGGCTCTGCAGCCTGGAGAAGAGAAGGCTTCCAGGAGACCTTAGAGTAGCCTTCCAGTATTTGAAGGGGGCTATAGGAAGGCTGGGGAGGGACTATTGACAAGGTCTTGTGATGCCAGGACGAGGAGGAATGGGTTTAAACTGTCAGAGGGGAGATTGAAACTGGATGTTAGGTAGAAGTTGTTTGCAGTGAGGGTGGTGAGACACTGGCACAGGTTGCCCAGGGAGGTTGTGGAGCACAGAAGCACAGAATGTGATCGAAGATCACATCCTGTGCTTCTATGCTCCACAATCTTCCTGGAGATGTTAAAGGCCAGGTTGGATGAGTCCTTGAGTGACCTGTTCTAGTGGGAGGTGTCTTTGCCTATGGCACAGGGGGCTTGGAACTGGCTGAGCTTTGAGGTCCCTTCCAACCTAAACCCTTTTTTTTAGGTCTCATAATCTGTTTTCTTTGACCAGGTAATTTCAGCATGAAAAGGACCTTAAGTCCTCATTAAATAAGTATAGAGAACTGTACTTTTCTTTATGTTTTTCAAGTCTAATCATACTTAAGGGAAGCGTAAGCTTTGTTACTGAAAAAGGCATCAGTCTTGAATTGTGAGAGCTGAAGCATTTCTCAAAACACAAAAAGAAGTGTTTCAGGTCCAAGAAGCAGAGATTACTTTAAAGGAGAATGTCATGAGATCAGGAATGCTCTTCTAAACCCATATTCTCTCCAGTGGCCCTCTTTAAGTTCTCTCCATCCTGTAACACTTTGAGATGCAGAGGGTCTCATCTACTTAGAGCATCTAGAGGACCACAGTACAGTTATTTTGAAAACTGATGCTACAAGAAGTGCTGCCCTGGTATTCAGAAGTAAATTAAGTTAAATCATTTTGGGCACATATCTGTTTGCAATTTTTCCTATAGCTGTGAATGACATTTTGCTACACTTCTAGACAGGACAAGAGGGAATTGTTTTAAGTTGAGTAGGTTTAGACTGGATCTTAGGTAGAGGTTCTGCAGTACGAGGGTGTTGGGATATTTAAGGCCAGGTTGGATGAGGCTTTGAGTAGTTGAGTACAGCTGAGAGGTGTCCCTGCCCCTTGCAGGAAGTTGGACTAGATGGCCTCTAAGAACCCTTCCAATTAAAGCCATTCTTTGATTCTATCATTCAATTAGTATCTAAATATATTTTTTTTTCTTGCATTATGCTCTTTTACATTTTTTGCCTCTGTGATTCCAGTCTTAATCAGAGTTCTAAGCAAAAAGCTATTACTTTTGTTTGTTCTTATGGGATCTAATAAAGTTTGTGCGTCCCTGTGCTGGTTTGAGGCAAATTGGAGTATTTTAATGAAAAATATTAGATGCTAGGCTGTGTAAAGCAGACAGTGGTGATATCTGCTTCACTCATAGGCTTGTTGAGATGTATGAAAACAAGGACACAAATATAGATAAGGTAGTGAGACTCTCTCTCTGGGAGCTGCTGTGTCTTCTCCTCTCTGCTGTGTAACCCCAATAACCACTCTGCTTCTAACCCCCCTTGCCCATCCTCCAAACTCACCTCTCATGTAAGGCAGACCCTGGGGTAAGGTAGAGGGGCAGGAAGAAGGTGGAAGGGTGGTTGGGAGCCCCTCCTGGGGACTCTGATTTCTGGGAGGGGGGGCTTGTTACTATATTACCTTTAACTTGTATATTTCTGTAACTGTTCCTGTATATTGTATATATATCTGCCTGTCTATTGTGCTAAGCTGTAAATAGAGCTTCAGTCCTTAACTTCCAGCTGGCTGAGTCTAGTCTGGGTGATTTTCATAGTGTAGGGGGGCAGGGAACTCCCAAACCATCACAGCCCCCTTCTCCCTTTCCTCAGCACTATGCCAGTATGTGTGCATAATTGTCATAACATGGTTATCCTCCTGTGCAGTTCCCCTTGCTCAGCCAAGTCAAAGCTAAGTGCTGTTTACTGTCTCCCTCCTTGGCTCTACAGCAATGTCAGCTCCCATTACCTCCAGTGTAATTGAAGGGAAGTACACCAGGTCTACACCTTTAGCAGGAAAAGGCTTACTCTAGATTATACACTTGCTAAAATTGAAAGCCTTCAGTCTCTGGAAACTGAATTACACCAAAATCACAGTAGCAATTTTCCCTCCACCCATGCCTTTGCACAATTACCATCTGCATCCAACATGAAAGTGTGGGTGGAGTTAGGACAGATTATTGCAATATTCCCATGAAAAATAATTCATATGAAACTACATAATCTTGAAGCACCAGATTCAAAGTATTCACTCTGGTTAGGTCCTTCAGGGTTTTTTTGTTTTTTTTTTTTTTTTTCTTGGTTTGTTTGGTTTTGGTTTTGTTTGGTTGTATTTTTGTTTTATGTTGTTTTTTTGGGGGGGTGGGTTTTTTCCCCCTCCTTTAATTACCATTTGTGGCCATGGCTTGGGGCTTGTGCAAAAACAGAAAAAAAAAAGAACTTTTGCACCTTCACTTGTTCATTGCAGTAGGAGTTACTGTTATAAACGTGGCTGCCCTCTAACTGAGGGGTTAGTGAGCACAGCAGAGAAGGTGCAGCTAGTGCAGAAACACAATACATTCCAAATGCATTACCTCTTCCCTTCTCTTACCAAACACAAAACATTGGGCTGCATCAGATTCTTTGATTTTTGATAACAGGGCTTGACTTCTAAATGCAATGTGCCCCAGGTTACTTTGTAAGTTTTCTTGGCCCGTGACCAGGAGCACACCTGACAGATGCAGCCTACCTCTCCTGTCACCTCCTTGTAATCCTTCATGTTTTGTATCAAAGAATTCCTCCAGCAGTTGAAAGCAAATTTATCCTCAAAGGTATTTATGACAAATACAATAATTCCTTTTAATGCAGGGACTGTTTAATCCAGCAAACTCTTAAGTACAGTATACCTCCAGCGAACAACCATTACTTCTCATTACTGTATGGCACTCAAAAAAAAATACAATTAATCCTTTAATAGCAATCTAAACTACACAGCTTCCTCTATGCAGCACCTCTGCTGATAGTAATCTGCAGAAAGTGGTATCCAAAAGTTAATTAAGAGCAAAGTGTTCTTACATACAAGGCTTCCTGTTCAGACACACAATGGTTTGATGTCGTTGGTGCTTTCCCTGATTAAAAGGATTTACAATACATAGTTTTGGGAAAGAAGAGCTATAATTGCTGCTAATTGACTTAATTTTGTGAAGGTTGGATATATTTCACATGGATCTTGTTGAACTGTGCTACATGTTTTCCAAGTACACACACACATATATATATATAACTTTTCCTTTTATTAATTCAGAACCTAACTACAAGTTTCTTTTCTTCCTTACTGGTTGTTCCCAAATTATTTTGCTAAATGGTTTTTACATAGACAATAATAATTATACTTAAATAAAGGGAAAAAACCCAAACAACCCAAACCCCCAAACCAGCACTTTTGGATTAAATTTGCAGCCTTATGGCTCAGAAAATCTGGTCTCTATTCTCACTCACACAAATGATTTGCTGCTTCAATGGGCAAGTCAGGATCACAGGCTCACAGGGTGTCAGGGGTTGGAAGGGACCCAAAGACATCATCCAGTCCAACCCCTCTGCCACAGCAGGACCAGACAGTCTAGCTCAGGGCACACAGGAACACATCCAGACAGGCCTGGAAAGGCTCCACAGAAGGAGACTCCACAACCTCTCTGGGTAGCCTGTGCCAGTGCTCTGGGCCCCTTCCCATCAAGAAGTTGCCCCTTGTGTTGAGCTGGAACCTCCTGTGCTGCAGCTTCCATCCATTGCTCCTTATTCTATCCCAGGCAACGAGTGGAGCGTGTCCTCCCCCATCCTGACCCTCAGCTCTCAGAAGGTTATAAACATTGATTAAATCCCTTTTCAGTCTTCTCTTCTCCAGACTAAAGAGCTCCAGGTCTCCTCACCAGGCAGTGCTCCAGCCCCCTCATCATCCTCATAGCCAAGGAAGGTTGCAGTTGTTTTTCTTTCACTGCAGAGCTTGCTTTATAAAATATATTTTTCTGTCTGCCTAATGAGAGCTAATCATAGAACTTGTCTGATTACAGATTCAAAGGCAGGTATTTTGTTTCGTTGAAGTCAACATATTCTGACTCGTGGAAATAGAAAAGACCATTTTTGTCCCACCTACCATACATAAGGTGCATTATGCTGTTTCTGTCTGTGATTTCAATGGGACTAGAGAAAGTTGTAATGGTTTAGAAGCTCCCTGCCTCCCCACACTCTGTAAAATCACCCAGACTAGACTCGGTCAGCTGGAAGTTAAGGACTGAAGCTCTATTTACAGCTCAGCACAATGTACAAGCAGAGATATACACAATAGACAGGAATAGTTACAGAGATACACAAGTTTAAAGGTAATACAGAAACACAATCCCCCTCCCAGCAATCAGAATCCCCAGCAGGGGCTCCCAACCACCCTTCCACCTTCTTTCCACCTCTCTACATTACCCCAGGGTTTGTCTTACATTCAAGTTGAGTTTGGAAGGTGGGCAAGGGGAGTTAGAAGGGAAGTGGTTAGTTAGGTTACCAGAGAGGTCCAGACCAAAACAGCTAGAGAGTCCAAGACTCTCTGAGAGAATGTCTTATCTATGTTGGTGTCCTTGTTTTTATACATCTCAGCAAGCCTATGAGTGAAGCAGACATCACCACTGTTTGCTTTTCACAGTCTATAATCTAATTCTTTTCATTAAAATATTCCAATTAACCTCAAACCAGTACAAAAGTACATCACTTGTGAGATGTTTTAAAAGATAAACCTAGGTACTGGAAGACCTAGTTTGCAACCAGTGTCTGTATTTGACACAGGAAACAAAACAGAGACTTTTCTCCTACAATTAGAGTGTATTGCTCAGCAAAGAAGTGGCTATTGAAGATTAATTTCTTTTCTGATGAACTGCTTTAACATGAGCATAATGAATGCACAGCATTAGGACTTAATGTTTTTGTGTATTTCTGTCTCTGGGAACACAATCACAGTATCACAGTATCACCAAGATTGGAAGAGACCTCAAAGATCATTTACAGTAAGGGTGGTGAGGCACTGGAACAGGTTGCCCAGGGAGGTTGTGGATGCTCCCTCCCTGGATGTGTTCAAGGCCAGATTGGATGAGGCCTTGAGTAACCTGTACTAGTGGGAGGTGTCCCTGCCTATGGCAGGGGGTTGGAACTAGATGATCCTTGAGGTCCCTTCCAACCTTACCGTTCTATGATTCTATGATTCTATCATCAAGTCCAACCCATTGCCACAGACCTCAAGACCAGACCATGGCACCAAGTGCCATGTCCAAACCTACCTTGGATACCTCCAGGGACAGTGACTCCACCACCTCCCTGGGCAGCCCATTCCAGCAGTCAATGACTCTCTCAGGCAAGAACTTTCTCCTCACCTCCAGCCTAAACTTCCCCTGGCACAGCTTCAGACTGTGTCCTCTTGTTCTGGTGCTGCTTGCCTGAGAGAAGAAAGCAACCTCCTCCTGGCTACAACCACCCTTCAGGTAGTTGTAGACAGCAAGAAGGTCCCCCCTGAGCCTCCTCTTCTCCAGGCTAACCAATCCCAGCTCCCTCAACTTCTTTCCATAGGACTGTGCTCGAGACCTCTCCCCAGCCTCATTGCCCTTCTCTGGACACACTCAAGCACCTCAATGTCCTTCTTAAATTGAGGGGCCTCAGAACTGGACACAGGACTCAAGGTGTGACCTAATCAGTAATATAATTCTCAGAGGCTTCAGTTACACAGGAAAACTAAACCAATAACAATCTCTACTGTGTCTTGAGTTTAGTGGCTGGATTTCAAAATCACATACCCTGAAGTAGCTTTCCAAATTATGATAGAGAATTGTAGAACTACGTTCCCAAGTGGTGCACCACAGTAGGAATGGACTTGTGGTATGAAATGATTAGTGCCAAACCCCTCCCTGTGCATGTGTTGGGAGGTAAGATGTCAGGGGTTACAAGGGGCCTGAAGAGATTATCGAGTCCAACCTGGCTCTAATTTGTCTTCTGCCCTGGGTGGCTATTGGTAGCTGGAAGATGTTAAGTGCATTTATGATCACTCAAAACTAGGTTCTTTTGAAATGGGTGGTTTGCATGCTCTTAATTTGCTCTCTGCAGTAAGGGGTGGCAGTGGGGGCATTACTGGAACAGGCTGCCCAGGGAGGTTGTGGAGTTTTCTCCTCTGGAGACTTTCAAAACCCACCTGGATACATCCCTGTGCAAACTACCCTAGGTGATCCTGCCTTGGCAGGCAGGTTGGACTTAATGATCTCTGGAGTTCCTTTCCAACCTCTGAAGTCCTGTGATTCTGTAATATATTTCTTATCCTAGCTACAAGGAGAGAAAACATATTTAATTTCAATGTACACTTTTTCATTTATTGTTATTGTTTTCCTAACAAAATTCTAGAATGCCTTCAAGGTGCTTACCCTTTGTTGTCTGTAATAAAAAAAGAAATCACAAAATGTGCACAACACAGTCAATTAACATTGTTCAGAACATTAACATTGTCATCTGTACTGCTGCAGACTGTCCTCAGCATCCCTAGACTCCTGAGGCCCCAGAGGAAGACATGGAAAAGGAGGAGTTTTCCTTGCTTGATGAGGACTCTCTTAGGGAACAGTTAAGTAATCTGGACATCCACGAATCATAGAATCATAGAATGGTAAGGTTGGAAGGAACCTCAAAATCATCTAGTTCCAACCGCCTGTCATAGACCTCTCACTAGTACAGGTCACTCAAGGCCTTGTCCAACCTGGCCTTGAACACTTCCAGGGAGGGAGCAACCACAACCTCCCTGAGTAACCTGTTCTAGTGTCTCACCACCCTCACTGTAAAGAACTTCCTCCTAACATCCAGTCTAAATCCAGGAGTCCTGATGGCATGCACCCATGGGTGCTGAGGGAGCTGGCACGGGTCATTTTCAGAGCACTCTCCACCATCTTCAGTAAGTCATGGCAGACAGGAGAGGTGACTGGAGACTGGAGGAGGGCAAACATCACTCCAATCTTCAAAAAGGGTAAGAAGGAGGACCCAGGTAACTACAGCCTCAGGTAAACATAGCCTCACCTCTATCCCCAGAAAGATAATGGAGCAACTTAGCTTTGGTCCTGTCCTTAGGCACATCAAGAACATTAGGAATCATTAGGAGCAGCCAATATGGTTTTACCAAGGGGTAGTCATGTTTGACCAACCTGATAGTCTTTCATAAGGACACAACCAGGATTTATGGTGGTAGAGCAGGGGATGTGGTTTATCTTGATTTCAATAAGCATTTGGCACTGTCTACCACAGCACCCTTCTGGCTAACCTGAGGCAGTGTGGTCTGGGTGATCAGGGATGGAGGTAGATGTGAACTGATTGAGGGAAAGAAGCGAAAGAGTTATGGTCAGTGGGATGACGTCCAGTTGGAGGCCTGTGACTAGTGGAGTCCCACAGGGGTCAGTACCAGGACCAGTTCTGTTCAATATATTAATCAGTGACTTGGATGAGGGCACAGAGGGCACTGTCAGCAAGTTTGCTGATGGTACCAAACTGGGTGGAGTGGCTGCCACAGCAGAAGGCTGAGTTGCCATTCAACAAGACTGACACAGGCTGGAGAAGTGGACAGGGTGAAATTGAATGAAATTCAACCAGGGCAAGTGTAGAGTCTGGCACCTGGGAAAGAGCAACCCCAGGGATCAGGATAGGTTGGAGACTGAGCTGTTGGAANGGGTTGGAGACTGAGCTGTGGGAAGGCAGTGAAGGGGAAAAGGATTTGGGGGTTCTGGTGGATGGGAGGGTGAACATGAGCCAGCAATGTGCTCTGGTGGATGAGAAGGCCAATGCCATTCTGGGGTACAGTAGAAACAGTGTAGTTAGTAGCTTGAGAGAGGTTCTCCTGCCACTCTACTCTGCCCTGGTGAAGCTGCATCTGGAACACTGGACTGTGTCCAGTTCTGACCCCCTCAGTTTGAGAGGGACATAGAACTGCTTGAGAGAGTCCAGTGCAGAGCCACAAAGATGATGGAGTGGCATATCTTCTTACAAGGAGAGCCTGAGGGAGTTGGGGCTGTGCTGCTTAGAGAGAAGACTGAGAGGTGACCTCAGCAATGGGTATCAATATGTGCAGGATGAGTGCCAGGAGGCTGGAACCAGGCTCTGCTGGGTGATGCCCAGTGACAGGACAAGGGGCACTAGGTGGAAGCTGAAGCACAGAAAGTTTCATTTAAACATGAGGAGGAATTTTTTCCCTGTGAGAGTGACAGAACCCTGAAACAGGCTGCCCAGGGCAGTTGTGGAGTCTCCCTCTTCGGAGATATTCAAAACCTGCCTGGATGCATTCCAGTGTGATCTGGTCTAGTTGACCCTGCTCTGGCAGGAGGATTGGGCTGGATGAAATCCCTTCCAACCCATAACATTCTGTGTTTCTGTGATTCTGTGATAATGATCTTGAGAATCTGAGGTGGCTGGAACCCTAGGTTATTTCTGCTGTCTGTGATTCATAACCTCATGGTTCTCATCTCATTTTACTTCTGCTGCTTTTGAGACTGAGAAGCAAGCAACATTCAAACTCTTTAGGAATACATAACTAAGTTAGAAAACTGTCTGTTAGCAGCAGATATCCAAAACCCCAAAATATTTTTTGACAAGAGCCAGGTCTACATGTAACATGCATGGTTGATTGATTTGACTTTCATGTTTTGAAAGGCTGGCCTGAAAACCTTCGATATTTGCCAAGTTCCTCCACCATTTACCAGTTTTCAAGGCATGTTTATGAAAGAATCTTTTCAGTGGTTCGGTCAACCCTTTGCATTTTCCTACCTGCACACTACATTTCTGCAGAGACATCCTTTGGTCATTAATTTTATCTCTGTGCTGGATTGAGGCTAATTGCAATATTTTTGTGAAAAGAAGTAGATGATAGGCTGTGAAAAGCAAACACTGATGATGTCTGCTTCAGTCATAGGATTGCTGAGATGTATAAGAACAAGGACACAAATATAGATAAGACACAGAGAGTCTCTGCCTCTCTAGCCGCTGGTTTTCTCTGCTGGTCTCTCTGCTAACCCAACTCATCACTCTGCTTCTAACTCCCCTGGCTGATCCTCAAAACTCATCTTGCAGATAAGGCAGACCCTGGGGTAAGGCAGAGGAGTGGAAAGAAAGTGGGAGAGTGGTTGGAAACCCCTCCTGGGGACTCTGATTTCTGGGAGGGGGATTGTGTTTCTGTATTACCTTTAACTTGTATATTTCTGTAACTATTCCTGTCTGTTGTGTCTATCTCTGCTTGTACATTGTGCTAAGCTGTAAACAGAGTTTCAGTCCTTAATTTCCAGCGAGCTGAGTCTAGTCTGGGTGATTTTCATAGTGTAGGGGGGCAGGGAACCCCCAAACCATTGCAATTTCCATTATAAAATGACATAGAAGTAAAACTTCACCTTTCAAAATGTGTCAAGCACAGATTTTAACACTTGGTTATTAACTGATGCCCACCAGTTTCACAGAATAGCAAGTGATATATAATAATAATAACCAGGGAGGGCATTCTACCCCTTTGCTCTGCTCTTGTTAGATCCCACCTGGAGTCCTGTGTGCAGTTCTGAAGCCCCAACACAAGAAGGACATGGAAATGTTTGAGCCAGCCCAGAGGAGGCCACGAAGATGCTCAAAGGGCTGCAGCAGCTCTGCTATGAGGACAGGCTGAGAGAGTTGTGGGTCTACTACAGCCTGGAGAAGAGAAGGCTTCCAGGAGACCTTAGAGTAGCCTTCCAGGATCTGAAGGGGGCCTACAGGAGGGCTGAGGAGGGACTATTGACAAGGTCTTGTAATGACAGGATGTGGAGGATGGGTTTAAATTGGTAGAGGGGAGATTGAAACTGGATGTTAGGAAGAAGTTGTTTGCAGTGAGGGTGGTGAGACACTGGCACAGGTTGCCCAGGGAGGTTGTGGAGCACAGAAGCACAGAATGAAATCGAAGATCAGATTCTGTGCTTCTATGCTCCACAATCTTCCTGGAGATGTTAAAGGCCAGGTTGAGCAACCTGTTCTAGTGGGAGGTGTCCCTGCCTATGGCACAGGGGGGTTGGAACTGGCTGAACTTTGAGATTCCTTCCAACCTAAACCATTCTATGATTCTATATCCAAAACAGTGAGTTGTAGATTCTAGTTGCAACGAACCTTATTTAACTAAGAATTAGCACAAACATGCTTTGTAGTCCTATACTTTTTGTTTGTTTGTTTTTTTTTATCCTCAACATTAAAAACTCCTCATGTTTAACAAATTTGTTTCCACCTAGGTAATGTAATAATCCTGCTTCACTTTTGATTTTATAGGAGGAACACACAGTTACTAATTCATATCTGATTTAAATGAACATGTTCATACTAGTTGAGGTATACAGTTAGATTTCTGTCTTTCCAGCTGAGTTATCTGAGTGAGAATACTATTCCTGAAGATGTTGATGTGGGAGGTTTTCCCTTAAGCAATTTTACATACAAATTAGAGACATATGTTTCTGAGAGAAAAAAAAATAATGAAAATATTAAGAATTAACTGTATAAATTATTTTGGAACTAAAAATCTCCAGCAATTATTGTTAAGTATGAATCTATACTATACTGGCAGGGGTTACTGCTAGGTATAATAGTTATGCTCTGCCATAGCTTGCAAATGGGGCAAAAATGTTAATAGAAGAAGAGTGCAATTAATTCTGTCTTTGGGATTATGACCTGTAAAATATCAGTGGTTGTAAATGTTGCTAAAATCACTAATCCTGAAGCCTTTACTTGAACAATTTTTTCATGTCATGTGCATTAAAGAAGATTTTTGTTGCGTATTTTGAATTTCCTTTAATGTCTTCACTTACCTTAACCCTTTGTGATGTGACACATAGGGCATCGAGTCAGTCAGCAGCAAATTTGCAGCTGACACCAAGCTGGGGCTGATGTTGCTGGGTTGGAGGGCAGAAGGGCTCTGCAGCAGGACCTCAAATGCCTGCACAGATGGGCAGAGTCCAAGGGGATGGAGCTCAACAAATCCAAGTGCCA